>SKCR01037519.1:0-384546 GCA_019454045.1 Zanthoxylum bungeanum | reverse complement strand
TGGAATGTTTGTTATGGTTATGCGTGTGCATGAGAAGTCATGTGATGAGTTTGGTGTGTCGTGATATGTATGTATTGTTTGATTGTGTGCCTTGTGATGTATTGGTTGTTAAATGTGCTTCGTGGTTGGTTGTATGATGATTGTGTGTGTGACTGTGTGTATGTACCTGTATGATGGAACTCGTAGATTATATGGATAATGAATGCATATGTGAAATGAATAAATGAATGAATGAATTTGAAAACGAATGTGAGCATTCGATGTTATAAGCGATTTTGTTAAGTTGTATTGACATGTATGGATATGTATATGAACTTTGGAATTATTTTTGGCATGAATGTAAAAGAAGTGTGCTATGATATGCGTACTACCTGCATGAAGCTTGCTCTTATTCTTTCTTTATGGAATTTAGTTCGAAATATTTATAGTCAAACTTGGTTTTAGCAATTTGATGATGCTAATGCGACAGGTTTTTGCAGATGGCACCGGGCAATCGCAAACGGGCTAACGCGACTCCATCTACATCAGCAAGGGCAACTGGCCCTGGTGATTCCTCTGCTAGCACATGTGAGTCCAGTACAGTGAAGGGTCGAGGACGCACCCGTGGCCTGGGGTTGGCTAAGTACGTTAAGGCTCACAGCCGTATCTGGATAGAGATATCAGATGATGGACACACTCAAGTCGGACAACATAATTCAGCGTTTAATATACAGCCATAGGAGCTACAGCTCGATATGAAGCTCCTCAAAACTATGTATCTTGGAGAAAGATACCGTGGGAGACGAAAATGAACCAGCTATTTCCCTCGCTACTTGTAAGTTTTCGATATTTTTGTTATTTAACATTTTTATTTTATACTTATTTTTACTCGAATTTTCATGTAGGAATGGTTCGACTTCGATCTGACCAAAGTGAATGTCCAACAATATATTGACTACAACATGGGGAAAAGTTATAAAGATTATAGAACAAAAGTCCTGAAACCAATATTCGACGAACATGGACCTTCAAATGCTCCACAACACAAGCCTGATTTTATAGAGGAACAATATTGGATATTCTTATGTGAGCTTTGGTCTAGCAAAAAACACGAGGTAAATTTTGAAATAAACGGAAATTTATAATTGTCTTTGTTTTCGGTACTTACAGTGTTGGTAAATGCAGGATAAATGTCACGCAAATGCGGAAAATCGAAGTCACTTGCATTTTAACCACCGTGGAGGTTCGAAGCCATTTATCCAACATCGTGCCGAACATTCTGAGGTAAATATATCCTAACGTAAAATTTAACAGTTAATTGTTTTTACTAATCTGGAATAATATTGAATTTATTTTCTGTTTATAACAGAGTAGCACAGGTGAGGTGCAATCATTTCTAGATTTTTTCCGTGTGACGCATTACAAAGAGAGGAACAAATGGATAAATGAAGAAGCCGAACGCTGCGATGTAAGTTTCAGTTTTTAAAATAAAATAATTAATATTATATATGTTAATTTTTTTTCTCAAATTCTAATATTAACTTATTTTTTGAAACATAACGAAATGATGGAACTCCAACATCAAACTCAGGAGACAGGGTCCGACCCCATACCAGATGAGCAGCTATCGCAATTGGTTTTCAAGAATCAGACAGCTTACAATGTTGGCCTTGGCACTCGTAAAAAGCCAACGTCATCTGCACACAATAGTGTTAATTCGGACAATGTCTCTCTTCGAGACGAGTTAGTCACCACCAAAGACGAGCTAGCCAGCACCCGAGACGAGCTGCAGCAGACTAAGGAGAAGCTACAACAGGTCACGGTGGACCACGAGAAGAAGATTGAGCAGTTGGAACAGCAAATGCTGGCTTTCCGTCAGATGTTTGAGGCCTCAGTCAGTCAGGGTGCATCGGGCTCGAGCGTCCCCCCATCACAGTAGCAATTAATTTTATATTTGGTTTTGTATAAACATTTTGAACAAATAGATTTAATATAATATTTTTTTTCTAAAACAAATTTCAATATAATATTTATTATAATATTTCGTAATTATGTTATTAATTAAATTTTTTTTCAACTAAATTAAATATTAAATTAAATATTTTTGACCAAAAAAGAAGTAAATTAATAATTTTTTAAAAAATAAATTTTTGAACTATTAGCGACAAAATAATTCGATGCAAAAAGTCACTTTTGGCGTCGAATATTTCGATGCTAATAGTAACAAGAAAATGGCCGCTGTAAGCGTACATATATTAATTTTTTAATATACTTTAGCGTCGACACGTTTCGACGCTAAAATTTTTACTTTGGCGGCGAATTATTTCGTCGCCAAATATAACCTATAGCATCGGAAAATTTACTTTAGCGTCGACATAAATTGGACGCAGAATATAGTTTTTTAGCGTCGCATTTAATCATTTCGACGCTAAAGGTGATTCTCATCGACATTTCAGCGTCCATTTTTTGCGTCTAATTACTTCGACGCTAATTGTCTTTTGCTTCGAAACTGTGACTTATGGCGTCGAAATAATTCGACGCTAAACGGTCTAATTTTTGTAGTGAAGGCTACTTCAGGTTCTTACAAATGTACTCATGGACTTGAACTCATGGCCTGACAACTAAATTCTAAGTCCTTTACCACCAAATCACACATCTTGAAACCATATTTATATGTTGTTGGTTACTATATAAAATGTAAATTTTAAAATTTGTGAATCTTTGTTTAAGATGCATGGCATAAGAATTTTACCAATTTTACATTCGTTATGGAGACCTAACATAACCATATTTATTAACTTAGTGTAATATCGATTGACGAAAAAATAAGAGAAACATGATTAAAAACTTTGGACATGTCTAATATATACCTTTAGGTATCTTGTGGGAAAAAAAGACACTATTAAAAAAACAATTTTCCATGACTGTTTATAATTGTCATAAAAGTCATTTTATGATAGTTCTAAAAGTGTCATAATAACTATGTTAGACTCGGCCAAAGTTTCGGTTCAAACTTGAACCCAAAATGGAACTAGGGGTGTGTAAATTTTTGGGTCAACCCGTGACCCGATCCGACCCGCGCGAGTTTAAAAAAACAATTAATGGTTTTTCGGGTTAATCCGACCCAACCCGAAATTTACGGGTTGGGCCATGGGTTTGATATTTTAGAAACCCGACCAGACCCGACACTAATATTTTTATTATGTTTCTAAAAATTTTTATTATTTTTCTAAAAAATTTATGATTTTTTTTAAAATTTTTACTTTACTTTTATTTTATTTATTTATTACTTTTATTGTCTTGAAACTTTATATATGATAATTTTCGGGACATAATGTAACTAATATTTATTATTTCAAAATTATTAATTCATAAGAAAAAATTATTTTTTTGACCAACCCGACGACCCGACCCAATCGGGTTTAACCTCTCAAATTTCGGGTTCAGGTTTCCCTACCGGATCGGGTCTCACAAAATTTAAAAAAAAAACTCGACCCGACCTAACCCGAGAACACCCCTAACTGGAATCGAAGGTTCTGGTTCCTTCCGGTTCAGCTAGGGTTCCACCCCAATCGAACTGGAGGAACCGTCTGGTTCATCCGGTGACAACCGGAATCGTAAGGTTCCAACGATTTACGATTCTGGTAGGACCGTAAGGCCCAACAGTTCATTATCCCTCGGGCCTTACACTTTTGAATATATATTTTTTTTGTTTTTTTTTATAAAATTCTGAAATTACCTTTAATAACATTAATAAAACGATTAGTTTTAGGGGCAACTTAAGCATAACAAAATAACCAATTCTATAAATACCTGATAAGTGCGGTTTATACCCACTTATTATGGCATTCTTAGCCCATTATTTTGTTATGTTTCATGCCATTTAATGTCATTTATAGTTTATTTTATGTTTTATTTACAAGAGCATTAATACATGGATCTTGAGACATTTTCACGTGTTTTGGGAACTTTCAGAAGCACAGGACACGCATGGGAGCATCGGAAGCGAGTGCAGTACTATTGAAGGGAAAACCTTCACTGGCGCTGCGGCTCCACATACTAGAGCTGCGGCGCCTGTGAGATTATTATTGTTGGTTTCTATTATATGTCCCAAGGAAAGATTAAGCTTATGAAATACAACAATGAATATATATAATAAACTTGAAGCATGGCGGAATCATACTTACAAAGCTTTTGTGATGAAAAGAGGAACAAGGTTGAAGCTCCAAGATCCTTGAAGTTTCGGCAGAGGAAAAAAGAGTTGAAAGCTCTAAGCTTTGTGTATTCCAAGCTCCAAGTGGTTTCCCTATCACCTCCTTTGATTCCTTGCTTGTGCTAGCAAAAATGGAGAATGAGAAAACAATTTTCTTCTGCCTTGGGGTGCAGCTCACGGCGTGAGCAAGAGAGGAAGAGATGAGAGTGTTTCACTTTTTATTTTTCTTTCTTTGCATGCCAAAAACGTGAATGACCAAGGAAGATGAAAAGTGAATTGATATCTAATACCAAAAGAATTTTTTATGCAAAAAATCCTTCCAAAACCGTGCATGGCTTTCCCTCCAAAATGAATTCATCATTTGCTATCATTACCATACTTTTAGATTAGAGACAATGCATCATCCCTTAAAGGTGACTAGATACATTCACTATCTATTCGTATTAAGTAATGAGATATCGCGATGTGATTTGCGGATATCACTCGATTCAAAATACGAATGTGTCCGCAAGCACTTTCGGGCTCGGTTTCGTTAATTCCAAATTAACGAATTTCCGTCGCGACGTGAATTAAATAATTACGCCTTGTAAAATTACTATTCAGTTCGCTAATGAATTAATTCTAAATTAATTCGTTTGCCCGAATTAAAATCCGATTTTAATTCCGCGTCGAAATCTAATTTCGTTTAATATATATCGAATATATTATTTTATCGATTAATTCCAAATAATCGTTCTCCTCTAAATAGGCACTTTATCCAAGATAAAGTTTCTCCGCAATTAATCCAAGATTAATTAAGTCCGAATCAAATATCATAGGTGAATCTTCAGGAAGCGACCCAAGAGATCTCCGGATATGTTGGCAGTAAATACGGTCGTCGGATAATCCGAACACGTACGTACCTCGTACTACGTTTTTAAACCGATTCACAAGACAAGGTTGGCTTCTAGCAAAGCGCCATGCCTACGCAATTCTCCAGAAATATTCTTATAGAATATAAGATCTCTATCAAACGTAGTATAACGTAGTATTGCGTACACATCGATCCAGTATCGGACGATCACATGTTAGGCCTGGGGCTGGAGATGTGTCTGCCCCGTACGAAACATATATCAGACATCAAGCAACTAGTCTCTTTAAATCGGACAATCCTGACCTGGTCATATTGTCCGCGACGGTTGCAACCTTTTATAGAGTACTAGTTCTGTGTCCTGCGTGATCATCACCTCCATATGTCTGAAGTGATACTTCCATCTCGACATCACATCCAGTACACTACGATTCTCGATAAACCCAGAAGAGGTGTACACAGAACCGGTTAAGGTCCCCAACCACCAAAACCAAAGTTTACCGATTGTCGCAAGTACTAGCGATGTAAGTCTCAGGTTAAGACCATATACACCTACCCTGATGCGGCCTCCCATAGAACACGCAGACATACTACCAATGGGATTTCGCGGGGTCTATCCAGAGCGAAGCTGTTTTCCGTACCATCGGTAAAACACAACCTCCTATCGCACTTGCATAAGTATCCAATACTTAAATATTTGAGAACTATGCCGTTGTGCCCTCACAACGTGCACAAGCGCAATACTAGTCTATTCCGCATTATCGATGTCCGATCTCGATAATACTCTCGACTAGGGATATTTAATGATTAAACCTTTATGGATTGATACTGTCTCATATCATCTCAATCCGGTATTAATCATATGGACTTTCGCCATTTATATATCAAAGTAAATAATATTACAAAACGGCAAAAGACAATTTCATTATCACATAGTTAATTTTGTACAATAATACAATATCATTTACAACAGTGACGCTATGGGACATAATGTCTAACAATCTCCCACTTGGCCTATAGCCAGTCACTCAAGCATCTAATACCCGAACTATGTATGTGTCGTTCAAAACTTGCTGAAGAACACCCTTCGTCAGCGGATCTGCAATGTTGTCATCTGATGTAACTTTCTCGACCTTTACATCGCCACGTGTATATCTATCTCCCGAATCAGATGGTAACGTCGAAGAACATGCTTGGACCGTTGATGAGACCTTGGTTCTTCCTTAGCCTGTGCTATAGCCCCGTTATTGTCACAATACAATGGAACGGGCTCAGCTGCTAAGGAACTACTCCTAATCCGATTAGGAACTTTCGGATCCAAACTGCCTCCTTTGCTGCTTCAATGCAGCGATGTACTCCGCTTCTGTTGTTGAATCGGCAACAGTATCTTGCTTGGAAGATTTCCAGCTCACTGCTCCGTGCTGTTATTCAAACAAAAAAGGTACCCGGATTGCGACTTGTAGTCATCCTTGTTGGTTTGGAAACTTGCATCGGTATACCCAGATAACCGCAAGTTCTCCACCTCCATAAATTAAGAAAGCATCCTTAGTTCGTTTAAGATACTTAAGGATATTCTTAACTGCTATCCAGTGACCTTCACCTGGATCGGCCTGATAGCGACTGCACATGCTCAAAGCATATGAGACATCAGGTCGTGTACATATCATGGCATACATGATCGATCCGACTGCCGAGGCAAACGGTATCCGATTCATGTTGTCTCTCTCTCTTCCTGAGTCTTAGGACACATGTCCTTAGACAGAGAGGTACCACGTACCATTGGAACCAATCCCCTCTTGGATTGTTCCATGTTCAATCGCTTCAACACTTTATCAATGTATGTACACTGGGAGAGTCCAAGCAGCTTTCTAGATCTATCCCGGTAGATCTTTATTCCAAGAATAAAGGCTGCTTCTCCCAGATCTTTCATGGAGAATTTTAATGAAATCCAAGCTTTCACCCGACGTTAGCATGGGAATGTCATTGCCTATAAGCAATACGTCGTCGACATAAAGGACAATAAAAGTAAGTGCTCTCCCAATAACCTTCTTGTATACACAAGGGTCATCTGCGTTTTGCACGAAATCATATTCTTTTATGATCTCATCAAAACGCTGATTCCATGACCGTGATGCTTGCTTCAATCCATAAATGGATCGATTTAACTTACAAACCTTGTTTGCAAGTCTTGGTACGATAAAACCGTCAGGATGTTGCATATAAACATCCTCCAAAAGGTTTCCGTTAAGGAAAGCGGTCTTAACGTCCATCTGCCATATCTCGAAGTCGAAATATGCAGCTATTGCAAGCATTATCCGAATGGATTTAATCATGGCAACGGGTGAGAAGGTTTCGTCATAATCAATACCATATTGTTGACGATACCCCTTCGCTACAAGCCTAGCTTTGTACATTTGTACGTTGCCATCCACGTCGGTCTTCTTCTTGAAGATCCATCTGCATCCAATAGGCTTTACGCCTTCTGGTGCATCAACCAGTGTCCAAACTTGGTTGGCGTACATGGAATCCATCTCGGACTTCATGGCTTCTTGCCATAAAGCGGAATCGATATTTTGTATCGCTTTCTCATACGTAGCCCGCTCATTATCCTCAATAAGATTAATATCTACATGAGGTGAGATCAGGAACCCATACCTCTCAGGTACTGTTCTGACTCTCTCCGACCTACGCGGTCCTTGTGTATGTGAAGTTTGTGGTACAGACTCATCCCGGACGGTCTGTTCTTGTTCCGTCGTTGATTCATTGCCAGGAACAGTATCACTACTACGATCTTCATCGAGTTCTACTTTCCCTCCCCACTTACCACTGCATTTATAAAATCCGCTCAAGGAAAAATGCTTGTAGAGCAACAAATACTTTGTTCTCTTGGTGGGTGATAGAAGTAATATCCTTTGGTTTCCCTAGGATATCCTACGAAAAGGCATTTATCAGATTTGGGTTCAAGTTTGGTACCTTCCAAACGTTTAACATATGCCCAGCATCCCCAAATCTCAGGAAAGAGAAACCTGGTTTCCTTCCTGTCCATATCTCATATGGAGTCTGTACAACAGACTTCGACGGTACCTTATTCAAAATAAGTATAGCACTGTTTAATGCGTATCCCCATAAGGATATTGGTAGCTCAGTGCGACTCATCATTGACCTTACCATGTCCAACAAGGTGCGGTTTTCTTCTCCGTTCGGACACACCGTTTAATTGTGGTGTTCCAGGAGGAGTCCACTGTGAAAGAATACCATATTCTTTCAAGTAACTTGAAACTCATAACTTAAGTATTCGCCACCACGGTCTGACCGTAATGTCTTAATACTCGTTCCCTGTTTGTTTCTTCTCCACTTCGTGTCGAAACTCTTTGAATTTCTCAAAAGTTTCCGACTTTTGTCTCATAAGATACACATAACCGTAACGAGATGCATCATCTGTAAAGGTTACGAAGTAGTGAAATCCACCTCTAGCCTGGCTAGACATGGGCCCGCATACGTCAGTATGAACGAGAGCCAACAGTTCTGTGGCACATTCACCTTTACCGCTAAAAGGTGATTTAGGCATTTTGCCTAAAAGACAAGATTCACAGACGTCATATGAATTGGGATCAAATTCGTCCAAGTCCCCACTCTTCGAAAGTGTGGATATGCGAGTCTTGTTGATGTGTCCTAGACGACAATGCCACATATAAGCTTCATCTTTTAGATTACTCCTTTTGAGCCTTTTGTTTGTCATTTTAGGAGATTCATTTATATTCAAAATATAAAGACCGTTATTTGCAACAGCTGTGCAAATTTCTGCATCATTTTTATATAAATAACACCCAGTGTTTCTAAATACAAAAGTGTAACCCTGCTGGGTTAACAAGGATACAGATATAATATTCCTAGTTAAACTAGGTACAAAATAACAGTTCAAAAGTTTAACTACATGCCCTGAGGCAGTTCTAAAACAAAAGTCCCTACGGCCAAAACAGCAACTGGTGTTCCGTTTCTGACCCGTAGATCCATCTCCCCCTCTCCCCCGACGCCAGCACCCTGCTATCCTGCAGATCCTGCACATCAGTACAAATATGAGCACCACAACCAGAATCAAAAATCCAATTTTTAAAACTAGAAGTATTCATATTTATCTCAATAACAAACATACTAGAGGCGATAGCCTTGCCAGCCTTGATATCCTCCCTCTGCCCTTTGCCCATTCGGCAGTCACGTTTCCAGTGACCCCTCTTGCCGCAGTTGAGGCAGATGTCGCGAGATTTGTCCTTTGGCTTCCCAGAAGCCACTGTCAACTTGCCTTTGCCCTTGTTCTTGAACTTCTTCTTCCTCGCACCTCCAATTGCCTTGGGCCCAGCCCTTGGCGCATGAGAGGTCGATGCATAATGCGCCTCGCGCTTGCTCCCCTTTAGGAATTCCTTTTCGGACTCCTTCAGCACGGACAACAACTCTCCAAGAGTGTCGTCAGTGTCCATCAACTTATAGTTGATGATGATTTGTTTCCAAGTATCGGGTAGCGATTGTAATAGGATATCAATCGTCAACTCTGCCTCCAAGACAATGCCCATCTTGGCTAACTCATCTATGTCAGCGATCATTTGAGTCCCGTGGGCCTCAACTGATGCGCCGTCTGTCATCCAGGAGCGGAAGAGTTTCCTTACTAGCTCGTACCTCTCCATCCGCTTGTTGGTGCGGTGGAGATCATGCAATCTTGCCATCATGTTATAGGGATCCAAGTCCCTGTTCTGGCGTCTGAAATGCTGGGTCATTGCAGCTAGCATAACTGACTGAGCTTAGTCACAATCGTCACTATGAGTCTTCCATAACTCTAGCTCCATTGGCTCAGTGGGTTTAGGCGGGAGAGGTCTCTGAATAGTATACAACACCCTCTCAGCCCCAAGCACTATCTTGAGGTTCATTTCCTAGTCGGAAAAGTTTGTCCCTTTGAAGACATTATCGCCCATGATTATGTCGCGGACATTACCCTTGCCAGTCATCTTGACAACTATAGTCCAACTATAAAGTCAACGATGTTATGGGTACAGTCAAACTGTTACAAGCAAAATAACAATATATTAGTCCAACTAATTATTAAAATATTGGCGAAATATTTTTGAAAGACGCGTAAGGCTAAGTATCTGAACGAAATTGCAAATTCAATAATAGCCTCCTACTATTTTCATCAAGTCTCTAACCCTCTGTTGAGAACTCGGGAAAACCTATTTCCTAGTGGGCTAGGATCCCGTTAAATAACACACAACCTTGACTTTGGCCAATAAAAGCTGTATGCTATTTAACTTAGGTAGATCTCTATGATCAATTGGATCTCATCCAATTCCTAGATCCGGTTAGGTGGACATCCAAGTCCGAAACATATGTATAATGTCAATGTATCCATTACATTTTCCTAACCCTATCCTCTGAATCATCCAGCCTTGGCTTTGGCCAAAAACAAACCTAATGATTCCAGTTAAGAGGCGGGACCCATTGACGAGGAAAGTTTCGTAATCAATGTCATTGGACAAAAAGTGATCTTGACTTTGGCCAATAAAAATCACGATTTGGACAAGACACCGATATGCAACAAAACTCTCATGATTCAAGTACATCCTTGATTGACAAAAGTCTTGACTTTGGCCAAACAAACCAATGCCAACTTCGGATCTTGAACAAGAATCATTCAATGGAAGGATATTTGCTTAATATAAATTGAGGGATTTTCGCGTAATTGGCAACCAATTTATTTATCTTTGTTAGGTCTCATCATCATACACCCTTAAGCATGCTTCTAAAACATCATAAAGCGCGTAAAGTAAATTAACAGTGATATGCGGATGGATATATAAACAACTTGTTCCTAGAACAAATAACTCCATTTCCTCTCCCTGCTAGCACTATTCTACTTCTACCCATTTACATAATACAATAAGAGAAACCTCATTTACATTGAGGGGAATTAGGTGAGAAGAGAATACAAAGAGATAAAGAGATAAGGCTGGACACGCAGGTCCAATTTATAAATTCCAAATTTACAATAATTTCTAAAATTACCATTTCCCTTCTAATATCCATCCGATATACATTATTCATTCATCACATACATATATTTTCAAACAAGACATGCTTTTTACAACCAATCTAATCCAATTAATTAGTCTTTCTTTAAGTGATCATCCAATGTTCAAACAACGGTTTGATTTTGCGCGAGTCCAACTCGATTGAGAATAAGTACATAAGGTACGAATTCGCGAATTATATCGAACTACTTATTAAATAATATTTAATTCGTATTCAATACTAATTCAATTATTTAATTCCAAATTAAATGTTTACACTTTTAATGTGCTTTAAAGACTTAGATTCTAAATCTAATCCTATTGGGTCTCAAAGCCCAACTAACATCCAATGTTTAATTTAATTCAAGTCAAATGGGCTTTCAATTGATTTATTAAGGCTTGGCTTTGGTCAATGTGGGTCAAACCCAATTACCAAGCCCAAATAAGGAATCACCCTTAAATGCCATAAAACCAATTTTAAGCCCATAAGGCCCAATTAAATTTTTAAAGCCCATTATATTATATTTGGACTTAATGGAGTGAAATCTAATTTCGTTTAATATATCGAATATATTATTTTATCGATTATTCCAAATTAATCGTTCTCTCTCTAAATAAGGCACTTTATCCAAGATAAAGTTTCTCTCCGCAATTAATCCAAGATTAATTAAGTCCGAATCAAATATCATAGGTGAATCTTCAGGAAGCGACCCAAGAGATCTCCGGATATGTTGGCAGTAAATACGGTCGTCGGATAATCCGAACACGTACGTACCTCGTACTACGTTTTTACCGATTCACAAGACAAGGTTGGCTTCTAGCAAAGCGCCATGCCTACCCAATTCTCCAGAAATATTCTTATAGGAATATAAGATCTCTATCAAGCGTAGTATACCGTAGTATTGCGTACATCGATCCAGTATCGGGCGATCACATGTTAGGCCTGGGGCTGGAGATGTGTCTGCCCCGTACGAAACATATATCGGACATCAAGCAACTAGTCTCTTTAATTCGGACAATCCTGACCTGGTCATATTGTCCCGACGGTTGCAACCTTTTATAGAGTACTAGTTCTGTGTCCTGCGTGATCATCACCTCCATATGTCTGAAGTGATACTTCCATCTCGACATCACATCCAGTACACTACGATTCTCGATAAACCCAAAGAGGTGTACACAGAACCGGTTAAGGTCCCCAACCACCAAAACCAAAGTTTACCGATTGTCGCAAGTACTAGCGATGTAAGTCTCAGGTTAAGACCATATACACCTACCCTGATGCAGCCTCCCATAGACACGCAACATACTACCAATGGGATTCCGCGGGGTCTATCCAGAGCGAAGCTGTTTTCCGTACCATCGGTAAAACACAACCTCCTATCGCACTTGCATAAGTATCCAATACTTAAATATATGAGAACTATGTCGTTGTGCCCTCAAACGTGCACAAGCGCAATACTAGTCTATTCCGCATTATCGATGTCCGATCTCGATAATACTCCGACTAGGGATATTTAATGATTAAACCTTTATGGATTGATACTGTCTCATATCATCTCAATCCGGTATTAATCATATGGACTTTCGCCATTTATATATCAAAGTAAATAATATTACAAAACGGCAAAAGGTAATTTCATTATCACATAGTTAATTTTGTACAATAAACAATATCATTTACAAACAGTGACGCTATGGGACATAATGTCTAACAATTATCTCAGCCAAAAGGCCGAGAGAAGGGCACCACAGCGCTATAATCAAGAGTCGCGGTGCCCTCAAGCAAATCCCACCCCATACATAATGCCGAGACTGAAGCGCCATGGCGCCACTAACCAAGAGCCACAGCGCTGCGGGAGTACATACACGCTCGTTCCAGATTTAATTATAAGGGTTTTAAGATACCCAATTGTTGGTGTTCGCTAAGGTCTCAAGATCATTAAACAAGCATGAAACAAGTGCGAATACAAATAAATGAAGTTGCGGAATACTCACATCGATCGGTTGAGCGATACGCGAGGCAATAAAATCAACTTTCTGCCTCCATGGACTGCTCGGTAGTGGCAGTTCTGCCTTCCTCCATTTTCGGTTTTTGATGTCATCTTCCAAGCTCCAAGCTTCGTCAAACGATTACCGGCTCATGGGTGGACTTCCCTATCACCTTCGCATGACTTCGTAGTGTGCTAGGACTCCCGATTTTGCCACAAAATCGCGACTCTAAGCTTCCATTTTCCTCTTGGCTCACGGCAGTGAGCTGCCAAAACCAGTGAGAAAACAGCCCTCTATGGGCGAGAGAGAGAGAAAAGGGAAAGAGAGAGTTGAGTGAGTTGTTCCAAATTTATGTATCTTATACAAAAATGTGAATTTCAAATTCATTTACAATGAATTTGGCTTTCAAAAAGTCAAGCATTTAATGCTCCATCCACTCACATCACTTCCCATCAATCCATCAAGTTGTCAAGTCACATCACTCAAAATGAAAAGTGATTTGACGCTTGAAGTGACTGACGATTTGACGTTTGATTTAACTTGCGCGCCGCACTCGAATTCGAAATGAGAATGTGCTCGCAAATAATCCCGAGCTCGGGTTCGCTAATTCCAAATTAACGAATTTTCTATTGCGTTGTAATTAAATGATTACGCCTAGCGAAATCACTATTCACGTCGCTAACGAATTAATTCTAAATTAATTCGTCCGCCCGAATTAAAATCTAATTTTAATTCCGCGTCGAAATCCAATTTCGTATAATATATCTAATATATTATTTTATCGATTAATTCCAAATTAATCATTTTGTCTCTTTAAATGATATTTTATCCTAGATAAAATATCTCCGTAATTAATCTCAGATTAATTTTCTCTCTCATTAAATTAATCACAGATTAATTAAAAGTGCGAGTCATACATCATCGGTGAATCTTCGGGAAGCGACCCATGAGATCCCCGGATATGTTGGCAGTAAATACGGTCGTCAGACTATCCGAACACGTAAGTACCTAGTACTACGTTTGTACCGATTTACAAGACAAGGTTGGCTTCTAGCAAAGCGCCATGCCTACCCAATTCTCCAGAAATATGCTTACAGGAATAAGCGATCTATATCAGGCGTAGTATACGTGGTATTGCGTATGTCGATCCAGTATCGGATGATCACGTGCTAGGCCTGGGGCTGGAATTGTGTCTGCCCCGTACGAAGCACATGTCGGATGTTTGGTAACTAGTCTCTATAATCGGATAAACCTGACCTTGTCATTTTATCCCGATAGCTGCAGCATTTAAGAGAACCAGTCCCGTATCCTACGTGACCATCATCTCCACTATGACTGGAGTGATACTTCTGTCTTGACATCACACCCAACACTCTACGATTCTCGATATACCTAGAAAAGCCGTACACAGAAACTGGTTAAAGCCCTGGACGACCAAAACCAAAGTATATTGATTGTCGCAAGTTTAGTGGTGCAAGTCTCAGGTTAAGACCAAATACACCTATCCTGATTTCGGACTGCCATAGACACATAGTCATATACTACCAATGGAATTCCGAAGGGGGTCTATCCAGAGCAAAGCTGTTTCCCGTACCATCGGTAAAACCCAACCTCCTATTACACTTGCATGAGTATCCTATACCCAAATATATGAGAACTATGTTGTTATGCCATCACAACGCGCACAAGTGTAATACTAGTCTTTTACGCATTTATCGATATCCAATCTCGATAATACTCTGACTAGGGATATTTAATGATTTATCCTTCGTGGACTGATACTGTCTCATATCATTCTCAATCCAGGAACAAATCACAATGACCTCCTATCATTTATACATCTTGGTGATCTAATCACAAATGATAAGAGAGCAATCTCATTTATCACATAGTTAATTAAATTAACTTAATTTGTACAACAAGACCATGATCTGTATAAATAGTGACGCTATGGGTCATAATTGTCCAACAATCTCCCACTTGGCCTATAGCCAATCACTCGAGTGATTAACACTCGAACTATGTACGGTTGGCTCAAACTACTGAGAAAATACTTTCGTCAGTGGATTTGTATGATTATCATCTGATGCGATTTATTCGATCATCAGATCGCCACGATGTATGATCTGAACGAATCAGATGAATATCGAAGTATGTATCTGGATTGTTGATGAGACCATTAATTCTTTAGCCTATGCTCAAGCATAGCTCAGCTGCTAACAGAACTATTCCTAATCCAATTAGGATTTATTATCGACCCAAATGGCTTCTATTGCTGCCTCAGCTGCAGCAATAACCTGCATTTGTTGTTTATTTGGTAACAGTATCTTGATTGGAAGATTTCCAGGTCACTGTTCCGTTATTCAAACTGTATAGTACTGTTTGCGACTTATAGTCGTTTAATCGGTTAAGAAACTTGCAGTAGTGATCCCAGTTACTTCAAGTTCTCCATCTCTAGAGTTTAAGACATCATCTTTAGTTCTCTGAGATACTAACGGATGTTCTTAACATCAATCCAGCGACCATCACTAGGATTGGCCTGTTTGTGAATCCATATGTTCAAAGCATATGAGACACCAGGTCACGTATATTTTTCAATGTATGGTTTCTCGGAGAGTTTTCGAAAGCCAAGCTTTCGCCGATTGTTATATGGGAATATCATTTCCAAGAAATGACATATATTATCATTATTTTATAGGACAGCGATTGTTAGTGCGTTCCCACTAACATTCTTATATACACAAGAATCATTTACGTTTTGAATTAAATCATAAACTATTATGATTACATCAAAACGATAATTCCAAGAATCTATGCTTGCTTCAATCCAAACATGGATCGAATAACCCGCAAACCTTGTTTGCTAGTTTTGGTACGACAAAACCGTCAGGATGTTGTAAACATCCTCCAAAAGGTTTCCTTATCAGGAAAGCGATTTTCCCGTTAAGCTGACATATTTCATAAATGAAACATGCAGCATCTGCAAGCATTTATCCAAATGGATTTACTGTGGTAACAGGTAAAAGGTTGAATCGTAATCAACACAATGTTGATAACGATACCTTTCCGCTAAAAGCCTAGCTTTATTCGTTGGTATGTTGCCATCCATGTATGTCTTCCTTGAAGACTTATATAGTACCAGTAGGCACAATGTTTTGCGATACATCAACTAGTATCCAAACTTGTTGATATACATGGAATCCAATTCGGATATCATGGTACTTTGCCATAATAAGGGAGTCGATACCTTGTATCACTTCCTCATACGTAGTCAGTTGGTATACCTCAATAAGATTAACATCTTTATGAGGTGAGATCAGAAACCCATACCCTAGGTTGTTTTCTGACTCTCTCCGACATACGTGGTTCTTGTGTATTCGAAGATTACTGGTATAGATTCATCCTTGATGAACTATTTGTGTTCCATTAAGATTCGGTGCCTTGAACAGTATTACTCTGATTTTCATCGAGTTTTACTCTCCTCCCACTTACCACTGCATATCGGTATTCCTCTTAGGAAAACCGCATGGTGAGCAACAATTAAATTATTCTCTTGTGAGTTGTATAAGTACTATACTTTGGTATCCCTAGGATAACCTACAATTGGCACTTATCCAATTTGGGTTTTAGTTTGGTATCATCCAAACATATGCCTAGCATACCCAAATATTCAGGAATGAGAAACCCAGTTTCTTTCCCGTTCATATCTAATATGAAATCTGTCTAACATATTTTAATGGAACCTTATTCAAAATAAGTTATGCACTGTTTATTCTTATCCGTTGAAGGTAATGATAGCTCAGAGCGACTCATGATTAACCTTATCATGTCCAACAAGATTCGGTTACTCTGGTTCGGACACATCGTCAAAATGACGTGTTCCGGGAGGAGTCCTCATTGAAAGAATACTATACTCTTTCAAGTATACGAGAAACTTATTGCTTAAGTATTTTCATCATGGTCTAACCGTGATGATTTAATAATATAGCTGATCTGTTTGTCTATTTCGTGTCGAAACTCTAAAAGTTTCTGATTTGTGTTCTTCAAAAGAAACGCATAACCATAACGCGATGCCACATCCGTAAAGGTCATGAAATATTCATATCCACATCTAGCCTAGCTAGACAAGGGCCCACTTGCTTCACTATGAACTAGGGCTAACAGATCGGTGGCATTTGCACTTTTACCAAGTAAATGTGTTTTAGGCACATTGCCCAATAAACTAGATTCGTAGACTTTATTTGAATAGAATCAAATTAGTCCGAGTACCCACTCTTCAAAAGTGTGGATATACGAGTCTTGTTTAATTGTGTCCCAGACAGCAATGCCACAATATGTTTCTTTTCTGATCAAATCAGTTTGAGCTATTTGTTTGTCATGTTAGATGTTTGAGATATATTTATATTCAAAATATAAATGTTGTTATTCACATCTAATGTGTTTATCTTAATATCATCTTTATATAATAAAACACTTTAGTGTTCTAGGATATAAAGGTTCACCCACAGTGGGTTAAACACTGATATGGAGATAATATTTCTTTTCAAACTAGTTACATTATAACAGTTTCCAAATTTAGGTACACACCCGAAGGTAGTTCCTAAACTTAGGTCTCTAAGCAGCGAATTTCGTCCCGTTTTCAATTCGCAGATTAATCTCAACTGAAGTCAGTATCATGCTCATAGCAGATTCTGAACATCAGTATATATTTATGTACCACACTAAGTATTTAAAATCTAATTTTAATACTAGTAGTGAACATAATGTTGACAAATATATTTGAAGTCAGAGCCTTGCTCGTCTTCAATTCCTTCATGTCTGATTTGTCCAAACGGCAGTAACGCTTCCGCGATCCCGTTTGCCATAATTTAGGTAGATATTTTGGGATATGTCCTTTATCTTCCCAGAAGATTATAATGATTTTGCCTTTGCCTATTTCAACACTCCAGAAGCTTTTGGCCTAGCCTTGGCCTTCTAGAATATCGAAGTAAGATGTGCCTTGCGCTACTTGTCTTATTGCAAATTTTGACTTTGTTTCCTTGAGAATAGTCATTAACTCTCCAAGAGTTATTTATTGCAATTAAGTACTTCTAAAATCTAAAGATAGATTTATGAAGATCCTTCAATTTCATTATCATACTTTAAGGATCCAATCCTTAGTTCTGATTAAGAAATTAAGGAGTCTACTGCGACAAGCTTAATGGATTAAGCACTTAAGTTATCATTACATGAATCTTCCAAAGATCATGCTCTACTATTTGCTTAACTCCTGGCTTAGGCTTAATATGTTATTTTATCAAATAAAGTAACTTATTATTTTCCAGGACTATCTTGAAATTATTCCCAATTTGAAAATTAAACCATTTAAATATATTTTCCCTAGGATTATGTTTTAAATGTCAATCTTTCAATCTTATCTTGATTTTAATAGTCCAACTATTTAATCAACGATTTCGGTTTTTTAAATATAATGATTATTATAGTCCAACTATATTAATCAACTATACTTTTAATTGTTTGAATACAGTCTAACTGTTAATTAAAACAACGATTTAAATAGTAGTCCAACTAACATTTAATTTATTTGACGAATGATATTTGAATGAGTGCGTATGGCAAGTAATTAAACGAATATTGCAAATTCAATTCTTGCCTCCCACTATTTTTCGGCGAGCCTCTAACCCTCTGTTGAGTACTCGGGAAACCGTGTTTCCTAGCGGCTAGGATCCCGTTAAATATCACACAATCTTGACTTTGGCCAACAAATTGTATAATAATTAACTAGGTAGATCTCTAAGATCAATTGGATCCAATCCAATTCCTAGATCCAGAAGGGGGACATCCAAGTCCGAAACATATATCTTATATATGCCAATACATCCAATGTATTGCCTAACCTTTTTCCTCTGAATCAACTAAGTCTTGGCTTTGGCACAACAAACTTAGTGATCCCAGTTAAGCGCGACCCATTGACCATGGAAAGCTTCGTAATCAATATCGATGGACAAGAAGTGGTCTTGACTTTGGCCAACAAACCACAACTTGGACAAGACACCAATATAGAACAAAGCCTTCGTGATTCAAACACACTCCTCGACGACAAAGGCCTTGACTTTGGCCAACAAGCCAATGCCAGTCTCGGATCTTGAGTAAGAATCACTCAATGGAAGGAAAAACGCTTAATATTGTTTTAGGGTTTTTCGTGTGCAAATTGGCAACCAATTTATTATCTTTGTTAAGGTCTCATCATCATACACCCTTAAACATGCATTCTAAACACATAATAAAGCGCGTATAATAAAATAATAATGATATGCGAATGGATACTTTACACATTGATCCTAGATCAAATCTCTCCATTTCTCTCTCCCGCTAGCACAAGTATTTACTTCTACCCGTTACACTACACTTCTAAAGAAACCTCATTTACATTGAGGGGAATAGGTGAAGAAGAATACAAAGAATATGGAGGTATAAGGCTGGACACGCAGGTCCAATTTAATAAATCAAATTTATTACAACAATTTCTAAAATATCCCACCAATCTAATATCCATATGATATACATTATTCATGCATCGCAACCATGTATTCACTCAAGCATGTTATCAATCAATCTAATCAAATTAATTAATATGATAATTAGTGACCATCCAATGTTCAAACAACGATTTGATTTTGCGCGAGTCAAACTCGTTTTTGCGAATAAGTACGAATTCTCGAATAAATTAAAATACATAATTAAATCCAATTCAATTTGTATTTAATACTAATTCACTATTTAATTCCAAATTAAATACTACACTTTATTTGACGAACCTTTACGATTTAAATTCCAAATTTAATCGTTACGGGTCTCAAAGCCCGATTAACGTCCAATGTCAATTTAATTAAAGTTCAATGGGCTTTTAATTAATTTCTTAAGGCGTGGACTTTTGGTCAACTCGGGTCGAACCCAATAACCAAAGTCCAATCCGGGAGTTACCCCATAAGCCCATAAATCAATTTAGGCCCATTAGGCCCAATTAAACTTTAAAGGTCCAATAGTCGCATTTAGGCTTTATGGATGCGGTTTTGGGCCCAATTGGATCCAACCAATTTAGCCTAAACCCAGCTTAGTACAACCAAGCCCAATAAGCCCAATAACAACTTTAAAAGCCCAATTTAACAAAATAGGCCCAAATAATTAAATTACCAAATTCCAAATGCCCAATTTAATTACACAAAGTGTATAACATAATTAATTACCCAATTAACATTTCCAAAACACCAATTAGCTTAATTAATCATGCTCTTCATCATTAAATCATGTCCAACACAATTTAACAAAAATCAAACCCAATTACATGCTTCAAGTGTCTCGGCCAAAGGGGATTTTCATGTCCAATTTTAAATCCAATCCAATTGAATCCAAATCAACATCCCAAATTATTTTCAAGTCATCCAATGAATCAAAAAACAAAAAACCAAGACATTTAGGGCTTCTCTATTTTCGGCCAAGCCTCAAAATTTGGGGAAATTTGTTCCAAACAGATCTAATCAATCCTCAATTAAACATCAATTAAGCATATTAAATCATCCAATTTCATTATTCATGCTCAAAATCAATTTTACCCAATTTTTAACCCTAAATCATTTTCATGCTTAATATTGCCTCAAGATACCATTGTTGGATTCTCTAAGGTCCAATGATCATTATCAAGTAATGAAAACAAGTGAATACACAAAGGAGAATGGCGGAATCATACTCACAATGAATGGATTGGATGCTACGAAGAACAAAACTTTCATGCCCTTGTTAGTGAAGCTCACGGTTTTGTGACAGAAAATAGAAGAGAGAAAGAGGCCCATTGGGCGTGAATGAGGAAGAAGAGTGGTGAATGCGTTGTTCCAAATTTGTGTATCTTATACACAAATGTGAATTTCAAATTCATTTACAATGAATTTGACTTTCAAAAAGTCAAGCATTTAATGCTCCATCCACTCACATCACTTCCCATCAATCCATCAAGTTGTCAAGTCACATCACTCAAAATGACAAGTGATTTGACGCTTGAAGTGACTGATGATTTGACATTTGATTTGACTTGCATGCCGCACTCAAATTCGAAATGCGAATGCGCTCGCAAATAATCTCAGGCTCGGGTTCGCTAATTCCAAATTAAAGAATTTTCCGTTGCGTCGTAATTAAATGATTACGCCTAGCGAAAACACTATTCACGTCGCTAACGAATTAATTCTAAATTAATTTGTTCGCCCGAATTAAAATCTAATTTTAATTCCGCGTCGAAATCCAATTTCGTATAATATATCTAATACATTATTTTATCGATTAATTCCAAATTAATCGTTTTCTCTCTTTAAATGATATTTTATCATAGATAAAATATCTCCGTAATTAATCCCAGATTAATTTTCTCTCTCTTCTAATTAATCCTAGATTAATATAGAGTGCGAGTCATACGTCATCGGTGAATCTTCGGGAAGCGACCCATGAGATCCCCGGATATGTTGGCAGTAAATACAGTCGTCGGACTATTCGAACACGTAAGTACCTAGTACTACGTTTGTACCGATTTACAAGACAAGGATGGCTTCTAGAAAAGCATCATGCCTACCCAATTCTCCAGAAATATGCTTACAGGAATAAGCGATCTATATTAGGCGTAGTATACGTGGTATTGCGTATGTCGATCCAGTATCGGATGATCACGTGCTAGGCCTGGGGCTGGAATTGTGTCTGCCCCGTACAAAGCACATGTCGGATGTCTGGTAACTAGTCTCTATAATCGGATAAACCTGACCTTGTCATTTTATCCCGATCGCTGCAGCATTTAAGAGAACCAGTCCCGTATCCTACGTGACCATCATCTCCACTATGAATGGAGTGATACTTCCGTCTTGACATCATACCTAACACACTACGATTCTCGATATACCCAGAAGAGGCGTACACAGAAACCGGTTAAAGCCCTGGACGACCAAAACCAAAGTATATTGATTGTCGCAAGTATTAGCGGTGCAAGTCTCAGGTTAAGACCAAATACACCTACCCTGATTTCGGACATCCATAGACACATAGTCATACTACCAATGGAATTCCGAAGGGGTCTATCCAGAGCGAAGCTGTTTCCCGTACCATCGGTAAAACACAACCTCCTATTACACTTGCATGAGTATCCTATATCCAAATATATGAGAACTATGTCGTTATTCCCTCACAATGCGTACAAGTGTAATACTAGTCTTTTACGCATTTATCGATGTCCAATCTCGATAATACTCTGACTAGGGATATTTAATGATTTATCCTTCGTGGACTGATACTGTCTCATATCATTCTCAATCCAGGAACAAATCATAAGGACCTCCTATCATTTATACATCTTGGTGATCTAATCACAAATGATAAGAGAGCAATCTCCTTTGTCACATAGTTAATTAAATTAACTTAATTTGTACAACAACACCATGATCTGTACAAATAGTGACGATATGGGTCATAATTATCCAACACCAATGACACCAGGCTCCATTATAAATACAACAGTTCGTCCAAAACTCAAGGGAGGCGAATACGATGGAGGCGAATACGAGGGAGGCGAATACACAGTACAAAACACAAAACACATATTTTTAGAGATCCAAGGAGGAGGATTGAAGAGCGACAATAGGAGACGAAGGCGGTGACGTTCGAAGAGGAAGAGATTAAATTCGGGTTTTATCTTCTTGTTTCTTTCTTAGAACTCTAATGATTTCCATTAGATTCATGACTTGTTTATCATTGTTTTTATCTTTTGTCATGAACTAAACTCCTTAATTCTGGAGAATGATGTAATCGATGCTTGAACCTTTGTTTTAATTGTTAATTTTGTTATGAAATTTTATTGATTTATTTATATTCTTTTGAGTTTAATGCCTTGTGTTTGCTGGCCACAAATATGATGATACATGTTTGAAATCTATCACTCGAGATAGAGGATTTTGAATAGATCTAGAGAATATAACCTAGGAGTTTTATAGAGTTCGAGAGTATATATAAATTCCTTTGAAGTCGTTAATATAGAATCACAAAACGTAAAGAGTTGTTAACTATTGGATTTTTATAGAGATATCGAAGTCTATAGATGATGATATTTTCACTCGACACTCGAGAGAGTGAGTGGATATTTTAGAAGTCTTGACTTATAAATAATATAACTGAACAATGATTAATTGGCATGACAAATACATAGGCGACAGCTAGGTGAAATCATGATCTAGAATCTCTATCGTATTAGTTCCTCCTATCAAATTATTTTTATATTTATTTATTAAAATCTTTATTATTTATTTTCTAAATAAAGTTAGGATTATCAATTGTAGTACTTAGTGCGAGTTAACGCAATCCCTGTGGGTTCGACACTCTAAACTCATTTATACTCAAACTTGACACCGTACACTTGCGGTACGATATAAAATATCACAACAAGTTTTTGGCGCCGTTGCCATGGATTTTTTGTTTAATTCACATTAATATTGCTACCAAGTAACCTTAGCTTTAATTTAGATTTTCATATTTTATTTTAGTTTTGTATTTATTTATTTTATTTTTATTTTGTTTATTGATTTTTGGTTTTTTTTGGTGCTTCAGTGAATGCGAAAATCCACAAGTCTTGACTCGCTCCTATTTGACCCTGAAATATAAAGAACAACGAGGAGACTAGGGAAAGAAAGGAAAATTGCACAAGAAGCAATGGCAGCTGAAAACATAGAGAACAACCCACGCCAGGTGGCAATCTGAGATCACTTCAAACCGGTCATTGATGATACATATTCTGGGATTGCCCATCAACCAATTAACGCCAACAATTTTGAGCTAAAACCTGTATTGATCAAGATGGTACAAATAAATCAGTTTGGGGGTTCAGCTGTAGAGGATCCCAACTTGTACTTAAGAATGTTCCTGGAGATCACAGATACTATAAAGATGAATGGCGTGAGTAAAGAGGCTATCAGGCTACGCTTATTTTCATTCTCCTTATGGGATAAAGCGTGGGACTGGCTTCATTCGATATAGGTGGGGAGTGTCATGACATGGCAGGATATGGCCACAAAATTTCTTGAGAGGTTCTTTCCACCAGCTAAATCAGCTAAACTGAGGGCAGAAATTAGTATATTTAAACAGCTAGAGACATAGACTCTATATGAAGCATGAGAGCGTTTTAAGGAGAAGTGTCCAATTTACTTTTATATGATGCCTTGAGTAGTTGATCTATGTTAGGCTCGTAAGCACTCAATTATAGGTTTTTAGCAGTGAAAACTTAAGTAGTTGACAAGGTGACTAGTTGAAGAAATTCCACGTCGATTAATGACCGTTTACTTAGATATCTATCTTGATTTGCTAGTTTTATGATGTATGGTATGGATAGAAATAAAAGAAAAAAAAAGTCTCTAAAGAAAGAAAATAGAACACCTATAATCGATAACCGTGAAGCTACCTATGGGCGAGTATTAAGACCACCATGAGGAGAAATGCTACCTTAAAGGGTAGGTGTGTTGATAAAAAAAAGTGCAAAAAAAAAAGAGAAGTAAAAAAAGACAAGAAAGGACAAAAAGAAAAATCATACCATACTCAGTACAAAATAAGGCAATTACAGAGCATAATTGAGATATCTAGGTTGGTTTGACCCATCGATCCCGATTTTTAAACGAACTCATTAAGTTGGCTTACTTAGGAATCAAGCTGTGAATGAACCTTTACACACACACACAGTGAGTCTAGCTTAGATGAATTATTCGGGAACTTGGATCTGAGTCGCATTGCGTACTTTGAAGGTTCTCTAATTTCTTTTATAAGCTCTCTTTGAGGATAATTTTATGCGTAACTATCAGGACTATGCTTTTGTTATTTTTTTTATTTTTGCATGATTGTGTGTGAATGACGTTTGTGGGTATCGTCACTGTAAGCCCTCACGAGACAATAACTCGTCCACTAGGGCCGCCTAGGGGTTTAAAGGCTTGTTGCATACACTAAATGCAATTGTGATCCATACGAAAGTGGCTTAGTTAATTTAGTTATTTTTATTTGTTTATTTGAATTTAGTTTTTATTTTGTCTTTTGCTCGGGACTAGCAAAACCTTAAGTTTGGAAGTGTTTGATAAGTGCGGTTTATACCCACTTATTATTGCATTCTTAGCCCATTATTTTGTTATGTTTCGTGCCATTTATAGTTTAGTTTATGTTTTATTTACAAGAGCATTAATACATGGATCTTGGGACATTTGCACGTGTTTTGGGAACTTTCGGAAGCACAAGACACGCACAGTGGCATCGGAAGTGAGTGCAGTACTAATGAAGGAAAACCTTCACTGGTGCCGCGGCTCCACAGACTAAAGCTGTGGCACTTGTGAGATTATTATCTCAGCCAAAAGGCCGAGAGAAGGGCACCACACGCCATAATCAAGAGCCGCGGCGCCCTCAAGCAAATCCCATGCCCATACATAATGCCGAGATAGAAGCGCCATGGCGCCACTAACCAAGAGCCACGGCACTGCGGGAGTACATACACGCGCGTTCCTTAAGGTTTTGGGTAATCTGGTCACATAGCCCATGGTGATCCTATCGTATTTTAACTCAAGAATCAACTATGGTTGAAGTAACTCAGCAAGTCTTCGGTATTCTGCCTTAATCTGCTAGTATGCCACACACTTAGCCATAAAAGTATACATTTTTAACTATGTCTTTTCTCCAATACCATCTCTTTTAGGTCTTGACACATTTTGGTACTCCCTGGATGTACCATGAGTAAGGATTTGTCAACTTCAGTAAGTATCATCTCCCGTAAGTTGGGATCGTTGGCCACTATAAATTTATCATTGAATAATAAGAGACCATTATTATTGATACTCCGACCCTCTAATTGTTCTTTATTTTAGGATTTATTCCCAAACTATCTTCGATTCCTCATCTCGTCTATACCTTTATAGTACAATCTAGAGAAGTGATAGGGTGGCAACGATATTGCTGATACAAGCATAATACTCATTCTCAAAATATTCTAAGATGTAATCTCTTACAACAACTGAACTCTTCCAATCCTCTAAGGCTATGACAACTAGCACACCGCGAGGTTTTCTATCCAGGGTATCAGGCACTACATTGGCTTTCCCAAGTTGATACTAAAGAAAAATGTCATAGTCCTCCATTTATTCGACTCATTGTCATTTTCGCAGGTTCAGGACTTGTTGGATAAAAAGATATTTCAGACTCTTGTGATTAGTAAAGATTTCAACCTAACATCATACAAGCAAGACCTTCATATCTTTTGGGTGAAGATCGTCATTGCTAATTCGAGAAAATTGTGCACTCATGTCATATTCTTCGGCCTATCCCATTGGAGGACAGGTTCTATCTTTGGAAAGTCAATCACAATACCTTCTTGAGAGATTACATGTCTTAGAAACTTTACTTCGATCGTGCAAAGTCACATTTCGATCTTTTGGCCTACAGTTGGTGATTCCTTTAAACTGTACAGTACAGCCCTTAACTACCTTGCATATTCTTCTTGGGTTTTTTAGTATACTAGGTTTTCCTCGATGAAGACTATCACAATTGATCTAGGTAGGGTCAGAGGATTCAATTTAGATGGTCCATGAAGGTGGTAGAGGTATTAGTTAATCCAAAAGGCATAACTAAAAAAATCAAAGTAGTCATACCAAGTTCTGAATACGGTCTTGGTATATTTCCCTCTTGAATTTCCAGCTGGTGATAACCATATCTCAAATCAATTTTTAGAGAAAACCTTAAACCCACAAAGTAGGTCAAATTGTTCATCTATCCTCGGCAATGGGCATTTGTTCTTAATGGTCAGTTGATTTAATTTCCAATAATCCATATTTCTCAATATCCTATTATCTTTATCGGAAAACAGTATATGAGCTCACAATAATGATGTACTATTTTGGGTGAATGTGTTATTGGGAAGGTCATCAACTAGTCTTGTAATTTTGTCATCTTGAAAGTGCACATGCGATAAGTTGGATTAGAAACTACATGAGTTTCGGGAACTGAACGAATTCAAAACTCGAACTCCCGATCTAGTGGCAAACCTGATAAATCTTTCAAAAATACATCTAAAAACTTACTAACCACTAAGGGTGAATATAAGGTCGGGTCAAACCGCGACCCGACCCGACCCGACCCGAGCCGTAACAAGTGGATTTCAGGTTAAAATAACTTGAACCGCAATTTTCAGTTCAGGTTACGATTTTTGATAAATAATTTCGGGTTTAACCCGACCCGGAGTATTTAAACCCAAAAAATTAGATTTTGTCTCTTGATATCTATTCTCTCCATTCCCCATTTTTCTCTAATCCCATGCACCGACTTCCACACTTCTTCTCTGAATCTGTCCTTTGTAGTTTCTAAATCTAAGCACCGACTCCCTAATTTCTTCGAGTTCTGACTATCCCTTTTCTAAACAAAGCCACAAATGCGCCAATTTCCTCTCTTCTTCTGAGTAGTGAGTTCTGTCTCTCTCCTTTCGAAACCTATGCGTGAGGCGTGAGCATTGACGAGATTGAAACCAGGCCAAGCTCCCAATTGTAAGGTATGAGCGAAGTTGCTTATAATTATTTATTAATGTATTATTGCTGTTGAACTTTTTTGAATCAATCTACATGCCTGAAATGGTTTTGGACTTATGATATCCTCATTATGCGTATGAAATCTAAAATCGTAAGATAAAAGCAGTCAAGCACATCGTAGGAGTAAAATGGCAACTGGGTTTCCATATAATTTGAAAACAAAAGCTTATGGGCTACTGGTTTCCAATTGAGTTGTTCTTGCATGCGCTCAAATGGCAAGTAACTGGGTTTCCAACTGTCCATATAATTTGAAAACATAAGCTTGTAGGCTACTGGAATTATTAAGCTATTGGTAACTTTTTGATTGTTCCCGATTTTAACTTTTTGACTGTAACTCATTCCTAATTGAGTTGTTCTTGCATGCTCATATGGCAACTGGGTTTCCATATAATTTGTAACTTTTTGACTATTTCAAGTTGTAACTTTTTTACGGTAACATATAATCACTTCCAGGTTGTAACATATATTAATTATATTTTTGTGCTCTATATCTAGGGTGGATGGAAGCATCAGCAGACCCAATAAATAATGAGACTGAAATTTGTTTAAGCGAGGAAGAGAATAATGAAGCCATAAATTTTACAGATACTTCTGTTGTTCCTACTAAAAGTAAGTCTTTAGTTCCTAAAAAGAGAAAATATTTTAGGAATGCGAAACCTCAGTCGTAAGATAGTAAATCTTCTGATTTTTCTGTTTGGGAGCATTTTGGAAAGATAATTATTGACGGTGAACAAAAAGCCAAATGTAATTATTGTGGGTTTGAGTATATGGCAGATCCTCATTACCATGGTACTTCAACTTTGCGTACCCATATAAATGTTAGGTGTAAGAATTACCCTTATAGAGTTATTGATCCTAAGCAAAAAAAACATTGAAAATTGAGACACTGAAAGATGGCACAGGGTTGGGATTAAAACCAGCTCATTTTACAGTTGAAGAAGCTAGAGTTGCTTGCTAGGATGATAATAGTTGATGAGTTGGCATTTAAACTGGTGGAAAGGGAGGGGTTTAGGAATTATTCTCAATATTTGAATCCTCGAATGATAGTTCCTTCTCGCATGACTATAGCAATAGATTGTTTGAAAATGTATCACAATGAGAAAAATAAATTGAAAAATGTTATTAAGTCTCAACGTGTGTGTCTAACCACAGATACTTGGACTTCAATTCAAAACTTGAATTATATGTGTCTGACAGCCCATTGGATAAATGATGATTGGCAGTTTCAGAAGCGAATTATAAATTTTTGTCAAGTGCCTAATCACACGGGAGAGACAATTGTTAAATTTATCGAGGCTTGCATGTTAGATTGGGGAATTGATAAAATTATGACTATCACTGTGGATAATGTTAGTTCTAACGATGGTACAATAAGGTATATTACAAGGAAAACTAAAGATTGGCCTACCACTGTTTTAGGTCATAAATTTCTTCACATTAGGTGTTGTGCACATATTGTTAACCTTATTGTAAAAGATGGCTTACGAGAGAATACTGAATCGATTGAGAAAATAAGAAATGCGGTCAGATATGTTAGATCATCCCCTGCTAGGAAATTGAGTTTTAAAAGTAGTATTGAGAGGGAGAAGATTGAGTCTAAAAGCCTTTTATATCTTAATGTGGAGACTAGGTGGAATTCTACTTATTTGATGTTAGAGGCGGCTGAGATTTTTGAGAAAGCTTTTTTTAGGTTGGAAGATGATGATCCTAGGTTTAGATTATATTTTGATGGGGTTAAAATTAAAGGACCTCCTAGATTGGATGATTGGAGTCGATGTAGATGATTAGTAAAGTTTTTAGAAGTGTTTTATGATGTTACACTTGCATTTTCGGCTTCATTACATGCGACTATAAATAATTTTTTCAATGAATTTGTTAGAATTCAAACTTTATTGGGTGAATATGCCAAAAGTGGTGATAGATTGTTTGAATGTATGTCAGTTGATATGAAAAAAAATTTGATAAGTATTAGGAGAATCATGCAAAAGTGAATTGGGTGTTATTTGTTAATGTTGTTCTTGATCCAAGGTGTAAGATGAAATATGTCAAGTTTTTTCTTTCTCAAATTTATGATGTTTCTAAGGCTCTTGATGTTGAGAATCGGGTGCGAGATGCTTTGAATGAATTGTGTAGTTACTTTAAAGATGAGTCATCCATGGGATCATCTAGTAGTAGGGTGAGTGTGTCAGCTAACAAAGAAACTATTTTGGTTGATAAGCCTTATTTTGGTGGAGAAGCTCGAAAGTTTCTCAATTTTCAATTCCAAAAGTATTTGTTAGATGAACAAAGTGTGGAGACTCAATGTGACTTGATTAGATATCTGTCGAATGGGTGTGAGGAAGATTCTGAAACTTTTGATTTACTGAACTGGTGGAAAATGAATTCTTCCAAATTCCCAATCCTTTCTAAGGTAGCAAGAGGGTATTGGCTATTCAAGTCTCTACAGTTGCTTCTGAGTCGGCTTTTAGCACCGGTGGAAGAATAATTTGATCCATTTAGAAGTTCATTATCTCCTAACACAGTTGAAGCATTAATATTTTCTCAAAATTGGTTGCAATCTAAGCCGACTGAAATTGATATTCGGGCTGCGATGGATGATGTGCAAAAATTTGAGGAATTCGCATCAGATAATGTTTAGTTTAAAAATATTGAAATTAATATTTGCTTGACATAAGCCAATGTGATTTCTAATAAATTGTGTTCTTTTTTCTTTGTAATGTTACTTTTGTAGAATTATTGGGATCAAGTTCCACGTGTACAATTGAGCCTAACTTGCTTTATGACGATGTGAATGAGGATGTTGATTCTGATGACGAATTCATATAAGGTTGTATGTTTGTGTTATTATTTGGTGTTGTTTCTCTCTAGTTATTGCATGTATTTATATTGATGAATAATATTGTTTATGTTGCTATTATAGATAATTGACTCATAATATTGTTTGATGTTACAGGTTTTTGATATTTGGAATTGAAACTTTTGATGAACAATGGTGTGGCTACCGTTTTTTCCCCTTGAAACTTTTGATGAACTTCGATGGTTGTACTACTAGAATTATGATCCTTATAGATTGCTTTGATTAAAACTTTTGATATTTGGCTATACTACTGTAAAGTGATCATATTCACTTATTCGGTTATTTTGTATTATTGATCTTATTTTGCAAGGTAGAGCCATTAGAAGTAGAATTCAAATTTGTTGTAATTTTGCAGGATATAAATCAATTTTATAACAACAATTATTTTGTTAAAAGTACTATCAATATTTATGTGTGTGTAATTATGTGTAATTATGCAGGAATTTTTAACATACTGGAATCTAGCATTTCGATATGCACTGTTCCGAAATGTATCAGGAATGGTGGTAATAATATTTTCTTTGGAAACATAGCTTAATTTCAAAAATTAAACCGCCAATTCGCACTTCTCAAACCGTTAAACCGCAGATCCGAACCGCAGATCCGAACCGCGTTTTATTTAGGAAATTTGTAATTTTGGTTTTTAATTTCCTAAACCGCAACCCGCGCGGTTTGAACAAAAAAAATAAAAAAAAACCGACCTAAATCGCACCGCGAACACCCCTACTTACCACTTCCATAGGTGAATAGTTATCCTATGAACTCCCTTCATCCCTAAGGGTAAACATGCTACTATAGCAGTCAGATTTCTTCTTTCCATCTATGCATGTCTTCCAAATAGGATTAGGTTTCAAGGAAATCCAAGCTCGCTTGGTAATTAATAGGGATTCCATTCTTCGATAGAAAAGTGATCTTTTTCCTGTAATAATCCACCTCGGCTCGATATTTAGATAGCCAATCCATATTGAGAATCATATCAAACTCTGTCAAGGGCAAAACAATCAAATCACCCTTACGTTCATCTCTCTTATTCCTCCATGATTAGCTGAATGCCTCGAGATATTCAGCTTGTTGGGCCGTTAGGTGGATGTCTGGAAGCGTGTCAAACTACAAGGTGCCGATACAGTCAATGATATACGTGTTCAACTTGCTCTTAAATGGTGTCATACGAGAGGACTCTTGTTGGACAAAATGACCCATAGCGTCACTATTTGCACAGATCATTGTGTTGTTGTAGCAAATTAATTATGTGACAAGGAAATTGCACTCTCATCATTTGTGATTAGATCACCATAGATATATAAATGAAGAGAGGTCCCTATGATTAGTTCCTGGATTGAGAATGATATGAGACAGTATCAATCCCCGAAGGATTAATCATTAAATATCCCTAGCCGGAGTATTATCGAGATTGGACATCGATAATGCGGAATAGGCTAGTATTGCACTTGTGTGCGTTGTAAGGGCACAACAGCATAGTTCTCATATATATAAGTATTGGATATTTATGTAAGTGCGATAGGAGGTCGTGTTTCACCGATGGTACGGGAAACAGCTTCGCTCTGGATAGACCCCTCGGAATCCCATTGGTATTATGACTATGTGTCTATGGGAGGCCGAAATCAAGGTAGGTGTGTATAGTCTTAACCTGAGACTTACATCCCTAATACTTACGATAATCGATAGACTTTGGTCTTGGTGGTACAGGGCTTTAACCGGTTCTGCGTAAACCACTTCTGGGTTTATCAGAGAGTCGTAGTGTATTGGGTGTGATGTCAAGACGGAAGTATCACTTCAGTCATAGTGGAGATGATGTCAAGCAGGATACGGTATTAGTGCTCTTAAGTGTTGCGCAACCATCGGGATATTATGACTAGGTCATACATATCCGATTATAGAGACTAGTTACCAGACATCCGACATGTGCTTCGGACGGGGCAGACACTTATCCAGCCCCAGCCCTAGCACGTGACTATCCGATACTGGGCCGATATGCACAATACTACGGTATACTACGCTTGATACATATCTATATATATTCCTGTAAGAATATTTCTGGAGAATTGGGTAGGCATGGCGCTTTGCTAGAAGCCAACCTTGTCTTGTAAATCGGTATAAACGTAGTACGAGGTACTTACGTGTTCGGATAGTTCGACGACCGTATTTACTGCCAACATATCCGGAGATCTCATGGGTCGGTTCCTGAAGATTCACCGATGACGTATGACTCGCACTTTAATTAATCTGGGATTAATTCGATGAGAGAGAAAATTAATCTGGGATTAATTACGGAGATACTTTATCTCGAATAAAATATCGTTAAAGAGAGAGAACGATTAATTTGGAATTAATCGATAAATTAATATATTCGATATATTATAACGAAATTAGATTTCGACGCGGGATTGAAATTAGATTTTAATTCGGGCGAACGAATTAATTTAGAATTAATTCGTTAGCGACGTGAATAGTGAATTCGCTAGGCGTAATCATTTAATTACGACGCAACGGAAAATTCGTTAATTTGGAATTAGCGAACCCGAGCCCGGGATTGTTTGCGAGCGCATTCGCATTTCGAATTCGAGTGCGGCACGCAAGTCAAATCAAGCGTCAAATCACATGTCACTTTGAGTGATGTGACATTTGAGTGATTGATGTGAGATGAAAGGAAGCATTAAATGCTTTGCTTTTTGAAATTGAAAATGGTAAATGACTTATTTAATTTTTGGAAAATATAAATAAACCTTTTACATTTTTCTTTTTCTAATTCATTCTCTCTCTCTTTTTACGGTTTCTTGTGAAAACCCTTTTCCCTCTCTTTCTTCTTCTTCTCCTTCACGGTTTGGAACCGTTTCATCTTCTCATGATTTCTGGTTTGACCGAATAAAAGGGAAGCAAGGAAGAAGACTTAGTGCTAGCACACCATGAGTGATACAAAGGTGATAGGGAAGTGAGTTCGTGAGCTTGGAAGCTTGAAGCTTGGAGCTTCAATGGTGTCTCCCATGGCCGAACCAGTCACCACCGTACAGCCCCATGTCGACCACCACACGCGCAGTTCACTGCCATTGCCGAGCTTGGAGGGAGGCAGAAACATGAAGTGCGAATTTGGTCCATCTTGTTGCATCTCTACCGATCAATGTGAGTTATTCCGCACCTCCTTTGATATGTATTCAACTCGTTTATGCATGATTTATGATCTTTGGGACTTGATTGAAACTCAACAATGGATCTTGAGCCATTTGTGCATAAAACGTTTTTAGGGTTCTTGAGCAAAATTTGGGGCTTTTTGATTTAAGCATGATTTTGACAAATTGTTTGTTTAAGAATGTTTGTATATGAATAACTTAGAGTTATATGTAATCAATTTGAAGAAAAATAATTGGATTGATTTTCCCCAATTTGCTTATTGTTGGCCAAAACTTAATTTGGGTAAACTTGATTTTGAGCATGTTTAATGAAATTGGATGATTTAGAATGCTTAAAGTATGTTTAATTGAGGATTGATTGGATCAATTTGTTGAAAAAGTGTTTGGAACAATTTTCCCCAAATTGCTAATGTTGGCCGAATTTAGTAAGTGCCTAATGTCTTGGATTTTGATTTTTTGTTCATTGGATGACTTGCAAATCATTTGGGGATGTTGATTTATGTTTAATTTGGTTCAATTGGATTGAATTTGATTTGGGCATAATTTCCCTCTTTGGCCGAGACACTTGAAGCATGAAATTGGGTTTGATTTTGATCAAATTATGTTGGACATGATTCATTGATGTTAAGCATGATTATTGGACAAATTTAGTGTTTTGGAAACTTTGATTTGGGTAATTAATAATGCTATACACTTTAGGTAATTTAATTGGAAAATTTGGATTTTGGAATTAAATTATTGGGCTTAAAATTGGATTTGGGCTTTTAAAATTGTTATTGGGTTTATTGGACTTTGTTGTACAAAGTTGGTTTAGGCCAAAATTGGTTGGATCCAATTAGGCCCAAAATCGCTTCCAAAAGGCCCAAATGCGACTAATGAACCTTTACGTTTAATTGGGCCTAAATTAATTTATGGGCTTATGGGGTAACTCCCGGATTGGATTTTGGTTATTCGGTTTGACCCGAGTTGACAAAGTCCACGCCTCAAGAAATTAATTAAAAGCCCATTAGACTTTAATTAAATTAATATTGGATATTAATCGGGCTTTGAGACCCGTAACGAGTAAATTTGGAATTTAAGTCGTAAAGGTTTATTTATAAAGTGTAATATTTAATTGGAATTAAATAATGTATTAGAATTAAATACGTATTAAATTGGATTTATCATGTAATTTAATTTTATTTGAGAAATCGTACTTTGAGTACGTGTTCGCAATACGAGTTTGACTCGAACAAAATCAAATCGTTTTTTGAACATTGGATGATCACTAATTATCAGATTAATTAATTTGATTAGATTGATTGATAACATGCTTGTATGAATACATGGTTGTGATGTTTGAATAATGTATATCGGATGGATATTAGTCGGGTGGGGCGATTTTGGAAATTGTAATAAATTTGATTTATTAATTGGACCTGCGTGTCCAGCCTTATCACCTCATATTCTTTGTATTCTCTTCTCACCTATTCCCCTCAATGTAAATGAGGTTTCTTTAGAAGTGTAGTGTAACGGGTAGAAGAAATATTTGTGCTAGCGGGAGAGAGAAAGTGAGAGATTTGATCTAGGATCAATGTGTAAAATATCCATCCGTATATCATTATTATTTTATCATATGCGCTTTATTATGTGTTTAGAATGCATGTTTAAGGGTGTATGATGATGAGACCTTAACAAAGATAATTAAATTGGTAGCCAATTTGCACACGAAAAGCCCCATCAAATATCATGCGTCTTTTCCTTCCATTGAGTGATTCTTGCTCAAGATCCTAGATTGGCATGGGTTGTTGGCCAAAGTCAAGCCCTTGTCCGTCGAAGATGTGTTTGAATCACGAGGCTTTGTTCCATATTGGTGTCTTGTCCAAGTTGTGGTTTTTTGGCCAAAGTCAAGACCACTTCTTGTCCAACGACATTGATTACGAAGCTTCCATGTCAATGGGTCCGCGCTTGACTGGGATCACTAGGTTTGTTGTGCCAAAGCCAAGGCCTAGTTGATTCAGAGGAAAACGGTTAGGGTATACATTCGATGTATAGGCATATATAAGATATATGTTTGGGACTTGGATGTCCACCTACTGGATCTAGGAGTTGGATGAGATCCAATTGATCTTCGAGATCTACCTAGTTAATTATCATACAATTTGTTGGCCAAAGTCAAGATTGTGTGATATTTAACGGGATTCTAGCCCACTAGGAAACACGGTTTCCCGAGTACTCGACAGAGGGTTAGAGGCTCGCCGAAAATAGTGGGAGGCAAGAATTGAATTTGCAATATTCGTTCAATTACTCGCCATACGCGCTCATTCAAATTATTTCGTCGTAATATTAAATGTTAGTTGGACTAATATTTAAATTGTTGTTTTGATTAAACAGTTGGACTGTATTATATTTGATTATATATAATTGGATTATATTAATCAATATATTTGAATTAATTAATTTCAGTTTACAGTTGATTTTATAATTGGATTATAGTAATCAATGTAATTGAGGTTAATTAATTTAGATTATATTTGATTATATAGTTGGACTATTATAATCATTATAATAATAGTACCACAATCGTTGATTAAATAGTTGGACTATTAGAATCAAGATATATGAAAGATTAATGTTTAAGACATAATCCTGGGTGAAAAATGTATTTAAACGACTTTAATTTTCAAATTGGGAATAAATAATAGGTTACTTTATTTGATAAATAACTTATTATACCTTAAGCCCAAAATTAAGCAAAATAAGTAGAGCATAAAATCTTTGGAAGATTTATGTGATGATGACTTTAATGCTTAATTTAATATACTTGTCATAAATCTAATTTTAGATTTAAGAAGTATTAAAATTGCAATTTATAATTCTTGGAGAATTAATTGACTATTCTAGAGGAGATAAAGTCAAAGTTTGCAATTGGGCATGTAGCACGAGGTGCACATCGTTTCGATATTCTAAAAACCCAAGGCTTGGCCTAAGGTTCCTAAAATATTGAAAAAGATAATTGACATATACCAAAGTGACTACCATTTGGATATGGAAGACACGAAGGAATTAAAGAAAGGGCAAGGCTCTAACTTTAAAAATAATTGTCAAAGTTATGTTCACTACTAGTATTGAAATTGGATTTTAAATACTTAGTGTGGTACATAAAATATATGTATTGATGTTCAGAATCCGCTATGAGCTGGATACTGACTTCAAGCCGAGATTTCTCTGCGAATCGGAAACGGGACGAAAGTCGCTGTTTCGACCGTAGATACCTAAGTTTAGGAACTACCTTTGGGTATATACTTAAATTAGGGACTGTTATAATGTAACTAGTTTGACTAGAGACATTATCTCTATATCAGTGTTTAATCCGTTGCGGATAAAACCTTTATATTATAGAACACTAAGTGTTTTATTATATAAAGATGATATTGAGATAAATACACTAGATGTAAATAACAGAATTTATATTTTGAATATAAATAAAATCTCAAACATATAGAATGACAAATAAATAGCTCAAATTGATTTGATCAATAGAGACTTATTTGTGGCATTGTTGTCTGGGACATAATTATACAAGACTCGTATATCCACACTTTTGAAGAGTGGGTACTAGGACTGATTTGACTATTCAAATAAAGTCTACGAATCTAGTTTATTAGGTAAAGTACCTAAAATACTATTTACTTGGTAATAGTATTAGGGCCACCGACCTGTTAGCCCTATTCATGGTGAAGTAAGTGGACCCATATCTAGCTAGGCTAGATATGAACATGAATATTTCGTGACCTTAACGGATGTGGCATCACGTTATGGTTATGTGTTTCTTTTGAAGAACACAAATCAGAAACTTTTAGAGTTTCGACACGAAATAGACAAACAGATCGGCTATAGTATTATACCGTCACGGTAAGACCGTAATGGAAAATACTTAAGCAATAAATTTCTTATATACTTGAAAGAGTATAGTATTCTTTAAAATGAGGACTCCTCCCGGAACATGTCAAAGTGACGGTGTGTCCGAACGGATTAACCGAATCATGTTAGACATGATAAGGCTAATCATGAGTCGCTCTGAGCTACCATTTCCTTCAATGGATACAGATAAACAGTGCAATAACTTATTTAGAATAAGGTTCCATAATAATCTGTTTGACAGATTACATATTAGATATGAACGGGAAAGAAACCGGTTTCTCATTCCTGACCATTTGGGATGCTAGGCATATGTTTGGATGATACCAAACTAGAACCCAAATTGGATAAGTGTTATTGTAGGCTATCCTAGGGATACCATAAGTATTGTATTTATACATCTCACCAGAGAACAATTAGATTGTTGCTCAACATGCAGTTTTCCTGAGAGGAATACAGACATGCAGTGGTAGTGTGGGAGGATAGTAAAACTCGATGAAAATCAGAGTAATACTATTCAAGGCACATATTCCTAATGGAACACATATAGTTCATCAATGATGAATTTATACCATTAATCTTCGAATACACAAGAACTGAGTAGATCGGATAGCGTCAGAAAACGACCTAGGGTATGGGTTTCTGATCTAACCTCATAAAGATGTCAATCTTATGAAGGTATATCCACCGACTACGTTTTGAGGAAGTGAAACGAGGTATCGACTCCCTATTATGGCAAAGTGCCATGAATCCGAAATGGATTCCATGTATAACAACTATTGAATACTAGTTGTTGTACCACAAGGCATTGTGTCTATTGGTACATTAAACGTCTTCAAGGAAGACATACATGGAAGGCAACATACCAACGTACAAAGCTGGGCTTATTAACATTGTGTTAATAACGGTTCAACCTTTTACTGTTGCCGTGGTAAATCCATTTTGAAGATGCTTGTTGATAACTGCATATTTCATTTATGAAATGTGTCAGTTGCAGATCAAAATCGCTTTCCTGAAAAGGAAACCTTTTGGAGGATGCTTACAACATCCTGACGATTTTGTATAACCGACAAACAAGGTTTGCGGGTTATTCGATCCATGTTTGGATTGAAACAAGCATAAGGTTCTTGGAACTGACGTTTTGAAATAATCATAATGGTTTATGATTTGACTCAAAACGAAATAATTCTTGTGTATATAAGGAGGTTAGTGGGAGAGCACTGATAATGAAATTCCCATAAAGAAATCGGTGAAAGCTTGGCTTTCATAAGAAATTCTTCGTAGAATTCTGGGGAGTAACAACCTTTATTCAAGGAATAAAGATCTACAGGGATAGATTTGGAGTTGTTAACACTCTCTGGAAATTGTACATTTAAAATGTACTTGATATGGTGTCTCATACGCTTTGAGCATATGGAGTCACAATCGGGTCAATCCAAGTGATAGTCATTGGATTGAAGTTAAGGACATCTATTAGTATCTTAGAGAACTAAAGATGCTGTCTTAAATTATGGAGTAGGAGAACTTGAAGTGACTATGATCACTGCTGCAAGTTTCCAAACCGGTAAATACTGCGGTACTATCTAAAGTTTGTATAACGGGACAGTAAGCTGGAAATATTCCGAGCAAGATAACTGTTGCCGAATAAACAACAAATGCGGATTATTGCTGCAGCTGAGGCAGCAAAAGAAGCCATTTGGATCGAAAATAAATCTAATTAGATTAGATATAGTTCTGTTAGCAGCTGAGCTAGGCGTCAACACATGCTAAGGAATTAAAGGTCTCATCGACGATCCAGATATATACTTCTATATCATCTGATTCGTTCGGATCATACATCGTGGCGATGTGATGATCGTGTAAATCACGTCAGACGATAATTAAGCAAATCCGCTGACGAAAACCTTTCCTCAGCAATTTGAGCGAACCGTACATAATTCGGGTATGGGACACTTGAGTGACTGGCTATGTGCCAAGTGGGAGATTGTTGGACAAAATGACCCATAGCGTCACTATTTGCACAGATCATTGTGTTGTTGTAGCAAATTAACTATGTGACAAGGAAATTGCACTCTCATCATCTGTGATTAGATCACCATAGATATATAAATGAAGAGAGGTCCCTATGATTAGTTCCTGGATTGAGAATGATATGAGACAGTATCAACCCGAAGGATTAATCATTAAATATCCCTAGCCGGAGTATTATCGAGACTGGACATCGATAATACGGAATAGGCTAGTATTGCACTTGTGTGCGTTGTGAGGGCACAACAACATAGTTCTCATATATATAAGTATTGGATATTTATGCAAGTGCGATAGGAGGTCGTGTTTCACCGATGGTACGGGAAACAGCTTCGCTCTGGATAGACCCCTCGGAATCCCATTGGTATTATGACTATGTGTCTATGGGAGGCCGAAATCAAGGTAGGTGTGTATAGTCTTAACCTGAGACTTACATCGCTAATACTTACGATAATCGATAGACTTTGGTCTTGGTGGTACAGGGCTTTAACCGGTTCTGCGTACACCACTTCTGGGTTTATCAGAGAGTCGTAGTGTGTTGGGTGTGATGTCAAGACTGAAGTATCACTTCAGTCATAGTGGAGATGATGTCACGCAGGATACGGTATTAGTGCTCTTAAGTGTTGCGCAACCATCGGGATATTATGACTAGGTCATACATATCCGATTATAGAGACTAGTTACCAGACATCCGACATGTGCTTCGGACGGGGCAGACACTTATCCAGCCCCAGCCCTAGCACGTGACTATCCGATACTGGGCCGATATGCACAATACTACGGTATACTACGCTTGATACAGATCTATATATATTCCTGTAAGAATATTTCTGGAGAATTGGGTAGGCATGGCGCTTTGCTAGAAGCCAACCTTGTCTTGTAAATCGGTATAAACGTAGTACGAGGTACTTACGTGTTCGGATAGTCCGACGACCGTATTTACTACCAACATATCCGGAGATCTCATGGGTCGGTTCCTGAAGATTCACCGATGACGTATGACTCGCACTTTAATTAATCTGGGATTAATTCGATGAGAGAGAAAATTAATCTGGGATTAATTACAGAGATATTTTATCTCGGATAAAATATCGTTAAAGAGAGAGAACGATTAATTTGGAATTAATCGATAAATTAATATATTCGATATATTATAACGAAATTAGATTTCGACGCGGGATTGAAATTAGATTTTAATTCGGGCGAACGAATTAATTTAGAATTAATTCGTTAGCGACGTGAATAGTGAATTCGCTAGGCGTAATCATTTAATTACGACGCAACGGAAAATTCGTTAATTTGGAATTAGCGAACCCGAGCCCGGGATTGTTTGCGAGCGCATTCGCATTTCGAATTCGAGTGCGGCACGCAAGTCAAATCAAGCGTCAAATCGCAAATCACTTTGAGTGATGTGACATTTGAGTGATTGATGTGAGTTGATGTGAGATGAAAGGAAGCATTAAATGCTTTGCTTTTTGAAATTGAAAATGGTAAATGACTTATTTAATTTTTGGAAAATATAAATAAACCTTTTACATTTTTCTTTTTCTAATTCATTCTCTCTCTCTCTTTTTACGGTTTCTTGTGAAAACCCTTTTCCCTCTCTTTTCTTCTTCTTCTCCTTCACGGTTTGGAACCGTTTCATCTTCTCATGATTTCTGGTTTGACCGAATAAAAGGGAAGCAAGGAAGAAGACTTAGTGCTAGCACACAATGAGTGATACAAAGGTGATAGGAAAGTGAGTTCGTGAGCTTGGAAGCTTGAAGCTTGGAGCTTCAATGGTGTCTCCCATGGCCGAACCAGTCACCACCGTACAGCCCCATGTCGACCACCACACGCGCAGTTCACTGCCATTACCGAGCTTGGAGGGAGGCAGAAACATGAAGTGTGAATTTGGTCCATCTTTGTTGCATCTCTACCGATCAATGTGAGTTATTCCGCACCTCCTTTGATATGTATTCAACTCGTTTATGCATGATTTATGATCTTTGGGACTTGATTGAAACTCAACAACTCTCTCATACATATGCTCAATGTAAACTTAGACAACTCTATAAACTTATTAGAAAAATATACGACTAACACATTTCTCTATACCGGCATAGCAAATTGCGTTGACACATCACCATATTGCTCATCATCGGAAAACTTAGCCTTAAACATTTGCTTGAATTCCTCTCATGTAATGCCATCCACATCCTGCATATTTTCGATATTGTTATACCAAAAATGGTTGTTCCAATAGATCTTGATGTCGTGTTAGGGGTCCAGTGTCGTCTTGGGATTCCTAAGTACGAAAATGGCGTTTCATCTCCTGCAACCACCCATCTGCATGATGGGATCTGGTACTCCATTATATTGAGAAGGATTCTGGTGCAAGAATCCTTGAAGGTACTAAGACTAACATGGTTTTGTTGGGGTTTTATAAAGAATATCGGGTTTGCGCAGCGGAGCGCGGAAAACAATTTTTTTCGATTTCAAAATTCTTCTTGGAAAAATTAAATAAACTTATTTATTTAATTAACCAATACTTAAAATATGAAATTTTAACCCAAGAAATCATATTTCTTTTAATTACCAAATTACCCCAAACTTTTACAAATTAATTATTTTGGTGCTTAATTATGTCAATTACATATTTAATTGATTCCAAATCAATTCCAAAATAATTTTTTACAGTTTGCAACATAAACCATAAACTTTCCAGAATTTCCGAAAATGCCCAAAAATTTCCAGAATTATAGAAACAACCCAGATTTTTCATTAATTGTAATATGGCCAAATTTATTCAAAACACATCTAGATCAAATCCAATCAATCCCAAATTTGACATACATCAAATATACATCAAATTATATCATATATATGAAAAGCCCTAAAATTTGAATGGGTTAAGAACCATAATTTCACAAATTACTCAAATTGGGCAATTTACATTAAATTGACAAAATTCAACACTTTAATCTTTCAATTACCACACCAATCAAGTCTCACCATCATGAAATTAATCAAGAACAATTCTAGGTTAATTATGAATGGCTAATTAACTCTAGAATGGCAACTTTAATTTTCTAATTAATTTATTAAGCTTGATTACAATAATAAGTAAATAAAATAAACATACATGCTTAGCATCCTCAAACAAGCTTCCAACAAATTTAATTACAAACTTAAGAGTAGAGAGATTAATCTTAGCAACACTATTGAAGATAAGATTAATAGAAACAATTTCTATCTTGAAAAAAAATGGAAGAATACTTACATAATTTTCCCAAAATAAGCTTTCTTCTATTGATTTTCTTTCAAAACCTCTCAACTCACTTTGTAAACTTTTTGTTGAAACTAATCTGAAAAAACAAAACAAAAAATTCCTTATGTATTTTTCACCAAATTGCCGAGAATAATGGAAAAAAAGAATAAAGAATTTTTCACAATTTGTTTTATTTTGATTGGTACACATTTTGCTTAATAAAATATAACACTTATCTAATAATAAAGCAAACATAAAATGTGTTCCAATGGCATCATGCCATTTCCAAACTTTGAAAAAGCTAAATCATGTCATAAGATATTTGTTAATTTAATTAAATTAATCATATAATATTAATATAATTAAATACAAATATCTTAAATATATGTATTATATTTACATTAAATATCTCAAATACATATATTAATGATATAAGTCAAATATCACAATTTGATATTTTATTAATGTGTATTTAATAAAATCAAGTATTAAATAAAATACACATTAATTTGGAAATGACTGTTAGGTCCCGATAGCATGTATTTTTTGTCTAACCATTAAACGAGTTATAAATAATCAGTCTTATTCATAACAGTTGCCCTAGTGTTCTACGATTATATCTCATTAGTGAGACTCTCTAGATTCAGGCATATCCGTCACAAAATCAAATTTCGTGTCCATAATTCACCCACTCGTAAATTATGATGAACACGGATAAACTCACCGAATCATACAGGTCGAGGTCACTGCATACGTATAATCCCTGCGTCACAAGTATCCGGATTAATCCAGAGATATAGATAAAAACGTCAAATCTCTATAGATGTAATCACGTCGACGTTTCGATTAGCAATTTCTCAAATAATACTTAGAACTAATTTCTACAGTGTACCACGGGCCCATGGATTTACGGATTGCTAATTCCATATTGAATACCTATGCTCTGTACACAGAGCTGACGGATCCTATCTTGATACACACATGATATCCTGAGCATCAGACCACACCCAACGAACAGGTGGAGGTCTGATCTAAATAGATCGGTGACGTGACTACCATCTAACTGTGGAGGATAACTCAGATATCCACAGTGGTATCTCAAGTCAAAGAATCATTATGCTCACTCAACCCGAGACGATTCTTATTGACATTGATGTATCATCCATTAAGAATCTTCGGTGAGTCGTTCAATGATTATCCACTATAAACACCTACACGTCTATATGAGTCTCCAAGACTCATGGTTCACTGAGAAACCATCAGAATCCTGTACGGGCCAAATTTGGTCCAAGGGCAATTTCGACATTTTGCTTCGGGCCCAATACTAGGCCCCCAGCATGGATCCAAGCCCAAGTTACCATCACAGATTCTCACTAAAGGAACCTCCGAGGTTTGATGTATATAAAGGCCCAGAGATCCACAAACCTAGGCCCAATAAAGTATCACACGCCCAATCCATAATCAAGGCTCCAGGAGCCCAACGCCAGCCCACGTAACGCCTTAGGTCATAAACACCATTCATGAACCCATCCGTTCCAGCCTACAAACGGGCAAAATGCAGTAATTGCTCCTCATAAAGTCGATCTAACGGACGAGCAATCAGATAGCAATAAAGACAGACATTACTACAACATGTAGAGAGAGGAAGCGAGGCTCCAGGAGGAAGGGGGATTCAACTTCTAGCTCCCTTACAGACAGCTATAGGACTTTGACAAAGCTGACCATACTTGCTACCTACCGCCCTCACGGCACCCTACAGAGTTCAAGGTAGCATCTAACCTTGCCCTTCACACTATAACTGCCTTAGACCCTTTACTGACTTGGGCGTCGGAGTGCCTACGGCACCCACCACACCGGTGGGCAGACCCTCCACGCTCACCCTACTTTCTTTGCTTTGCAGGATCGCCAGTGCCCCCTTCACGAAATCTCAATTGTGGACCTCGGGTGAAAACCAGCGTCTACAGTTTGGCGCCCACCGTGGGGCCCTAGCGATTCATAGCATGCAAAGATCTCTCCATCTATGATCCTTCCAAACACATCTATTCGTATAACGTCACGCAACGAGCAAACGCCAGATCTCATGATCACTTAAATAGCCATCCTCCAAGAATAATTACATACATTAGGATTGTCATCTGGCCCATTTGATACGTTCTCAATGAGAAATCCATTTACTCCATTCGACGTGTAGAGACCATCACTTGGGCCATTCTACACTCTTCCTCCAGTCGACATACGAATACCCTCATAATCCTTCATCAACCAAGAAGTATTCTCTACCATTTTCTCCATTTGACATTGATGGCATGGCATCTACTCCAGACGATGTGAAATATGATATGAATGGATCGTTATCTTCTCCAGACGACATGGATGAATTTCAATCTCATCTGGACCACACGAAAGGTTAGTCATCCCCTACAGTCGACATGAAATGATTGTTTCCTATTTTCTATATGAAGTGTGTGAATTATCATTAGCTTCAAACTGCATAGGAAAACCTTAATCATATCTAGTAGAAAGAAGAACTTCATAGGCCTTAATTAGGTTCAGTCGACCTCTGTCGGGTCTTGTAGAGTGAGGAGTAAAGATCCTCAAGGATTCTCATTAGGCCCATTCTACCATAGTCTCACGGACCTTTATCAAGTCTTGTAGAGTGGAGACTCTTTTAGACCTTATCTAACTCATTCGACCGTTGACTCATGAATCAAATCACGTCAACTGAAGACTCTCATATACCTGTATTATGTATATGGTATGGTGGAGTGAAGACTTTCTTGAACCTTCATCGGGTCTGGTCGGCTGTAGACTCTCTTGTACCTTCATCATGGTTTGAACCAAGTGGGAGTTCTATGCAAGAAAGAGATTAAGAATGAAACATGCGACCAAATGTTATAGGTGTATAAGGTGTGTCCATTCCACGGTCATTGATCATGAACGAAGTATCATGTCATGCATAAACCATCAAATAGAGTATTCGTGAAGTCAAATAGAATAGAAGCAAACTTGCTGACTTGCCCGGGTTCTACTCGACAAATAGTTAAGACGCTATGAATAGCTCGACGGACTAAGTTACAACGATGGAAGAAGGCCAAAGAGATATCAATTACGTCACTGGAGAGAGTAAGAAAGCTAAAGAAAACTCACAATTCCTTGTGTGATTGAAGCAGAATGGTTACAAAGTCTATTAATGATGGAGAAGGCTGTTGTCTCTGACAGAATGGTAGATTATCCTTGCTGTTTGGTCACGGGTGAGTATGGCTGGACAGCTAATGTGGAGAGAATCATGAAAACCTAGATTGTGAGAACGCTTACATTTGTCTAGCAAGAAGGCTATGGAAATCATTCCCATATTCTACTTGATTGTTCTACTTTGAGGATTGCTTATTGTTACTAATATAGCCTTTGAGGCATTTTCTCGAGCAGTTGGCTGGCTCTACTTGATTCTACATGTGAGAGTCAAAAACCAAATTTCTATCCCCATTACAATTAATTTTCCATAAGAATACACAAAGTTTCAGTTGCTACATTAAAAAAAAAAAAAAATGATGATCAGAGAAAAATGCTCACAATCACTGGTGTCTACTCTCTCCATTTTGTCGTGACCCATTGAAGCTTATTTTGGAAGATTTCGATATCAACTTTCACTCCCCAGCCAAAAGGTGAAATAAAGAGAAGCCGAAGCCTACGTTGGAAAGGATTTATTGTTGGCTTACTTAAACCCTTCTGCTCGCTTGGATCGGTGTGATGATTCAGCCATCATACTTACAAAGGCAATTCACAAAACTGATAGGTGTGGCACGACACTACCCACAACATGAAGCCATACCACATGCAAGGGACAAATGAACTCAACATGCTTAATAAATAAACCAATTCACAGAAACCCTATTTGTATCTATCACTAACAAACCAAAATTGAGATAATTAATGACTACAACACAAGTACTTCCCAATGATATGGTCCACTCGACATATTTCGCTTGCTTTGGCAGCCCCTCTTTGCAACAATCAGTGTGGGATATCTGGTCAAAGTCTTAGGCTTTTGGGTGCTACAATCCCCTGGTTTGTCAATTGGCTCCAGTAAGTGATGTGAGAATTGGTTTTCCTTTTGATGCTTGCTACTCCCCTACTTCGCCTCACCACACAGAACTTTTGGAATATGATGGTTTCTATCTTGAGCTGTTGAGGAGACTCGTGCCTTTATTGTGATTGTTTCTCGTGGTCAACTATACCAGTGCCTCTCGATCACGCGCTTGTCAATACCACCAAGTTTGTAGATCAAGCGTCCAGTAGTTGTAAACTTCCCAGAGCCGACAAGGCCAATGACGACAATGTTGATGAAACTGAGAGTGGGTATGGGAGAAGTCAGACCCCATTTGATTACCTGACCAGGTGAAGATCGCTAATAGATCCAGCAAAATCAGACCCCAGCTGATTCAACAGCTCGTCAAAATGACGCCTCAATGTTTAGACTTTCTACAAATACATGATGTCGACTGGTTGAGATCCATAGTTTATGTTTCGGCTTTATAAACGTGACAGAGTCTCAAGATTTATCAACGCCTGTAAAAGCAATCAGGCCACGCGACATGTTCGATGTTGACCGAATGTCGATAGATTCATTCTTAATATGCCCAGACAACTTCGATCCTTCGCAATGCCGACTTTCCGTCGGAAGCCAGAGGGCCGAGGTCTCTTTCTAGAAGTTATGCTCTGTCCTGCTGAGAGTCGACAACTGATGAGAGAATTGATTTACATTGGTGGCTTGGTAGCGTTGGATCCACTCCCATCAAAAGACCATCTATGGTTTGAACATTGCAAGTGCCCGATTTCGTCAGTCCACCCTTTCGATAACGAGCAAATGCCTATTTCTCCTCCAAATAGACGATTTTTTACTCTTAACAATTGAAGTGTCGAGGGCTGATTTGTATGCTGGAATTTTTTGGCTCTGATTTACATGCGTGGGAATGACGTAGGCTGCTTAGATGAGTGATTTGGCACATTCATTTGGGCTTATGAACCGATTGATATGGGCCGATGCATGAATGCTGTGGGGATGGACTTTCGGTTCATGCACTATATGTGGACTGGGCTTTCGGTTCCCCTTTCTGATTGGGTCTCTTACTTGTGGCTGTTGTGGGAGTTCATTAGGCTAGCTTGGGGTAACTTGGATCCACATGCGCTGTGACTTTGTTTTGGGCTTCCTGACGGACAGGGCTGGCAGACCCACGTAGATTCCTTCAGTTCGATGGCGACGCAAGAGGTTGAAAATATCTCATTCTAGCAAGGCAGCCACTCGCCAGTCTACTCATAAGGCTTATAGTGATGGATTTGGCGTCGAATACTGGCTTTTCTGGATGATAAGTGAACAATTGGTTGGTAAAAGATCCGACACAGAAAATTTAGTGGCCTATCCAACATTTGGGCCGAGGAACCATGCATACAAAATAAATCTCTTTCTCGAAAGTTTTATATTCAGAAATACCCTTTAAAGTCGGCTTTTATCTAGAATCGATACCTTTGATCGAGAGAAATCATTTCGACACAACCAAAATATTTGCCGAATAGAGTTATTTCTTTTACCAGGATGATGCAACATACGACAGCTGAAGACCTAGGACTACTCTTGTATGAAGTGTGTCCCGAACCTTTATATGGTTCAGTCGATTGGGAACGTCTCTCCCATGGCTCATGTAGAGTCAACATTTGACCTTCATCTGGTCTAAAAAAGTTGAAGACTCCCATGGTCCATGACCAGTAGCCTGGAGATTGTCTTGGCCTCAGCAAGTCCAGTCGACCGGGGACATCCCCAATGGACTCATATCGAGTCAAGTTGTAGACATGGTTTACACATGTCGTGTGAATTTTATCTTCATGGACTCATCAAGTCCAGTCGACCTGGGACATCCCCCATAGACTCATGTCGAGTCAAGTTGTAGGCATGGATTACACATGTCGTATGACTTATATCTTCCTGGACTCATCAAGTCCAGTCGACCGGGGACATCCCCAATGGACTCATGTCGAGTCAAGTTGTAGACATGGTTTACACATGTCGTGTGAATTTTATCTTCCTGGACTCATCAAGTCCAGTCGACCTGGGACATCCCCCATAGACTCATGTCGAGTCAAGTTGTAGGCATGGATTACACATGTCGTATGACTTATATCTTCCTGGACTCATCAAGTCCAGTCGACCGGGGACATCCCCAATGGACTCATGTCGAGTCAAGTTCTAGACATGGATTACACATGTCGTATGACTTATATCTTCCTGGACTCTTCAAGTCCAGTCGACCGGGGACATCCCCCATGGACTCATGTCGAGTCAAGTTGTAGACATGGATTACACATGTCGTATGACTTATATCTTCCTGGACTCATCAAGTCCAGTCGACCGGGGACATTCCCTATAGACTTATGTCGAGTCAAGGTGTAGACATGGATTACACATGTCGTATGACTTATATCTTCCTGGACTCATCAAGTCCAGTCAACCGGGGACATCCCCCATGGACTCATGTCGAGTCAAGTTGTAGACATGGATTACACATGTCGTATGACTTATATCTTCCTGGACTCATCAAGTCCAGTCGACCGGGGACATCCCCCATGGACTCATGTCGAGTCAAGTTGTAGACATGGATTACACATGTCGTATGACTTATATCTTCCTGGACTCATCAAGTCCTGTCGACCGGGGACATCCCCCATGGACTCATGTCGAGTCAAGTTGTAGACATGGATTACACATGTCGTATGACTTATATCTTCCTGGACTCATCAAGTCCAGTCGACCGGGGACATCCCCCATAGACTCATTTTGAGTCAACTTGTAGACATGGATTACACAAGTCGTATGACTCATATCCTCCTGGACTCCCAAGTCCAGTCGACCGGGGACATCCCCCATAGACTCATTTCGAGTCAACTTGTAGACATGGAGGGCACATGTCGTATGACTATTATCTTCCTGACCTCATCAAGTCCAGTCGACCAGGGGACATCCCCTATAGACTCATATCAAGTCAAGTTGTAGGCATGAATTACACATGCCGTATGACTATTATCTTCCTGGACTCATCAAGTCCAGTCGACTGGGGACATCCCCCATTGACTCATGTCGAGTCAAGTTGTAGACATGGAATACACATGTTGCTTGACTTATATCTCGACCTTCATCTGATTCAATCGATTGGGTACTTCCCCAAAGGCTCATGTATAGTCAGGCTCATAACTTTACATTCGTTTAACCAATAGGCAGCATCAACACTCGAGTATGCCTACATACTATGGCCTCGTCCCAAGCTACACACGCATCAAGTACTCTCCAAGCCAAGGACTCCTTGACTTAGAGAGTAGGGGACAAACTGTACGTGCCAAATTTGGTCCAAGGGCAATTTCGACATTTTGCTTTGGGCCCAATACTAGGCCCCCAGCATGGATCCAAGCCCAAGTTACCATCACAGATTCTCACTAAAGGAACCTCCGAGGTTTGATGTATATAAAGGCCCAGAGATCCACAAACCTAGGCCCAATAAAGTATCACACGCCCATCCATAATCAAGGCTCCAGGAGCCCAACGCCAGCCCACGTAACGCCTTAGGTCATAAACACCATTCATGAACCCATCCGTTCCAGCCTACAAACGGGCAAAATGCAGTAATAGCTCCTCATAAAGTCGATCTAACGGACGAGCAATCAGATAGCAATAAAGACAGACATTACTACAACATGTAGAGAGAGGAAGCGAGGCTCCAGGAGGAATGGGGATTCAACTTCTAGCTCCCTTACAGACAGCTATAGGACTTTGACAAAGCTGACCATACTTGCTACCTACCGCCCTCACGGCACCCTACAGAGTTCAAGGTAGCATCTAACCTTGCCCTTCACACTATAACTACCTTAGACTCTTTACTGACTTGGGCGTCGGAGTGCCTACGGCACCCACCACACCGGTGGGCAGACCCTCCTCGCTCACCCTACTTTCTTTGCTTGCAGGATCGCCAGTGCCCCCTTCACGAAATCTCAATTGTGGACCTTGGGTGAAAACCAGCGTCTACAAATCCAAGATTCCAATATACGACATGTACCAGTCTCAACGGGTTTACTTTACTGACCAAGTAGTGTAAACCTTGACCGAAAATCTTCTAAGAATGACAACGTCATGATACAACTCAATGTGAGTTGCGACGCTTTTGCAATAGTATCATAACTAATCATTCTAAGGTAGGTTACGTCTTTACCAAATTAAAGAAGAAGTTATATAAAAGAAACTGTTCATTTTATTCATAATAAAATGTTACATAAGTACTTACAAGGAAATACATAATAAAATTGGCGCTCAGAGCACCAACCCTAAGAAAATCTCCCACTTGCTCTAGTGTCAATATCGATTGTATTTAATACCCATCGACTCCACATGTTTATCAAATAACTTCGGAGGTATGGCCTTCGTAAACGTGTCTGCAACATTATCTTCACTCGGTACCTTGCACATGACAATGTCCCATCGCGACACAATCTCTCGAATGATGTGGTACTTTCGTTCTATATGCTTCGACTTCTTATGTGCCCTTGGTTTTTTTGCTTATGCAATGGCTCCAGTATTATCACAGTTTAACGGAATCGGATTCTCGATACTTTAGACTACTCCCAATTCTATGATAAAGTTCCTAATTCAAGCAGCTTCCTTTACAGCTTCAGAAGCTGTAATATATTCTGCCTCTGTGGTGGAATTAGCTGTCGACCCATGTTTGGAACTCTTCCAACAAACTACACCACCGTTAAGGGTAAATACGAATCCTGATGTAGACTTTCTATCATCAGGATCCGATTGGAAATCGGAATCCGTATACCCATTAACTTGCAGTTCGTTTCCTCCATAGATAATAAATGTATCCCTAGTACCTTTAAGATACTTGAGGATATGTTTAATGACCATCTAATGGTCATTTCCTGGATTAGACTGATATTTGTTCTTTACACTAACTGTGAAGCTGATATCAGACCTATCATATAACATGGCATACATGATGCTGCCCAAACACGAAGCATAAGGGTAATTAGACATTCTAATCTTATCATCTTCTGTTTGTGGACACATCTTCTTCGAAAGATGTAAGCCATGTCTGAACGGTATGTTTGTTGTCTTACAGTTACCAAAATTATACCGTTCTAAGATCTTATCTATGTACGTTGATTGGGATAACCCAATAAGCTTCCTTTCTCTATCTCTATAGAGTTTTATGCCTAAGACATAAGAATCTTCACTTAGGTCCTTCATGGAGAAATTCTTATAGAGGTAAGCTTTGATGCCTTGCATCATCCCAATATCATTCCCAATGATAAGAATGTCATCAACATAGAGAATTAAAAATACCACCATACTCCCACTGGCCTTCTGATATACACAAGATTCTTCCGAATTCTTGAGAAAACCAGACAATTTGATTATCTCATCGAATCGAAGATTCCAACTTCGTGAAGCCTGTTTAAGTCCATAAATAGACTTGTTCAGCTTGCATACCATGCCCGAGTTCTCGCTAGATGCAAAACCCTCCGGCTGTTCCATATAGATTTTTACATTAAGAAATCCATTTAGAAAAGCTGTTTTGACATCCATTTACCGAATCTCGTAATCATGATATGCGACAATTAACAATAAAATCCTGATGGACTTTAGCATTGCTACTGGAGAAAAGGTTTCATCGTAGTCGACACCAGGTCGCTGCATGTAACCTTTAGCTACCAGTTGGGCCTTAAAGGTTTCAACCTTTCCATCGAGCCCTCGCTTCCTCTTGTAAATCCATTTACAACCGATAGGAATGATTCCTTTGGGAAGCGGAACCAAGTTCCAAACTTGATTCTCATGCATTGAGTCCATCTCGGATTTCATGGCGTCTTGCCATTTCATGGAGTCGATGTCCAACATCGATTCTCTATAGGTAAATTGATCAGTCTCTTATACTAAGAGAACATCGAGACTCTTTTCTTGTATAAAATACAAGCGTTCAGGAGGTCTAGATACCCTTTATGACCTACAGAGTTTGTGTGTTGAAGGTTCTTCATCTTCTTGAATCACAGGTTCCTCCATTAGTTCGTTGGTTCTAGGTTGCACTTCATCAAGCTCAACCTGTCTATAATCACCACCTTCAGCCAAAAATTCTATTTCTAGAAATTTTGCGAAGCGAGCTACGAACACATTTGGTTGCTTGGTATCATAGAACAAATATCATTTCGTATTTGAAGGATATCAAACAAACCTAAACTTCTGCCGTCTAGGCAAAAGCTTATCTTGTTGAGCCATCCTGACGTATGCAGGACACCCTCAAATCTTAATATAACTAAGATTTGATTTCCTACCGGTCCATATCTCATACGGAGTCGTAGGAACAGTCTTGGAAGAAATCTTATTCAAAATATGTGCGGCAGTTAAAAGAGCATAACCCCATAAGTAATAGGATAAATCTATATAACTCAACATCAATCGGACCATATCCAATAAAGTATGATTTCTCCTTTCTGACACTCCACTATGTTGCGGAGTGCCTGGAGGAGTATATTGAGCAAGAATCCCATTCTCCTTTAAATAATCAGTGAACTCTCCACTCATATATTCACCGCCTCGATCAGATCGAAGGCATATAATATATTGACCAGTTTGTTTTTAACTTCGTTTTGGAATTCTTTGAACTTTTCAAAGGTTTTTTTTATTTATGTCTCATCAAATAGACATAATTGTACCGCGACAGATCATCGGTAAAGGTAACGAAGTATGAAAAACCACTATGAGCAGTTTGACTCAAGGGACCACATACATCAGAATGTTCAAGTTCCAATAAGTCAGTGGCTCGGTGTCCAATACCCGAAAAAGGGGCTTTGGTCATTTTACCCCGAATACAAGATTCACAAGTTGGATAAGGTTCAATGGTGAAATCATATGTCAAACCATTCTTAACCAATTGTGTTAGGCGTTTCATGCCTATATGACCCAACCTCATGTGCCACAGTTCAGTATTATATATATAAGATTGTTTACGTTTATTTATTTCAGTATTAAAGAGGCAATATGTAATGACCATGCTCGTTTGGACAACAAAGGATCTAAATATTATAACTATCATATAAATAAAAAGAACGATTCTTAATATTTACATTATAACCTTCAGTATCTAATACAAAAGGGACATAATATTCGCCACACATCCAGACACAAAATAGCAGTCATTTAACAAAAGTCTCCCACTGGGTAAGGAAATCTCACATATGCCCACTGTAACTACATCCAGAGAGTCGCCACTCCCGAATCGCAACTGCATCTCCCCAGATTTCAGCCGTCTACTTCCTGTCAGTACCTGCAACGTATTACAAATGTGAATAGGACAAGCAGAATCCAAAATCCAATTAGATGTCATATCTTCACAAGCCAATGAGATATCGATAATAGGAAAAATAAAAGTACCTGATGTCGATGCTCTTTCCTTCCTGATTTGTGTGAGATAGTCTGGGCAGTTGCGTTTCCAGTGCCCGACTTTCTGGCAGTGGTGGCACTTGTCTTCAGAAGCTTTTTTGGGCTTCATCGTCTTACCCTGCGGAGGAATATTGAAACCCTTCTTTTTCTTTCCTTTTGTCTTATTCCCCTTCGACTTGGATTAGGAAGAAGCGGAAAGTGAAGTGGGTTTCGGAAGGCGAGTCGGAACTCCCTTCCTTAAATCTTCCTCTGCTGTGAGAAACATCCTATGCAACTCAGGGTAAGAACAGTGAATCCCATTCATGTTGAAATACATTACGAACTAGCGATATGACGCCGGGAGTGAACCGAGAATGACATTACGACCAAGAGTTTCATTGAGAGGGAAATCTTGTCGCCTCAATTACTCGATCAAATCGATCAAGTGAAGCACATGCGGGCTCACAGCCTGCCCCTCTTCAAGTTTAGAATGGAACAGTTCCATCAAAACTCTATGAACCACGACCTGTTCCTGGTTCATGAACGATTCATGAAGTTGTGTCATCATGCTATATGCATCATGCATATCAAAATAAGTCTTCTTAAGCTCAGAAGAAAGAGAACTCATGATGAATGATTTAACCCTTAAATCATCATCCTTCCATCGCTAGAAAGTCTCATGTTCCTCAGGAGATATATCTGGTGATATAGCAAGCGGTAATGGACCTTCCAAAATATACCCCAGCTTCTCGGAATTGAGGACAATCCTCAAGTCCATATCCCAATCCGCAAAGTTTTCAGCGCCTTTTAGCTTATTTATATCTAGCATACGAGCAAAAGGATTGGTTGGAGGTGCCGCCATCGTAGATCAAATAGACAGCGAATCAACGGTAAGCAGATTAATAACAGTTTCAAATTATATCATAAAGCATTAACTAGATCATGGATTTTAAATCTAAAAATGCCCCTCCCACTATTTCATGCAATACTGTAATCCCCAAACAGAATACAAAATATGCGATAATCAAATCATAACATAATAGTGAAAGGTGGACCCTGTACGGGCCAAAATTGGGCCGAGGGCAAAACCGTCTTTTCACTTTGAACCCAATACTGAATAAGGCCCATAGACAAAGGTCCAGCTGAGAGTCTGAATACCAAAAGCCCAGGGTAAAGCCCAAAGAAACCTTATTCCACTTACAGATAAAGATTAACACATAAAGCCAAGCCAAGAAACAGAATATAGACATACCACAAATCATTACCAACTATTTCCCTCTTTCCCCAAACATGAAACGTATCCTCCATATGCATAGATTCATGATCACCGAAAGTTTAAATCTTAAACATGTTATGGGGACCCCGTTTCCATGTGCTAAACCAAAGAAACCATATTTCTCCACCTATAAATATAAGCAGAATTCGGAGTGTAAGGCATTCCAGCATTACTTCTCATATACAAGCCTGTGCTCTCTCACACAAGCTCTCAGAGCTTCACATTTCCTTAACACTTTCCTCCGCCCTCACGACCACTCAAAGAAGGTTAAGGTAATAGCAAACCTTGCTTTCACATTTTACTTATTCATTGCTCATTTCATACTACTGACTTGAGCGTCGGAGTGCCCCCGACACACCCACCACACTGGTGGGTAGTCTACTCCCGCTCACTCTACCTTTGTTTTGTAGGATCGTTAGTGCCCACAACCTACAAATTCTCGATTGTGGACCTCGGTAGAAATCCAGCATCCACAATTTGGCGCCCACCGTGGGGCTTTAGCGATTCATAGTAGGCAAAGATCTCACATTCTACAATACTCAAAACACAGTCACTCATGGCTTCAAGCAGTGGACAAACATCTGATCCAGTAGCGTCATAACTAGCCATACTCTAGGAAAGATTGCAATCTTTGGAAGAATAAAACCAAACCATGTGAAACTCCAACATAAACCTTCAAAAGTAGTTGGAGTTAATCTCATCCACATCTCAACATCATAACACCCCAGATCAACCCAACAATCATGCCAATCCATCTAATCTCTTGGGAGCATTCAACGAAGTGGCAGATGACAATCCATCAAATGACGGCCAAGGGAACCTACCAATTTTCCCAGTCGACCAAGCACAACAGGTCCCGTCCACCATGATGATGGAAATGATGGAGTTTAAAGAAGCAGTTATGTCCAGCCTACCAGGAGTGAAACTACCGATAAAGAAAAGCAGAGCAGGAACCATTTCTGACACTCCCTTCTTGGAGACCATCACATCTGTTGAGCTACCATGGAAGTTCAGTCCACCGGATATGAAGTTGTATGATGGATCCACCGATCCAGACGACCATGTAATACACTACAAGTACAAGATGATGTCAACTGGCTTGTCACCAAGCCAATGGGAAGCTGGAATGTGCAGATGCTTTGGAGAAACATTGGCAGGATCGGCCCTCACCTGGTTCATCAACCTACCTTACAGATCCATCGAGTCTTACCAACAGCTAGTAGACAAATTTGTGGAGCATTTTGCAAGTTCTTGCAAGCTTGAGAAGACCACCAATGACCTCAATGCCATCCAGCAACGGAAAGGAGAGTCATTGCGAAGCTACGTGGCTCGCTTCAATAAAGAGATGATAACAATTCCATATCTCCATCAGCCTACTGTAGTGGAAGCATTCAGAAATGGATTACTTTCAGAAAGTGGACTCTACAAAAAGCTCACTAAATTTTGATGCTACATAATGGATCAAGCCATGGCTCGGGCCCACATTGAGATCAGGTGGGAGGAGGATAAAAGGAACAATAAGAGAGAAAGATCCTCCAATCATCACAATGAGAGAACCTCGAACCTCCCTAAGCGACATAATAAGTGATGCGTTAATAATACATCTCAATAAGATATTACTTGATGTAATTAGACCAAAAAAAAGCCATAGATCACCCATTGTCAAATTGGGGATATCATAGTTTCCCACACAAGTATTCATTGGTTACTTTAAAAAAATAATCATCATTCATAAAACTCCAACTTAGGGAGAAACTCATTTGCTCCAATCGACAACATAAAAAATCATCCGGCCCAATCAACATACCTCTCCCAGTCGAGTAAGAAAGGAACAATAAGCTTCCCTCCAATAGAACAATTTTTTCTATAGCTCATAGGATGAAGCAATGTATCTGGCATGACCACCCCAATCGACATTTCGTGTATAAAGAATTGGCATGAAGAGGATATCCCGATGGACAATACTCTAATGAAGACTTGGCATTGACATCCCAGTCAACTTTACCGGCTTATCACTTGCTAAAGATCACAATCGACACTACATATATGATGGTTTAGAATTGAGTAAAGATTCCACTCGACACTCCATGTATGAGGTTTGACACTTGTTTAAGATCTCATTCTACATGAGATGGAAGAAGACCTAGGACGAGGCAAATGTGTCATTTGACATGACATGGAAGAAGTCTTAGTATTTGACAGAGAGTCCATTCGACACGACTGGGAATGAGTCTTAGCTAGAGGCTGAGGTTCCACTTCACACGATAAGGAATAAGTCTTTGCTAGAAGCTGAGGTTCCACTACACACGAAAAGGAATGAGTCTTAGCTAGAGACTGAGGCTCCACTCCACACAACATGGAAGAACTCCTAGTTATAGGCTGAAGCACCATTCGACACGACAAGGAATAGGTCTTAGTTAAAGGATAAGGTTCCAGTCGACACGACATGGAGGAAGGATCAGCTATTGGCTGAAGTTTCATTCGATAAATAGATGTAGACTCGACTCAAGAAAGATACTTCAAATGAAGATACATCATGAGATGATCTCCCACTCGAAATTACAATGATGTAGACTCGACTCAAGGAGGATGCTCCAAATGAAGGTTCATCATGAGGTGAATGTCCCACTGGACACTACACTCAGCATGAGGCGAATGTCTCACTCGAAATGACACGTATGAGGCTTTATACTTATTTAAGATCCCATTCGACAATACATGGATGTCACCTTCCTCATAAGACATGAAAGGTTAGTCATCATCTCCATACGACATCGATTTAATACCGCCAACTCCAGACTACATAGGGAATCTTTTATCATGCCAAGTACAATGAATAACCTTCTTGGACCTCCATCAGGTCCAGTTGACCGACCTTCATCAGGTCGGGTAGTATGAAAAATCTCTTGGACCTCAATCAGGTCCAATCGACCGACCTTCATCAGGTTAGGTAGTATGAAGAATCCATTGGACCTCCATCAGTTCCAATCGACCGAACTTCATCAGGTTAGGTAGTATAAAAAATCTCTTGGACCTCCATCAGGTCCAATTGACCGACCTTCATCAGGTTAGGTAGTATGAAGAATCCATTGGACCTCAATCGGGCCTAGTCGACCGACCTTCATCAAATCTAGTAGGATGATGACCCTCATGGACCTTCATCAGATTCATTTGATCGTAGTCTCATGGTCTTCAGACTACATGGTCTTAGACTACAAGTCCTGTAGAATGAGGAATTATACCCTCATTGACCTTTGTCAGGTCTTGTAGAAATTATACCCTCATTAACCTTTGTCAGGTCTTGTAGAATGATGAATTATACCCTCCTTGACCTTTGTCAGGTATTGTAGAATGAGGAATTATACCTTCATTGACCTTTGTCAGGTCTTGTAGAATGAGGAATGAGAACCCTCATTGACCTTCTTCAGGTCTAGTAGAGTGAGAAGTGATGACCTTCTTGGACCTTTATCAAGTCCATTCGACAGGTCTATACGACCGTAGTCTCATGGACCCTCATCAGGAGAATAGGTGATAACCTTCATAGACCTTCATCAGGTCTAGTAGTATGATAAGGAAAGACTCTTGGACCTTCGTCAAGTCTGTAGAGTGAAGACTTTCATAGACCTTCATCTGGTCCAAACGACATTGATGACTCCCCTAGTTCTTTGACCCGTAGTATGGGGATTATCCTGACTTCATCTGGTTCAGTCGACTGGGAACATTCCTCGTGGCTCATGTAGAGTCAAGTTCAATACATGACCTTCATCTGGTCCAGACGACATTGAAGACTCCCATGGTCCTTTGACCCGTAGTATTGGGATTATCCTGACCTTCATCTGGTTCAGTCGACCGGGGACATCGCCCAATGACTCATGTTGAGTCGACTGAAGACATGGACTTCCCTTAGTCCATATGACAATGTCGTGTGAATTATCTCCTGAACCTTCATCTGGTTCAGTCGATCGGGGACATCCCCCAATGACTCATGTCGAGTCAACTAAAGACATGGACTTCCCTCAGTCCATACGACAATGTCGCGGGGATATCCCTCATGAGACTCATGTCGAGTCAATTTGGAGAGTTGGACTTTCATAGTCCAGACGACACATGTCGTATGAAATAAACTCCTGAACCTTCATCTGGTTCAGTCGACCAGGGACATCCCCCATGACTCATGTCGAGTCAAGTTGAAGACCTGGACTTTCATAGTCCATACGACACATGTCGTATGGAATGAACTCATGAACCTTCAACTGGTTCAGTCGACCGGGGACATCCCCCATAGACTCATGTCAAGTCAAGTCAAAGAATATGACTTCCTATGTCCAGATGACGCATGTCGTATGAAATATACTCATGAACCTTCATATGGTTCAGTCGACCGAGGACATCCCCCATGAGACTCATCTCTAGTCAAGTTGAAGACCTGGACTTTCATAGTTCAGACGACACATGTTGTATGAAATGAACTCCTGAACCTTCATCTGGTTCAGTCGACCGGGTACATCCCTCATAGACTCATGTCAAGTCAAGTCGAAGACTAGGACTTCCTCTGTCCAAATGACGCATGTCGTATGAAATATACTCCTGAACCTTCATATGGTTCAGTCGACCAGGAACATCCCTTATAGACTCATATCGAGTCAAATAGAAGACATGGACTACTCTCAGTCCAGACGACTCAAGTCGTGTGCTCCTGAACCTTCCTCAAGTTCAGTCTACCAGGGAACTCATATGGATTCATGTCGAATCAAGTTCTTGAAGCATGAACTGCATATTTAGAAAATGCCAAAGATTATACAGCTGTTCAAATATGTAAGAGACTTTAGCAACCATGTTGAACCATGTATTGACACAGACGACAGAAGGTAATGCTTACAGCCATGCATTCTTGGCACATGCTCTTACATTTTGTTTCATACGACATATATATAGAAATACTCTCTAAATCAAAAGACTTTTTGACTTAGAGAGTATGGGACAAACTGTACGGGCCAAAATTGGGCAGAGGGCAAAACCGTCTTTTCACTTCAACCCAATACCGAATAAGGCCCATAGACAAAGGTCCAGCTGAGAGTCTGAATACCAAAAAGCCCAGGGTAAAGCCTAAAGAAACCTTATTCCACTTGCAGATAAAGATTAACACATAAAGCCAAGCCAAGAAACAGAATATAGACATACCACAAATCATTACCTACTATTTCCCTCTTTTCCTAAACATGATACGTATCCTCCACATGCAAAGATTCATGATCACCGAAAGTTTACGTTTTCAACATGTTATGGGGACCCCTTTCCTATGTGATAAACCAAAGAAATCATATTTCTCCACCTATAAATAGAAGCAGAATTCGGAGTGTAAGGCATTCAAGCATTACTTCTCATATACAAGCCTCTGCTATCTGACACAAGCTCTCAGAGCTTCACATTTCCTAAACATTTTCCTCCGCCCTCACGGCCACCCAAAGAAAGTTAAGGTAATAGCAAACCTTGCTTTCACATTTTACTTATTCACTGCTCATTTCATACTACTGACTTGAGCGTCGGAGTGCCCCCGGCACCCACCACACCAGTGGGTAGTCTACTCCCGCTCACTCTACCTTTGTTTTGCAGGATTGCTAGTGCCCTCAACCTACAAATTCTCGATTGTGCACCTCGGTCGAAATCCAGCATCCACAAACCCCATGAATATATTTTAGCTCACAGCTTTGGCACGTTCTCACCTACGTATATTCTTTTAGGTAGACAACTCATTGTCAATCACTCAATAATGACTCCTGGATTTTCGATCCTGGTCGTTTCTCGTTGTGATAGCTTTGGCACGTTCACAAGGAGGCGTACCAAGGTTAAACTTGTCAATGATGGATTCAAGATACTTACGAAACCCAGACAGCTTTGGCATGTTAAGGATTCCGCTTTCGCTTGAATTCACTTAATATCAAATATATCTGGTACAAATAAATTTCTACCGGCCATATCCTCACAGCTTTGGCACATTCTCGGATATAGTCGCAGAAAATTTATCGATAAGCGGTATTGACAAGACGGACCGATTAATATGCATCAAATATATATTAAATTAAAAAAACCTTATTTTAAATAGGGATTTTCCGCAAATATGTTTATTCTTTATTTAATCAAATTAAATAAATACATGCATGCATAAAAGTCAAGATTAAAGTCAACATTGAATTTTAAAGGCATAATCATATATCGGGGTTCCAGAATCATACTCGCTCTGATACCATTTTGTTGGGGTTTTATAAAGAATATCGGGTTTGCGCAGCGAAGCGCGAAAAACGAATTTTTCCGATTTCAAAATTTTTTATTGGAACAATTAAATAAACTTATTTATTTAATTAACCAATACTTAAAATATGAAATTTTAACCCAATAAATCATATTTCTTTTAATTACCAAATTACCCCAAACATTTACAAATTAATTATTTTGGTGCTTAATTATGTCAATTACATATTTAATTGATTCCAAATCAATCCCAAAATAATTTTTTACAATTTGCAACATAAACCAGAAACTTTCCAGAATTTCCGAAAATGTCCAGAAATTCCAGAATTACAGAAACAGCCTAGACTTTTCATTAATTTCCAATGGCATCATGCCATTTCCAAACTTTGAAAAAGAGAAATCATGTCATAAGATATTTGTTAATTTAATTAAATTGATCATATAACATTTATATAATTAAATAATTAAATACAAATATCTTAAATATATGTATTATTTTTACATTAAATATCTCAAATACATATATTAATGATATAAGTCAAATATCACAATTTGATATTTTATTAATGTGTATTTAATAAAATCAATTATTAAATAAAATACACATTAATTTGGAAATGACCGTTAGGTCCCGATAGCATGTATTTTTTATTTAACTGTTAAACGAGTTATAAATAATCAGTATTATTCATAACAGTTGCCCTAGTGCTCTACGAGTATATCTTATTAGTGAGACTCTCTAGATTCAGGCATATCCGTCACGAAATCAAATTTCATGTCCATAATTCACCTACCCGTAAATTATGACGAACACAGATAAACTCACTGAATCATACAGATCGAGGCCACCGCATACGTATAATCCCCATGTCACAGGTATCCGGATTAATCCAAAGATATAGATACAAACGTCAAATCTCTATAAATATAATCACGTCGACGTTTCTATTAGCAATCTCTCAAAAAACACTTAGAACTAATTTCTACAGTGTACCACGTGCCCATGGATTTAACAGATTTCTAATTCCATATTAAATACATATGCTCTGTACACAGAGCTGACGGATCATATCTTGATACACACAGGAAATTTTGAGCATATGTCCATACCCAATGAACATACAGAGGTCCGATCTAAATAGATCGGTGACGTGACTGCCATCTAAGTGTGAAGGATAACTCAAATATCCATAGTGGTATCTCAAGTCAAAGAATCACTATGCCCACTCAACCCGAGAAGATTCTTATTGACATTGGTGTACCATCCATTAAGAATCTTTGGTGAGTCATTCAGTGTTTATCCGCTATAAACACCTACACGTCTATACAAGTCTCTAAGACTCATAGTTCACTAAGAAACCATCGGAATCCAAGATTCCAATATACGACAGGTACTAGTCTCAACGGGTTTACTTTACTGACCAAGTAGTGTAAACCTTGACTGGGAACCTTCTAAGAATGACAACGTCATGATACAACTCAATGTCAGTTACGACGCTTTTGCAACAGTATCATAACTAATCATTTGAAGGTAGTTTACGTCTTTACCATATTAAAGAATAAGTTATATAAAAGAAACTGTTCATTTTATTCATAATAAAATGTTACATAAGTATTTACAATGAAACACATAATAAAATTGGCGCTCAGAGTACCAACTCTAACAGGTTTGCCTTTGGGTGCGGTTTGTAGTGGAGATTGTCCATAAAGTGCTTGGAATTTTTCAAGAGGCCTGACTAAGGAAGCCTCTACCATCGAGGTAAGATGTAGTTGTTAGAGAGGTTGATCATCAGCTTAATGCCTTACGAACCTTCTTAAGGGCATTTTTGTCCAATCTGTATCTATATGCCTAGAACTATGGTGATAATGATGCATAATTTTGAATACAGAAGTCAATTAGTTTAATGGTAACTTGTCCGAGTGATGAACCTGAAGAGCTCTGATACATTTTAAATCACACCCCAAAACCGCAGCTAGTGGAAATTTGGGAATTTCACACGGAGTAGAGATCCCATATTGTCACACATAATATTTGAAAATTTTATTCTATATCCTAAAATATCATAATCATCATTAAACATTATTGACAATAGAGTAGATAAATTTTTAATTAAAATAAATTATGCATTATCACCATCATTAAGCACGATAAATGTAATGTTACATATTTATAACAGACTTAGAAAGGAAAGTTCAATAGTTCTCCACTAACAGAAGATGTGAGACAAACCCAAAGCCAAAGTCCCGAAACCAAACTCTACGCAACTGCCCATGATGTTCCCAATAGAGTCACCTAACTATAAATACATGTGGAGGAAGTATGGGTGTGAGTATTTGGGGGAAAATACTCGTAGGAATCCGATTACCGATTTCAAAAATCTTTTCATCTGTTGAAATGTCGCTTCATAGTTAGTCTGAATATAGTTCAAATAAACCTTTCAATCATCTGTATGTAGTTATAGAAATTCAACATATATAAAATAAATGGCAAATTCATTGATTTCTTCAAATTCTATTGCGTATAAAATTATTTGAACGAAATTGTGAAATTCATATAAATGGATGTAAAACTATAACAATATCTAAATATCATAAAAGTAAAGGAAACCACATGCACCCATATAATCACACATCATAATCCATAATGCATGAGCTCTAACTCTCATCAAATCCTAGAGTACTATGACAACCCATATGGCCATGTGTAACAAACTAGAATACTTTATGAACTTTCACCCACGGTAGTCCTCCACACTTTCCATACATGACAACCCATATGGCTCGTGGCTGCTTGCGAGTGGCGGTGGACGATGTACGGCGCCAACAGTGATGGTGGCAAGAGGAAAGGGGGGAGAGAGAGTGAGAGCGTGTTTTCAAATTTAAGTGGGTGGAGATGTGCCACATATATAGATCTAATTGGGAAACGTGTCGCACCCCGATTGGGCCGTGTGTTGCACATCGATTGAGCCGCGTGTCGCGTTTCAACCCCTGGAAAACATCATTGAGCCCTCTGAAGTTTGATTAAAGTTAAAATTATTCACGAAATGCTTGAATTTTATCATTTTAGTCTCTGAAAGTTCCAAAATTTTACATTTTGGTCTCTTTTTTGATCAATTCAAAATTTGAGTTTTTGACTTCAAATTTCTTTTATTTTCCAATAAAATCCTTACAGAAATATGGGGTTTTAGGGATGGTGTTGGCTAACGTCTGGTCTTTTGTACTCAACCAATATGTACCGACTTCCATTATCAACATCACCAACTATAACTACTGCAACTTTTGAATTCGCAGGCACATTGTACAGACCTGGGTTTACATTCTTAATTCTTTTTTTATACTAACTAACAGTAAGTTTTCTTTGCCTATAAAAGAAAATCCCACCTCATTTGGCAGTGGAATTAAAGAAGTAAGAAGAATAAAATATCTAAAAAAGAGCTGCACTTTGCTATTCATTCTTTTCATCTAAAAACAACAATTGTCCAAACACTTATTAGTGTTGGAGGATTTTTCAACTTTTTTAGATTCAAGAATAGGTTCAGTTCGCGAGCAGAATGCATCACGATTCCTTGCTCGATTTTCAAAAAAACACACAAGTCATTGAATATAAAATATACAAATAAGAACCTTTCCGCATTGTCTTAGATTCTTGAATTCTATTTATTATTATTTATTTTTAACTCTAATGTTTGTCGTTAGTATCATCAATAATGGAGCACGTGTGGTGTGGTTTTGTTAATATCTCATGAATAATGTGGTAGTTGTGAATTAATTAAATAGCTCTATATAAATGAACATATATATATATTTTTGGAAACATTGGAAATACCGCCGTCAAATCATTTCTTTCGAACTTAAGCGGGTAGATAAAATCCATGGTTGTCTCATGCTCTTATAAGAAACGTGTTGACAGATGATTTCCGTTCCATGGGCAGTTTCAAGATAACTCACCCGAGACAACCTTCCATTAACCTTAAATTTGTTTGGTTATGGGACGACCAAAAGCAAATTCGGGGAAAAAACAAGAAACCGAAAAGAAAAAGGTTTAACGTGGTTCGGCTGAGCTTGTCCAGCCTACGTCCACGGTCATAAAGCGGGGTGGGAGTTCGGGGTGGGGAGTTCTTTTATTATTAACCGAGCTTGACCGACCTGTTTTAGAGAAGGTCTATTGAAACCGAGCAGGTTGTGCTATTTCTTACAAGTAGTTCTCTAATGGAAGATTTAGTAACTGTAGGCATTGCATTTCCGCATGTGAAACCCGATGATGAGTCTCAGTTGGAGGCACTACCTTTTTAGTTAAGGATATTGCGGGAAACGGAGGTCGGAAGGGGAAATTCAGAATAAGTACGTCATTAGATTCATTTCGCAAGTTCATTGTCTTCGTTAGTGCTGCGTTCGTTACTTCGTTCGAACGTCAGGCAGATTGCGGGCGTTCGTGTAGCGTTCGAATGGGCGTTCGAACGGCGTCGGTATTTCTGGTTGGTTGCTGCTAGCCTCGCACCCCAGCCCAATTAGCACCCCAAAGCCCATAAAACACATCCCAATTAATAAAAACATTTAAAACACATGGGAAATTAAATTAAATATTAATTAGATAATGTAATTAAATAAATAATAATTAAGTCATACCAAATTAAATAAAACAAATAAAATCTAAATAATCACCTACCAAAATAATAAAAATACTTACACAAATTAAAGATATTGCATGCCTAATAAGATAAATCAAATATATTATATACAAACTTAACAAATATCATGCCTAATTAAAATCAATCATAACAAATTAAATATTTTGTATTCCTAATCTAGCCAAGATTTGTCCCCCCTCAATCTAATCCTTTCCTTGTTGAATACCAAATCAATCCTCCTTTTAATGCCAAAATCCCTTCCTTGTGAGACAAGGAGTAGCCCTAACCTTTCTCTATATAAACAACCCATAACCAAGACATGCACTCCCCTAGCTCATACACAAGACTTACACGAAAATCACAACACCAAGAGCCCTAGCCACTCACGGCAATAGCAAGAAGAAACACAATAATTCTCTTCACCTCCCCCACTCCACAACCGAAAACACAGCCTTTAAACCTCCACACATCACCGAAAAACACCCCCCAAATAGCAGCCCCTTTCCACCGAAAATAGCAGCCCCTACACCTCCTAAAACACGCCTGAACATTAGCCCAAATCACCCCCAAAACAGCAGCAAAATCCTCTTAAATCAGTCCCTAAATCCTCAAACAGTAACATAAAACTGCATTTATAATCCTTAAAATAATCACACAAGACTACACTAAAAACCCACAAAAAAACACTGGACAGTCCGTTGAAACGTCAAAACAGTGACCTGAACAGTGAGCAGAAAATACAGAGGAAACATCAGCAAAACAGAGGCAAACAGCAGCAAACGGAGGCCGAACAGCAAGCAAAATAGCAAAACAGTGAGCTAGGACGCTAAACCAGTGAACCGGAGAAGTTGAGGAGCTTTACCCTTCCGACGTCCGTGAAACGCAAGCCTGAAAGTTGGCAAAAAAGGTTAGACCTGAGGGTATTTTCCACATTCGTTTTCTGTTTTATTTTTTATTTTATTGAGTATTGTTCGCATGATTGTTATGCTAAAGTGCATGTTGTGGCCCTTGAGTAGATAAATATGCATGTATCATGAAATATTGTATGTTGTGGACTTGGAATAAAATAAAAGATGTGTCAACTCTCGCGGTATATCGGATGGAAACCCGGACATAAATTTCATAGCCGATTCCGAATGGACGGTAGTATGATCTGTACTCGGGATACAATTCCACGTACCGCTTGAGTAAACGGCGCCCTCTTTTGTTTTATGTTGCTTCATTTATTTATTTTCTGTTATTTGAATTCTGTATGTTCTTTTTGTATGCATGATACAATCGAGCGCATGGGCTTAGTAAGTGCGATGAAAGGTCCTCTATTCAGAGGGGTTGAAACCTTTTACCACGATGCTTTGCCGCGCCGGTTGATGTGTGTTCGGTTGAATGCAAGATACGTTCAATCGGGCATACTAAGTTTGATATTATGTTTTTCTTTATTCTTTGTATGCATGATTCAATCGAGCGCATGGGCTTAGTAAGTCGGATTAAAGGTCCCCTATTTGGAGGGGTTAAAATCCTTTACCACGATGCTTCGCCGCGCCGGTTGATGTGTGTTCGGTTGAATGCAAGATACGTTCAATCGGGTACACTAAGTTTGATATTATTGTTTCTTTATTCTTTGTATGCATGATACGATCGAGTGCATGGGCTTAGTAAGTCGGATTAAAGGTCCCCTATTTGGAGGGGTTAAAATCCTTTACCACGATGCTTTGCCGCGCCGGTTGGTATATTCGATTGGATGTGAGATGAGTTCAATCGGATACGTGAGGTCCCACATTGTGGATTTGTTTGCCTATGAATGTGTTGCATGCATCAGGTCTGGTTCCGTTCGAACGCGTTCTCGAACGCCACACGAACGCGAACCTTCTGTTTACCGTTCGAACGCGTTCTCGAACTCTACGCGAACGCGCACACAGTTTATTAGTTTCATCATGCATCATGTCTGGTTTAGTTCGAACGCGTTATCGAACGTTATACGAACATGAACCTTCTGTTTACCGTTCGAACGCGTCATCAAATGCTACGCGAACGCGCACGCATCTTCTTAGTGTTTCATGCATCAGGTCTGGCTTCGTTCGAACGCGTTCTCAAACGCTATACGAACGCGAGCCTTCTGTTCACCGTTCAAACACGTTCTCGAACGCTATGCGAATGTGCACCCACTGAACTGAGTTATTTTCATCAGATTTCGTACCTAGTTGTCCCTAGTAGCCATTCCTTCGTATGATAAACCTGATTGTTTCTATGCATTATGCAAGATTGTGTAGGTGTCGTTCATCTGTATTCCCCACATATATGAGTATAATGTGTTTATTAACTTGTATGCTTGCCGTGTGTTAATCTTTATGTATGCAAATTGAGACATATATTACATACTAATAGGCTGTATGCAAATTCGGATATGTGTTACATGTAAATTTAAATGAACTTGTTGATGTATGCATGTGAATTTAGAAGCATGATACTCTTGGAAATAAGTGTTACTTAAACTTGATTAATTATTACATAAATCCTTTCATTACAAGTGACATAAGTAAGGGACCATTCCGAACCCAACGGTTTGAGGTCTTCCCTTGCGAGGGGTGAGTGCGGCCTTAAATCTCATTTTCTGGTTCACACCAGGTGGCGACTCCATTATTCTCCGGTTTAGTCCCCGTGGCTACTCCGTACTCCCGACCGGGGCGCGAGCCCGGGACAGCATGCGTCGTCCAGTTTCTGTGTCCCACAGTCTGGCGACTCCACTGGGGATAGAGAATCGGCCCTAAAATATTGTCTTGTTATGTTTGGATTTATGTTCTAATTGACCGTGTCTATAGTGGATAAAATGAGGGTTTAATCAAGGGCATCTTGAGGCTAGGTAATGGTTTGGTGTCTTTCTTCATTCACTACATTCCTAGAAGGAAAAGCTGTGAAGGCACCTATATGGCCATCTACCCTTAGCCTATTGTGATGGACTAATTTGGAGGACTCGTTGTTTATTCCTGTCACCAAGCGATAAGAGCCTAAGAGGCTAGGGTACTTAAGAGAGCCTCGCTCCACCCTCCCTCTGGGGAATCTACAACGGGAAATCCATTTGACAGTCAGTCACACACCATAGCTCATTGGCACGTACCTTAGTGTATAAAAAAGGGTGCGCTCACTTGGTCGCTCGAACCCTTGATTGGGGAGACCTAGTTGTGGGCCATCCTTCGCCATGAGAGCCTTTGTCTACACTCTTGCGAACCCACCCATAGACCGGGTTTGTATGGTTAAAGTAACAATTATTTCCTTGAATATGTGCTTGTGGACCATCCTCATTTGGATGCAGTTGGACTATTGTCAGAAATGCGGACTTGCTGGGCCATTTAAACTGGGGCGAGTTCGTACCTTATGACTACTAGGCCCAAAGCTTCTGAAATGTTGATGGGCCATTACGTAGAAATTATTACTTTATGTTTGCATTATCTTTTATGCTTGTGTTTGGAACATCGTCGTTTGGATCCATTTGGACCATTTGTCATGGGATATGGGCTTGTTGGGCCATTTAAACTGGGACAAGAACGTATTTTATGACGATTGGGCCAAAAGCTTCTAAGTGTTGATGGGCCACTTTGTGCTTGTGTTCGGAACATTACCATTTGGATTTAGTTGGGCTCCTTGCCATGAGATGTGAACTTGTTGGGCCATTTAAACTGGGACGAGTTCACTCCTATGACAGTTAGCCCGAAAGTTTCTAAAATGATAACGGGCCGATTTGTTTGAGAATTTTAGTTAATGTAGTATGTTATATATGTTACATGCATCTCGTGCACCTCATACATACATATATCATGTTAACACCATCTATGTCTTAAAAAGACATCATAGATACCGTTTGGGTTAGAGAAGGGACAAGGCTCATTAAAAGAACAGTAACAGTCATGAGTGAATCTGGTAATGAGGTATCCCGTATGGATCAGTTAGAGAACAGTCTCGCCAAGGTCACTGAACAGTTGCAAGCTTTGACTACTGCTGTGGCTGGTATGGTTGTGCCCCGTGCTGGGGGAATTTCTGAGAATGTGAGGCGTGAGGAGCCTCCGAATGGGTTGGGGGATGATATCCCCACTTTTGATGATGATATGGCAGAGTATGCAGCAGGCAGAGTATCTGGGTCTCAGGCAGAGTTACAGAAACTTCGGGATCAGGTTGAGTCAGTTACCCGCAAGATGAGGGGTAAGAATGAGGATTTGCTGGATTATGACACACTGACTTTCGAGGAACAGTTGTCCGGCACAGTTCAAGATGCCTGATATGGCTAAGTTTAACGGGAATGGGGATCCAAGGGTGCATCTCCGACAGTTTGTATCAGTCATGAGTTCAGTTGGCCTGTCTCAGCGCCAAGTGCAGAAAATGTTTGGAATGTCGCTCGAGGGAGCTCCCGTGGTGTGGTACCACAGTTTGGAGAAGAAAGTGAAGGAAGATTGGAGGGAGTTGGCGGATGCCTTCCTGAAGCAGTATGTCACTGACCTAGAGATCGATCTGTCACTCCGTGATCTGGAGAATGTTAAGCAGAAAGCGGAGGAGAGTTTTAAGGAGTATGTGGACCGGTGGAGGGGTCAGTTGTTGAAGATGCAGACTAGGCCCTCGGAAAGACCAGATTAAAATGATTATCAAGGGCACCAGGCCCTCCATTTACAGCAAGTTGAGGAGGATGACCTCCATGATTACAGACTTTCGGCAGTTGAGGGAGACTGTCATGGACATTGAAGACGAAGAGGCGGAAAACAGAAAATTCTATGGTCTGAACATGAGGCCCATTGGGGGAATATCGGGAACAAAGCCCGTTTCTGCTGAGATTGCCGCTATCCGGAACCGGCAGTTTTTCAACTTGGGAAGCCCCTGTCCAAGGTGCTAGAGAAATTGAAGAGGCAAGGGCTCTTAAAACCCTTGGAAGCCAAACCATTACCCAATCCCCTACCATCACATTATAACCTAAGCCTTTACTGTCACTTTCACCAACAAAAGGCCATGACACCGACAACTGCGCCCGACTCCGCCATGAAATCCAAGACCTGATAGATTCCAAGAAAATACCTGACCCAGAAACAGAACAGCCTGACACACACAGAAACCCCTTACCCATTACCGTGCCGTACCACCACCAGCCTATATGATCAATTCTGGCCTCCCTGAAGACCTTGTCCTAAAATCCCTTTCACCCTCAAGCCTTTTGCCTGGGAATCTGGGATAGTACTAGTGAAGATGAGACTGAGCAGGGGAAAAACTTTTGGCTTGATTTCTCTAGCAGTGATGAGGAAGAAGTAAGGGGAATGACGCGCAGCGGTCGTTTTTACAATGATGTGGCAGAAAAGGGTAAGGAAGTTTTGACAGATGGTAGAGAAGTGGTTGAGACTGCAGAAAATACTGAGGGGGATATAACGTTGAGGCAATTGAGGAAGACTAGAGCACAAGTGAGTATCTGGGAACTATTATGTGCATCTCAGGAGCATAGGCAGGCTATGGTTGAGGCCTTGAGCAAGATTGTGGTACCAGAAGACGCCAACCCTGCAATGTTTGTTGGGTCCGTTCAGAAAGAAGCTTTGCAGATATCTTTTTCTGAGGATGAACTCCCGGCGGAGGGAAGGAATCATAATAGGCCTCTATTTATCAGGGCCGAGGTGAGGGGCAAGAGAACTTCATGTGTGATGGTGGATGACGGTTCGTCCATCAATGTGTGCCCACTGAAAATTCTGGCAAGATTAGGTATGAAAGCAACAGACTTGGACCCCTCCAGTATGACTATTAAGGCTTATGATGACAGTAAAAGGGGAGTTGAGGGTACCTTTGTGGCTATGGTCAAGGTAGGACCGATTGAAGATGAGGTTGAGTTCACAGTACTGGACATCCCGGATACTTTCGCCTTATTGTTGGGAAGGCCTTGGTTTCACAAACTTGGGGGCGTGCCTTCCACTTTACATCAGATGATCAAGTTCCCGTATGAGGGAGAAGTTGTTACTATCCAGGCTGAGTTAGATAATACCGTGGCTGCCTTGGAGATACAACCTTTCACGAGGTTTCAGGTGTCAGCTACTTTTGAGGAGTGGGTGGATCCTAGGGTGGCTAGGATTATGGAGAAAATGAAGTTTGAGCAGGGTAAAGGTTCAAAATTTCCAGATTTCAGAGGACAGACTACTCGGAAGGGTTTGGGGTGCAAGTCTGATGAAGAAAAGCCAAAGGTCAAGAAAAAGGGCCTGAAACTGATGGAATGTTTTGTGAAAGCTTCAGGATATCAAGGGGAGTCTGAACCTGTGGAAGTTAATGGAACTGTGGTACCTGGGTTTGAGATCTTCGAGGATATGTTGGGGAAGAAGATGATAGTTGAAGAAATTGTGAAGAAAGAATAAGAGAATTGGGAGGAAGAACTGATGAAGTTGGAGAGCCTGACTCTGGGAGAGGACAAAAAGCCTGAGGAAGATCTGATTGCATAGGAAGAAGTGTCTATAGATGATGAAGACATTTCCCTTCCTGATTTGTTTGAATGTACTTCCGCATTATCCAATAATAAAGACATTTCTTTTTTTACTTGCCTGAGTCATTTCCATTTACTCTGCGAATCAAGCATATTTGACATCAGTTCAGCCAGAACTACTACGCATTTAACTTGGGTACACTTGAGAACCCCAAGGAAATTCTGATTGCGAGTGAAGTAACCTCTAAGAGAGGGAGAAACTAGAAGAAGTGTTGGTCAGATATGCCAAAGTGTTTGCTTGGTCCTATGAGGACATGCCTGGGGTAGACAGAAACATTGCCCAGCACACAATACCAACTTATCCAAATATGAGGCCAGTAAAACAGAAACTCCGACGGATGAGACCGGAATGGGCTGAGAAATTCAGAGATGAGGTTAAGAAACAGATAGATGTAGGGTTTCTGGAAGTAGTAAAGTATCATGAGTGGTTGGCTAACATAGTATCGGTGCCGAAGAAAGATGGGAAAGTCAGAATGTGTGTAGACTACAGAGATCTCAACAAGGCTTGTCCGAAAGATGATTTTCCTCTGCCGCATATAGATGTTCTGGTTGATAGTGCGGCTTTATCTGCCATGTATTCATTTGCAGATGGATTTTCAGGTTACAATCAGGTTCTCATGGCTGAAGAAGACAAACATAAGACTACATTGGTTACTGAGTGGGGTACTTATTGTTACAAGGTAATGCCGTTTGGGCTCAAGAATGCATGAGCTACTTATCAACGGATGGCCACTACACTTTTCCATGACTTGATGCACAAAGAGATTGAGGTGTATGTGGATGACATGATGGTGAAATCAGAGACAAGAGTTGGGCATATTGAAGCACTGGAAAGGTTCCTTCAGAGAGTTGACAGATACAACCTGCGGCTTAATCCCAAGAAATGTGTGTTTGGGGTGACATCAGGGAAATTGCTTGGTCATACAGTGGGAATGGGCGGAATAGAGGTAGACTCCTGAAAGATCAAGGCAATCACAGAAATGCCTGCACCGAAGACAGAAAAAGAAGTCAGAGCATTCTTGGGAAGATTCAGTACATCAGTCGGTTCATCGCCAAGTTGACATCAGTATGTGAGCCTATCTTCAAACTGTTGAGAAAAGATCAGCCAGTGAGATGGAATGAACAGTGTCAGACAGCCTTCGACAAAATCAGAGAGTACTTGGTAAAGCCTCATGTATTGAAACCTCCGAGACCGGGCAGACCTTTGATATTGTATTGGCTATAGAATCAGAAGCACTGGGGGCAATGATGGTACAGCAGATGAGACAGGGGTAGAGCATGCAGTTACTATCTGAGTAAGAAGATGCTCCCGTATGAGGCTCGATATCAGGAAGTTGAGAAGATCTGTCTCGCAGTGGTATGGGCCTCCAGAAAATTACGGCATTATTTCCAGTCATACAAGATCCAGATAGTGGCCAAGGAAAATCCTCTGAAGTATCTTCATTCGGTGCCTTCACTAGTGGGAAAATTGGCAGATGGTTGGTATTGTTGACAGAGTTTGACATTGAGTATCTCACCTCTAAGTGATCAAAGGGCGAGTAGTAGCAGAGTTTCTGGCATTGCAACCGGCTGAGGGGGATCAGTATAAGTTTGATTTCCAGATGAAGAGATCCAAGCAATAACAGATGTAGATAACCATAGTTTGCGAAATAGATATTTGTTCTCACAAATGGAGGCAGATCCATACCGTAAAAAGTCGCTCATGTTCCCTTGGCTGTGATTCCATAGCGCTTGTCAGAGATGGAAGATGTATTTTGACGGAGCAGGATTACAGGGAGCCGGAATTGGAATCGTGATAGTACCCCCGAGGGAGAGACTTTGCCTTTGGCCAAGAGGTTGACATTCAGAGTGACTAACAACATGGCCGAGTATGAAGCATGTGCTTTTGGTTTGACGGCATTGATAGCCTTGAAGGCCGGGAGTGTGGAAGTCTACGGAGATTCCATGTTGGTGTCCAGCAGATGCGAGGAGAATGGGAATTGAAAGAAGAACGTTGAAACCTTACCTTTTTCACCTCAGAAAATTGGCACAGGTTATCCCCGAGTGTAAGTTTCAGCACTTACCGAGAGAAGAGAATCAGATGGCAGATGCATTGGCTACACTTGCAGCAACTTGGGAAAATCCAAAAAAGTTAGTGATGAGACCGTTGATACTGACAACAGCGAGCATACCTGTTTATGAGATAGAAAGAATTCTGGAAGTTGAGGTCGACGACGGTAAACCTTGGTATTATGACATTCAGAGGTATCTGGAACATGGTGAACTCCCGGAAGGGGCAGGCAGAAAAGACAGAATAGCCATTCAGAAGTTAGCTTCCCAGTATGTGACTTTGAAAGGGAACTGTACAAGAGGCAAGCAAACGGTATTCAGTTGAAGTGTTTGAGAAAAGAAGAAGCTCAGCATGTAATGGAAGAAATACACGCGGGGTATGTGGTCCGCACATGAACGGGTTGAATCTGTCCCGCAAGATAGTGAGACAAGGTTTTTATTGGTCAACCATGGAAACAGACTGCGCGAAGATGGTGAAGCACTGTCATTACTGTCAAGCACATGGTAATTTGAATCACTTGCAGCACACAGAATTGCACGGGTTGTCAGAGCCTTGGCCTTTCTCAGCATGGGGGATTGATATGATTGGGGAAATTCGACCGAATGCATCGAATGGGCATCGCTTCATAGTAATGGCAGTGGATTACTTCTCGAAGTGGGTGGAAGCCGAATCATTCCGTAATGTTACAGCAAAACAGATGGCAAATTTTATAGCTCGGAACCTCATTTGTCGGTATGGTATGCCGCATCATGTAGTGACAGACAACGGGGTTCAGTTTCAAGGAGAGACGAAGGCAATGTTACAGAGGTACGGGATAGGCCACCACAAGTCATCACCGTACAGGCCGCAGGCAAATGGGGCAGTTGAGGCAGCCAACAAGACTATAAAGACAATTTTAGCCAAGATGACAGAAAATTGCAGAGATTGGGCCGAGAAATTACCGTATGCTTTGTGGGGGTACAGAACATCAGTAAGAACAGCAACAGGGGCCACACCTTACTCTTTGGTCTATGGAATGGAAGCAGTATTGCCAGTAGAAGTGGAAATACAGTCCATGAGGGTACTAGCAGAGGCAGAATTACCAGAACATGAGTGGGCCGCACAGAGGTTTGACCAGTTAGCACTATTGGATGAGAAGAGAACGAAGTCTTTGTATCACATGCAGTTGTATCAGAAGAGACTAGCCCGAGCATTCAACAAGAAAGTACGCCCCACCAAAATCAGAAATGGTGATTTGGTACTTAAGAAATCAAGGCCGTCGACGACAGATCCAAGAGGAAAGTTCAGACCTAACTGGGAAGGACCTTACATAGTGCAGAAAGTAATGGGAAATGAAGCAGTGAAGCTATCAGACCTGGAGGGGAACGAGTTCTCCGAGCCGATCAACGTAGACAGATTGAAGCAATACTTTGCCTGAGGGAGAGAAGACCAGCAGTCACCACGGGAATTGCAGAAGACCTAACCCAACGGAATAAGAAAATCATTCATGCATACACGTAACATTGCATTCTCTTCGTGTTTGTTTTTTGTTTTGTGTTCGCAGGTTCGAAGAAAGGAGAAGCGGCGGAAATGAGCCAAGCAGCGTCAGCGCAATTTCAGTTTTGGGGATGAGTCCCAAGGGGCGAGGCCCATATCAGCTTAGGGGCGAGGCCCATATCATGTCGGCTTGGGGGCGAGGCCCATATCAGCTAAGGGCGAGGCCCCCGTTGTCAGTTGTAGTTCCGGGTCAGGTACCCAGGGTCGAGGTGCCCACTACATCATCAGTTCGAGGGCGAGGCCCCTATTGTCAGCGGTGTTGGGTCGAGGTGCCCAGGGTCGAGGTGCCCCCGTTGTCAGTTGTAGTTCCGGGTCAAGGTGCCCAGGGTCGAGGTGCCCACTACATCATCAGTTCGAAGGCGAGGTCCCTATTGTCAGCGGTGTTGGGTCGAGGTGCCCCCGTTGTCAGTTGTAGTTCCGGGTCGAGGTGCCCACTACATCATCAGTTCGAGGGCGAGGTCCTATTGTCAGCGGTGTTGGGTCGAGGTGCCCCCGTTTTCGGTTGCAGTTATTGGGATGCGTCCCAGGATCGAGGTCCACTGCAGCACCAACTCAGCTCGAGGAAGCAGCCGAGCCAGGTAAGTGAAAATGCATTGCATAACTTTGATAGGATTATTCAAAGTCACACATTGCACAAGTCCCATCAAATTGGGGGCGACTGTAGGCATTGCATTTCCGCATGTGAAACCCGATGATGAGTCTCAGTTGGAGGCACTACCTTTTTAGTTAAGGATATTGCGGGAAACAGAGGTCGGATGGGGAAATTCAGAATAAGTACGTCATCAGATTCATTTCGCAAGTTCACTATCTTCGTTAGTGCTGCGTTCGTTACTTCGTTCGAACGTCAGACAGATTGCGGGCGTTCGTGTAGCGTTCGAATGGGCGTTCGAACGGCGTCGGTATTTCTGGTTTTGCTGCTAGCCTCGCACCCCAGCCCAATTAGCACCCCCCAAACCTATAAAACACATCCCAATTAATAAAACACATGGGAAATTAATTAAATATTAATTAGATAATGTAATTAAATAAAATAATTAATTAAGTCATATACCAAATTAAATAAAACAAATAAAATCTAAATAATCACCTACCAAAATAATAAAAATACTTACACAAATTAAAGAAATTGTATGCATAATAAAGATAAATCAAATATATTATATACCAAACTTAACAAATCATGCCTAATTAAAATCAATCATAACAAATTAAATATTTTGTATTCCTAATCTAGCCAAGATTTGTCCCCCCTCAATCTAATCCTTTCCTTGTTGAATACCAAATCAAATCCTCCTTTTAATGCCAAAATCCCTTCCTGTGAGATAAGGAGTAGCCCAAACCTTCTCTATATAAACAACCCCTAACCAAGACATGCACTCCTCTAGCTCATACACAAGACTTACACACACGAAAATCACAACACCAATAGCCCTAGCCACTCACGGCAATAGCAAGAAGAAAACACAAATAATTCTCTTCACCTCCCCTACTCCACAACCGAAAACAGCAGCCCCTAAACCTCCACACATCACCGAAAATACAAACCCAAACATCATCCCATTTCCACCGAAAATAGCAGCCCCTACACCTCCTAAAACACGCCTGAACAGTAGCCCAAATCACCCCCAAAACAGCAGCCAAATCCTCTTAAATCAGTCCCTAAAATACTCAAAATAGTAACATAAAAAATTGCATTTATAATCCTTAAATAATCACACAAGACTACACTAAAAACCCACAAAAAAAAACACTCGGAACTGTCAGTTGAAACGTCAAAACAGTGACCTGAACAGTGAGCAGAAAATACAGAGGAAACAACAGCAAAAATAGAGGCCGAACAGCAGCAGAACGGAGGCCGAACAGCAAGCAAAACAGCAAAACAGTGAGCTAGGACGCTAAACCAGTTAACCGGAAAAGTTGAGGAGCTTTACCCTTCCGACGTTCGTGAAACGCAAGCCTGAAAGTTGGCAAAAAAGGTTAGACCTGAGGGTATTTTCCACATTCGTTTTCTGTTTTATTTTTATTATTTATTGAGTATTGTTCGCATGATTGTTATGCTAAAGTGCATGTTGTGGCCCTTGAGTAGATAAATATGCATGTATCATGAAATATTGTATGTTGTGGACTTGGAATGAAATAAAAGATGTGTAAACTCTCGCGGTATATCGGATGGAAACCCGGACATAAATTTCATAGCCGATTCCGAATGGACGGTAGTATGATCTGTACTCGGGATACAATTCCACGTACCGCTTGAGTAAACGGTGCTCTCTTTTGTTTTATATTGCTTCGGTTTATTTATTTTCTGTTATTTGAATTCTGTATGTTACTTTTGTATGCATGATACAATCGAGCTCATGGGCTTAGTAAGTGCGATGAAATGTCCTCTATTCAGAGGGGTTGAAATCCTTCACCACGATGCTTTTCCGCGCCGGTTGATGTGTGTTCGGTTGAATGCAAGATACGTTCAATCGGGCATACTAAGTTTGATATTATTGTTTCTTTATTCTTTGTATGCATGATCCAATCGAGCGCATGAGCTTAGTAAGTAGGATTAAAGGTCCCCTATTTGGAGAGGTTAAAATCCTTTACCACGATGCTTCGCCGCGCCGGTTGATGTGTGTTCGGTTGAATGTAAGATACGTTCAATCGGGTACACTAAGTTTGATATTATTGTTTCTTTATTCTTTGTATGCATGATACGATCGAGTGCATGGGCTTAGTAAGTCGGATTAAAGGTCCCCTATTTGGAGGGGTTAAAATCCTTTACCACGATGTTTTACCGCGCCGGTTGGTGTATATTCGGTTGGATGTGAGATGAGTTCAATCGGATACGTGAGGTCCCACATTGTGGATTTGTTTGCCTATGAATGTGTTGTATGCATCAGGTCTGGTTCCGTTCGAACGCGTTCTTGAACGCCACACGAACGCGAACCTTCTGTTTACAGTTCGAACGCGTTCTCGAACGCTACGCGATTGTGCACGCAGTTTCTTAGTTTCATCATGCATCATGTCTGGTTCCGTTCAAACGCGTTATCGAATGCTATACGAACGTGAACCTTCTGTTTACCGTTCGAACGCGTCATCAAACGCTAAGCGAACGCGCACGCATCTTCTTAGTGCTTCATGCATCAGGTCTAGCTCAGTTCGAACGCGTTCTCAAACGCTACGCGAACGCGCACCCACTGAACTGAGTTATTTTCATCAGATTTCGTACCTAGTTGTCCCTAGTAGCCATTCCTTCGTATGATAAACCTGATTGTTTCTATGCATTATGCAAGATTGTGTAGGTGTCGTTCATCTGTATTCCCCAAATGTATGAGTATAATGTGTTTATTAACTTGTATGCTTGCCGTGTGTTAATCTTTATGTATGCAAATTGAGACATAGATTACATACTAATAGGCTGTATGCAAATTCGGATATGTGTTACATGTAAATTTAGATGAACTTGTTGATGTATGCATGTGAATTTAGAAGCATGATACTCTTGGAAATAAGTGTTACTTAAACTTGATTAAATTATTACATAAATCCTTTCATTACAAGTGACATAAGTAAGGGACCATTCCGAACCCAATGGTTTGAGGTATTCCCTTGCGATGGGTGAGTGCGGCCTGAAATCTCATTTTCCTGGTTCACACCAGGTGGCGACTCCATTATTCTCCGGTTTAGTCCCCGTGGCTACTCCGTACTCCCGACCGGGCCGCGAGCCCGGGACAGCATGCGTCGTCCAGTTTCTGTGTCCTATAGTAACCCCTACAAATGTGATCATCCTTCCTTTATATACTACTCAATATACAGCACTGTTCCCATATCGTTTTGACCCCAGTCCTGTAGGCCTGCGGATTTCTGGTGATTTGACAGGTTCCCTTTCCCAAACTGCCATCTCCGAAAGTGAGACCTACCCTCTGAATTCCTGTCGCATCACACAGTAAAAGTAAATTGTCAGACCTTTTCATTAATGATGACAGCCTGCCGAATTTCAAACGTGAGAGTTTTGGAGGGAAAATTCTAACTGCTCTGATTCCAAGCCAGTCTTTAAGAGGTCGGTCAGACAACGAGTTGAACTGTCCCCGCCACTTCCGACCTGACCCAAAATATCTGAGCTCACTATCCCGATCCTGGGGAGAAGGTATGAATGAAAGGATCTACCGTGCTGTTGTGATTGGTCTAGGCTCTAATGTTGTCGGCCTCTGAGTACTGAATCATGTTGTATCCTCTGGTCGATCAAATCTGGGAGACTGTGCCTGACCGGCGTAAACATACACGTATAACGCAAGCGCACGTATCGTTCAAGTAGTATAAAAATATCGATCCCACGAAGACTTAATTCCTACTGTTGTTACTAATTATTGAATCTATTTATTTACAAGTATCTAATTAAGGGGAGAATAGAATGATTGCTTTTGGTTGGTTGAATGTGGATTTGATAAATAAAATACTTAACGACACAAAAGAAAATACTAAGGAAAATAACAAAAGACTCAAAGATCTAGGGTTGTGACTTCACACAATATTATTATAAAGATGAATTGATTCTCTTACATATGTGTAATAAATAAGTTTGCTAACCTGGAACACGAAAATATGCAAAAGCCTATGTCGATGGTCAGACGCAAATACCCAGTATAACCCAATTGAACCATATGTCTATGTCAACCAAATTACCTGGATTCATTAAGATTAAGTTCCAATTATGGCTACCCCGCCAGACAGGTATATGTCTATCATGTAAGGAAATCTATTAAAGGGTTATCTATCCTCAAGGAAGATCGTGGGCTATTGAATCTAAGACTGAAACCAAAAATCCATATGTCTAGTTCATTTTAAGTTTACTAGATCAATCTTATTGGTGATCAGACAACAAGAAGCATTAAGCTTAAGACTCAATAAACAAACTAACGAATTACCCATAAAAAGAAAATCAATTATTAAGTGTGAATATTGTGTTTCATCACTTCCCTAGAATAAAATAAAATGATGGGGTTAGAGGATCCACATTTAATATTTCTTATATATGAATCTCACTTATTATAATATATAAATTATTTTATGTTCTGCTTTCTCAGGAATTAATAATGTTAAACATTTAAAACATGCCATATATGCGGTAATCCATTTAGTCCAATTACACCAGCCATATAGGCGGTAATTATCTATCACATAAAGACCAGCCATATATGCGGTAAAGTAATTTATATTTAGACTGACCACATAGGCGGTAATAAATTCTGACATTAATTAATCCGGTTAAATTATAATTTATAATTATAATTAAGTGAGATTTACCTAGATAAATATATTAAATATTTCACCTTTTACCCCAGCGGAAATTTTAACTACAAAACATAAAAGTAAATAAAAAGAAAGCTATAATAAAAACTAAAAATAAAAATACATAATTTAATTAATTACAAAAATAGATGCAATCCTTAAAAACAGGAAAAAAAATCTCAAGGAAAGCACACCAAATGATATGAAAATGAGCTTAATATATATGCAAAATTTCGGGTCAGCGTCGCGACGCCAACTTCCTTCTTGCGTCACGACGCTGGCTTTGTTGACTTGGTCCACGCGACTTGACTTGTTGACTGTTGACGCGAATTTCGTCGGCCCAATAGGATTTCGACACGTGGCACGCGGTAATATTGGTGCAATGAGAGCTTGACACATGGCAGAATATGATTCACCGAATATTCGGTCCAATGAGAAGGCTACATGTGGCACGCGAAGTGTCGGCACCATATGTTTGTGACACGTGGCCCTTCGGCGCATTTTAGCATATCTTCTATGATAATGACACGTGGCACTACCCACGTTAGTATGACTCGGCGCACGTTAGCACGATTTGGTGCACGTTAGCAAGTCCAATTTCTCAGATTCTGACATGTGTCCACGGCGCACGTTAACAGGCTTGCGGCGGACGTTAGACATCGCGACGCGGGCAGCGTGTCGCGACGCGCGAAATTACAAAATTGCCATTTTTATCATTTTTCTCTATTTTGGCCCCAAATTGCTTCCAATGCTTCCCAAACTTTATTTATCTGCAAAATAACAATAAAACACATCAAAACGTTCACAAAACCTGAGAAACTATACAAAATATTAGGTTAAATGAGTGGGAAAAAGTGATATAATTACCACTCATCAGTGCCCGGACTCCACGTCGGGTTGAAGAATCGATGCCTATCTTATAACCTCTGGTCCTCTGAACGAGTGGAACTTCCTTCTTTGTCCTTACCAAACTGTTCGGAAACATTAGCCGCATAAATCCCCATCAACATCCGTCCCCTAGTTCTCGGTTCCAACGAGGGTACGAGTTGGTGTCGGGAATTGCATAAATCAGAAGTGTATTGATCGACTCCTAGGTGGATGATCCTCGGATTTGTACAAAGAATTGCCCTGATGTCAACTTTGATCATCCTCAATGCCTTTGTATGGTCTGTCCTCAAGCCAGTGTTAGGCACTTGGTGGGACGTAACCCGACCCCGAGGTTGGAGAGAATTTAACAGACTCGGCGGAATGAATCCAGCCTCGAGCTGGTGGAACAATACAAACTCGGCGGAACGAATCCAGCCCCGAGGTGGTGGAACAATATAGACTCGACGGAACGAATCCAGCCCCGAGCTGGCAGAACAATACAGACTCGGCGGAACGAATCCAGCCCCGAGCTGGCGGAACAATACAGACTCGGCAGAACAAATCCAGCCCCAAGCTGGTGGAGCATTTGAGACTTACACGAGGGAAGATTTTCAACCTCTGAAGCTCTGCAGATCCTGGCGCGGGCGTCCCCTTGCCAGACCAGCGAAAATCAAAAATTGGAACAAAGTAAAGTTAAAAAAGTGGAGGTGAGTTAGCACATACCCCACGCAAATTCCAGAAGTAAAAATAACAACTCGGGTGCTCCGAGGCAGCGTCCTGCTCGAGGCCTCCCAAAACACAATTATGAACCTAACAATTCAGTATCCCGGCTAACCAGACCACGAATACGCCAATCTGGGGTGGTAAGGCAAATCCCCACGGGGGAGAAGATACCCCGTGTGTGCCCTCCCTGGGTGGTTCTCAGTGGGACTCATCAGCCGACTCGTAGGGGAAGAAACCTCCATGGGTCTGGTTTACCCGAGACTTCTGTAATCAAGGGGACCATTCGGCCAAGCCCAAGCCAGATGGTCTGATGGTTTTCAACGGGACTCACCAGCCGACTAGCAGGGGAAGAAACCTCTCTGGGTCTGGTTTACCCGGGAGCATGATGGTCATGGAGGCAATTAAGCCATCCTCATGCAATACTCTTTGATAGTCTTCAACGGGACTCACCAATCGACCTGCAGGGGAGAAACGTCCCTGGGTCCGGTTTACCTGAGCTATTCCCAAAAAATGTGGGCCATGAGGTAGTAACGCTCTGGCCTCTAGGGTTTGATAATGACACCAGTGATTGACGTGCCACGGGGGGTTCGCGAGTTTCCCACATGTGCCTCATCCCTTGATGCGTTCTGGATCCTCAAAAGTGAAAGGAACCAGGTCGGAACACTTCTACCCGGAGGTTTGATAATGACACTTGAGAGTAGTGTGCCACGGGCTTGGTGCCCTTCCTAGTTACCGATCACCCCTTTGCATCGAGCACGTCCCAAGAATATCAAACATGATTTTCGCATTTAATTAAACAACAAGTAAAGTGGACGAGCTTTTTAATTTAGAAAGAGAAAAACATGTTCATATTCATGGGACATGCTGCCCTTCTTACAACTATTGGTGGGTCATTTCAAGATGGGCTCTACAAAAGTTCTCTGGTTCTGGCCAGCTTATCTAAATACTCATTGTTCAAAGAGAAAGGTTACTGGAAGTACCTTCTCAACATTTCGGCGTTCCAAGGCTTCTTGTACCGGGTACCGTCCAATTGCTCCAAAAGATAGCTACCCGGTCTTACTATCTCCAACACTCTATATGGCCTTTTCCCATTTGGCGCCCAACGAACCTTCCTCGGGAATTTGGGTATTCAATGTGACCCTCCTTAAAACCAGATCTCCGGGAAGGAAAGATCGAATCTGAACCTTCTTATTATAGAAGCGGGCCATTCTTTATTGACAAACGACCGCTTTCATAGCCGACTTTTTCCATTTTTCTTCGGCCAGATCAAGATGATTTCTGATAAGTTCTTCATTCTGCTCAGCCTCAAAATGTCGGACCCAGTGGGTGATCATCCCTATTTCTGCTGGGATTACTACCTCACACCCGTAAGCCAAAGAAAATGGGGTCTCTCATGTGGAATCCTTGTAGGTCGTCCGGTGTGCCCACAATACTTCTGGTAATTCTTCGACCCACAGTCTTTTACAAGATCCGAGCCGGGCCTTCAAATTTGCTTTAATCATCTTGTTGGTAGCCTCGACCTGCTCATTGGACTTGGGATAAGCAGGTGAAGCAAATCTCAAGGCGATTTGAAGATCTTCACAGAGTTTCATGAAACCCTTACTGTCAATCTGTTTCCCATTGTCGGTAATGATAGCCCGGGGAATCCCGAACCGGCAGATGATATTCTTTTTTACAAAATATGTTGCCCTCTTTTCCGTGATTGCAGACAGAGGTTCGGCCTCTACCCACTTAATAAAATAATCAATGGCAACAATGGCGTACTTGGCTTGTCCCCGTCCTGCAGGCATTGGCCCGATGATATCCAGTCCCCACTGAGCAAACGGCCATGGGCTAACTAATGAAGTCAACTGCTCTGCCGGCTGGGGATGAATGTTTTCATTCTTCTGGCACCCCTCACACTTTCTTGCCACATTCATTCTGTCCTGGTGTATGGTCGGCCAATAGAATCCCATTCTCAAAGCCTTATGCGCAATAAATTACCTCCGACATGACTTCCATAAATACCCCCGTGGATCTCTCTGAGCACATAGTCAGCCTCTTCTGCCGCGAGGCATCTCAAAAGCGGCAGAGTATACCCCATCCGGTATAATACCCCTTCAATCAGACAAAATTTTGAGCTTCTGTATCTCAACTTTCTCGCTTTATTCCTATCTTTGGGTGTCTCCCCAGTCTCCAAATACTTCTTGATCGGGTCCATCCAAGAGGCTTCCTCCCTTATTTCCACTTTCATTACCTCTGGTCTCCCAACGCTCTTTTCTTGTAGACAAATCAAAGGGATGGTTCGGGGCTTCTCCGACTTAATAGAAGATGCCAACCGAGCTAACGAGTTTGTCTGATGGTTATTTTCCCGATCGATCTGCTCGAACTGCACACTACCCATTTCTCCGGCCAGCTTCTTGACCTTGGCCATATACGCCGCCATGTTGGGCTCTCTAGCTTGAAATTCGACCATCAACTGTTGGATGGCCAGCTGTGAGCCGCTCTTCACAATCACATCTCGGACGCCCATCGCCGTGCACAACCTCAATCTGGCCAAGATCGCTTCATATTTTGCCTCATTATTGGTGGCCTCAAAAGCAAATCTCAAAGCGTAGACCGCCTCTTCGCCATCACTACTTCGTAAAACGACTCCGACCCCACAACCTTGCGAACTAACAGATCCGTCCACAGACAACTCCCACTTGGTCTCTGAAACTTCTAAAATATGGGGCCCAGTGACTCGGCCACAAAATCTGTAAGGGCCTGCCCTTTAATAGATGCCCTCGGTAAGTAAGATATGTCGTGCTCACTCAATTCCACCGACCACTTTACTAACCGGCCCGAGACCTTTGGCTTATGCAGGATCTGCCTCAAGGGGTGGTCGGTATATACTTTGATTGGATGAGCTTGAAAGTAAGGTCTCAGCTTCCTGGCAGCCGTGACCAATGATAACGCCACCAGTTCATGAGCCGGATATCTCGTCTCCGCATCCAACAGGGCTTTACTGATGTAATACACCGGCCTCTGGATCTTATCGGCCTCCTGCACCAGCACCGAGCTCACAGCATATTTAGATACAGCTAAATACAAGAACAAAGTCTCACCAGGGATTAGTTTGGCCAAAAGCGGAGGTTGGGCTAAGTATTGCTTGAGCTGCATGAAAGCTTCCTCACATTTTTCCGTCCATCTGACGTCCTTCTTAATCTTATTGACCAACTTGAAAAATGGGTGACATTTGTCGGTTGCACATGATATGAACCGGTTTAGCGCCGCCACTCGGCCCGTTAGGCTCTACACCTCTTTGACTGTCCTGGGAGATTTCAAGTCCAGAAGTGCTTGGATCTTCTGCGGGTTAGCCTCTATTCCCCGTGCACTAACCATATACCCCAGAAACATCCCCGAGGCCACTCCAAATGCACACTTCTCTGGGTTCAGCCTCATGCCATGCTTTTTTACTAGCTCAAAGGTTTCCGAGAGGTCGTCCAAATGACCCCCGGTTCCATGGTCATTGTTATCATGTCATCAATATACACTTGCATCGTTTTACCAATGAGGGCCTTAAAGACTTTGTTTACCAGCCTTTGAAAAGTGGCCCCACATTCTTTAAGCCGAACGACATCACCCTATAACAGTACAGCCCCCGATCTGTGATGAATGTAGTATTCTTCTTGTCCCCGGGATGCATTTTTACCTGGTTATAACCCGAAAAAGCGTCCATGAAACTGAGCAGTCTATGATATGCAGTCAAATCCACCAGTCGATCCACTTTCGGGAGTGGGAAACTATTTTTCTGGCAAGCCTTATTAAGGTCGGAGAAGTCCACGCACATTCTCCAATTCCCACTAGGTTTCTTTACCAAAACTACATTCGAGACCCATTCTGGGTACATTACCTCTCTGATGAATCTTGCTATTAGCAATCCTTCCACCTCGGCCGCTACCGCCTCGCAGTGCTCCTGGTTGAATATTCTTCATTTTTGCTTGATCAGCTTTTGAGTCGGATCCACTTCTAGATGGTGCCTGATGAACTTGGGGTCTATCCCGGTCATGTCACTATGCCCCCAAGCAAAAATATCTGCATACCACTCTAAAAGCTTTAGGAGATCCTGCTTCAGGTTTTCTTCCAAACCTGCTCCTACCTTAATAACTTTCCCAGGGCCAAAGAGTTCTACTGACTCCAACTCTTCGGTTGTCCCCAACCGGGCAATCTTCTCGGATCGTGCACTTGGAAATTCATCTGATTATTCTGAGTCTTCTTCCTCCTACTCTTCCATTCTTCGCTTCTTCCGACTACCCCTCTCAATACAAAGGGTCTCTTTTGAAACAGTGGCAAAGCAACTCCGGGCGACTTTCTGACTTCCACACACAATCCCGATCCTAGACCGAGTGGGAAACTTCAGCTTCAAGTAATAACACGACATGACGGCCTTAGTCTTCATCATAAAAGGCCGGCCCACTATGACCTAGTAATTGCTCATGCAGTCCACCACTGTAAAGTCTATCATGATCGTTCGGGTGGTGGGGAATTTCCGATTGTCATAGCCAGTTGTATCATGCCCTAAAGGACGACTGTTTCTCCCCCGAACCCGTACATGGGCGTCTCGTCCTGGGTCACTGTCGAAATGACCCACAAAGCGTTATTGTAGAGCCTCTATTGAAATGACCCACAAAGAGTTGTAAAAAGGGTAGTAGATCCCATGAATATAAACATGACTTTCTATTTTAAATTAAGAAACTTGTCCTCTTTACTTGTTTAATAATTGAATGATAAAGCCATGTTCAATATTCTTGGGATATGCTCGAAGTGAAGGGGTGATCGGTAGTCAGGAAGGGCACCAAGCCCGAGGCACGCTAATCCCGGGTGTCATTATCAAACCCCCGGGCGGAAGTGTTCTGACCTGACTCCTTCCATATTTGAGGATTCAGAACACATCAAAGGATGAGGTACATGTGGGAAAAGCGCGAACCCCTCGTGGCACGCCAATCTCGGGTGTCATTATCAAACCCCCGAGGCCGGAGTATTACTACTTTATGACTCGCATCTTTGAGGAGTGGCTCGGGTAAACCGGACCCATGGAGGTTTTTTCCTCTATGAGTTGGCTGGTGAATCCCGCTGAGAACCATCGGAGCACATGGCATGGGGATGGCCGAATGGCCTCCATAACCATTGTGGTCCCGGGTAAACCAGACCCAGTGAGGTTTCTTCCGCAGCAAGTGGGCAGGTGAGTCCCGTTGAGAAACACCCAAGGGATGGCGCACACGGGGTGTCTTCTTCCCCCGTGAGGTATCTGCCTAACCGCCTCAGATCAGAAGAAGCATGGCATGGGGAGGTTTCTGCCCTCTTAGCGCTTGCAGACTCCAGAGCCGCACAACATGAGGTTTCTGCCTTTAGGGTCTCGGCCGCTCACCGATCCGTAGCCCGGCTAGCCAGGACGCTGAGTTGTAAGATTCATAATTGTGTTTTGGGAGGCACCAGACAAGACGCTGCCTCGAGGCACCCGAGTTGTTATTCTTTTCGGGTTTGTGTGGAGTATGTGCTAAGTCACCTCCATTTTGTTAATTTTATCCTGTTCCATTTTTATTTTTCGCCGATGCATGGCAAGGGGACGCCCGCACCGGGATCCGCAGAGCTTCAGAGGTTGAAAATCTTCCCTCGTGTAAGTCTCAAATGTTCCACCAGCTCGGGGTTGGATTCGTTCCGCCGAGTCTGTTATGTTCCACCAGCTCGGGCTGGATTCGTTCCGCCGAGTCTGTAATGTTCCACCAGCTCGGGGCTGGATTCGTTCTGGCGAGTCTGAAATGTTCCACCAGCTCCGGGCTGGATTCGTTCCGCCGAGTCTGTTATGTTCCACCAGCTCCGGGCTGGATTCGTTCCGCCGAGTCTGTTATGTTCCACCAGCTCGGGGCTGGATTCGTTCCGCCGAGCAGCTCGGTGCTGGATTCGTTTCGCCGAGTCTGCAATGTTCCACCAGCTCGGGGCTGGATTCGTTCCGCCGAGTCTGTATGTTCCACCAGCTCGGGGCTGGATTCGTTCCGCCTAGTCTGTTATGTTCCACCAGCTCGGGGCTAGATTCGTTCCGCCGAGTCTGTAATGTTCCACCAGATCGGGGTTGGATTCGTTCCGCCGAGTCTGTAATGTTCCACCAGATCGGGGTTGGATTCGTTCCGCCGAGTCTTTAATGTTCCACCAGCTCGGGGGTGGATTCGTTCCCCCGAGTCTGTTATGTTCCACCAGCTCGGGGCTTGATTCGTTCCGCCGAGTCTGTTATGTTCCACCAGCTCGGGGCTGGATTCGTTCCTCCGAGTCTGTAATGTTCCACCAGCTCGGGGTTGGATTCGTTCCGCTGAGTCTGTTATGTTCCACCAGCTCAGTGCTGGACTCGTTCCGCCGAGGCTATTGGTCTCTCCAACCTCGGGGTCGGGTTACGTCCCACCGAGTGCCTGAGTTCGGCTTAAGGACGGATCATATGAAGATATTGGGGATGACCTGAGTTGGCGCCAGAGCAGTTTTCTACATGATTCTTAAGGCCAACCACTTGACGGCTGATCAGCACACTTCTGATTTTTGTAGTTCTCGGCACAAACTCGCACACTCGTCGGAACCAAGAACTAGGGGACATATATTGATGGGGATTTCTACAACTAAGATATTCAAACAATTCGACAAGGGCAAAAAGGGAATTTCCATTTTTGGAGGATCAGACGTCCAAATGTATTGGTCAGTTCTCGGACAGTAAGAGAATCCGAGCACTTCTTCTTCGGATCTGGCGCAGATTTCATGGACCACAACATCATAACCAAGGCTGACCACAGCAGACCGACGGCTCGGTTTAATGTTATCTTACCTCCTGGAACAAGTTGATGAGCTTGGATATTATGGATCGGGGAGGGAGCATTTGAGGTGTTCGGCAAGTTTATTGGCCCACATCCTGTAACCGAAGCGTAATCAGGATAGTTTGGACTTTTCCCTCTGAAATCAACTTCCATATTTGAAATCTAACATGCTGTCATCATTAATGAAAATGCGTGACAGTGTACTTCTACGACGTGATGTGACGGGAAATCAGAGGGTAGACTTTGCTTTAGGCGATGGCAGATTGGGGAAGAGAGCTTGTCAAATCACCGGAAACCTACAGATCTGCAGTGCTGGCGTCACAAAGATATGAGAACAATATTGTATATCCATTAGTATATAAGGAGAGAGTGATCTCATTTGTAAGGGTTGGAAAATTTTTCATTCAATTACTACTTGTAAGAAACTCAAAAAACAACCAACATCTCGGTTACTATTAGACCTGTCCCTAAACAGGTCGGTCGAGCTCGGTTTGGTAATAAAATAACCTCATCTACTTTGTGCCCGTGGACGTAGGCTGGATTAGCTCCGCCGAACCACGTTAAACGCTCTTTGTCGATTTTTGCGTTTGTTTTATCTTTTGCCACATTTTCTTTTGGCCTCCCATAACCAAACAAATTCATGGTTGAAGGAGGATTGTATCGGGAGGATTATCTCAAAATTATCCCTGAGACGAAAATCGCATGTCAACGCAAAATAAATTAAGAAAGTGACATTTATGCAAAAATTTTACAAATCCTAAATTCCATAGATATTTATTATAAAATTTGGAATCGTCATTATAATTTGCCTCAAGCGTAAGTCCGTATTTTTCTCTCAACATGAATTCTACCGAGGTAATACAAATATCTTTCTATGATTTTCATTATCTCTCAAGATCTTATCTTATTCTTTTATTGTTATTAGTTCATAATACATAGGAATAACAAAACGAATTAACGAATCAGGTTTGTGTTAAATTTTAAACAAATCGAATTGTTATGTGATGAATTCATATTCAACTCGTTTAATAAATAAATATCCGTTTAGTTTTAACATTATTCAACGACATAATTTACAGTAATTTATATATATATATGAAAAACACAATTAATAATGAATTTACTAAAAATTAACAACCCAAATCGGACAATATTATTTTTCAAAAATAATTAGTAACAACTTCTCGAACTTAATTAAAAAATAATAAAAACTTGCAAAAGTAAAGTAATAATTAATCATAAATGAATAAACGAATCAGTTAGTTCAAATTCATATTCAATTTGCTTATTAAACGAATCGAATCGATCTATTTACTAAGCGAATCAAATTTTCCAAACTCATATCGTCTTTAACGCGAATTGAATTGAACGAATAAATATCCCAAATTGCTACCCCAAATGATATCGGTATCTTAAACCAAACTATTTATCATTTGTTTTTATAAAAAACCTTCATTGTATTAAATTATTTTATTTTAATAAAAATAAATTTTTTGCGTTGCTCACTCTTTACATTTTTTAAGGATAAATTTATTTTAATTTTATATTTGATGATGTTTAAACAAGAAGAATATGAAGACTTTTCATTTAGAATCATACTAACATATATTTTTATCTTCTATCTTCTTTGGTGTTGCCACATGTCACTTTAAAACTTTGAAACATTTAGTGCATTTAGTAGGTAAATAAACTTAATTAATGAAGACTTTAAAATATTTGGTGTATTTAATAGGTGAATGAATTTGATATAATGAATGTATTTATCATTTTTAGGAAGTGAATGAATTTTATTTAACGAATGTATTTATCACATCTAAATTTGTGAATACAATTAGTGATTTAAGTTAAATGTGATGTATTTATTATTATTATCATTATAAATACATGTGTTGACGGTGGATTTTGGTCTCAGGGTAATATGGGGATATCACCTCCGAGAGAACCCTCCTTCAACTGTGAATTTGTTTGGTTATGGGGGAAACCAAAAGCAAACTTAGCAGAAGACAGAAAATACGCCAATCGACAAGGAGATTTAACGTGGTTCGGTGGATTTTGATCCCACCTACGTCCACGGGCACAAACTGGATGATACTTTTATTGCTGAGATATGCTTCTCCGATATCTCTTGAGCTTACAAGTTTTTCAATAATGATTCTGATCCCTTTTACACATGCTCTGCCCTCCTATTTATAATGGAGAAGTAATCAGATTCCTTTTAATACAAGGATTTCTTCCTGAAGATGGTTTTCTCTTCTTAAAAGGACTCTTAGTTGATCCAATTCTTCTTTTCCCATAAGAATTCCTAATCAATACTATCTTTACTCTCTTTATCCTATTAGGATGTTGACTTGTTAATTTTACCCCCATGGAAGTAGGATAATCAAATATCTTATCCTGTAGGAATATGATTTCTTATCTTCTGGAGCACGTCTCGTCGGGTGGTCGGTCTTCATGAGGTCGGTCATGATGGTTCTTTGGACCGAGAATGCTTCTGCCGATCTGATTAATGCCCGGTCGCTTGATCCAAAGTGGTCGGTTACTGATGAAAGTGCTCGGTCTCTTACTGTTTATAATACTCATGTGACCGGGTCGGCTTTTAATGATTTTGACCAAGATGAAAGTTACCATTTTGTCCCTACCGTGCCGTTTTAAATTCTATAGTGCCTAAAAACACCATCAACATCTATCCCCTAGTTCTCGGTAACAACGAGTTTGCGAGTTGATGCCGGGAACTATAAAAAAAAGATGGTGTGCAGATGAACTCGTCGGTGGTCATTCGCAGAGAAAGAATGCCTTGGCTGCAAATTGGTCCTTCCTGCCACCTTCATGTGCTCAGTCAACGAGGATCCTGATATCCACCCGTGAGAGAAAAATGCTTTGCCCTTATGCTGATGACGATCGACTCGGTGGGACGTAACCCGCCCCGTGCTAAGAAGGATATTTGGCTCTGGGGGAATGTCACCTCTCCAGACCAATAGAAAGCCGGACATGGGGGAGATCCTCCGTTCCCATGCCGATGATAAGTCTCTCGGTGGGACATATCCCGACCCTGAGCTGAAAGAAACACTTGGCGCTGGGGGAATGTACATCCCCAGTCCAAAGACAGACTCGGTGGGACATCGCCCGACCCCGAGCTGTAAGAAACACTTGGCGCTGGGGGAATGTTACATCCCCAGTCCAAAGACAGACTCGGTGGGACATCGCCCGACCCCGAGCTGTAAGAAACACTTGGCGCTGGGGGAATGTTACATCCCCAGTCCAAAGACAGACTCGGTGGGACATCGCCCGACCCCGAGCTGTAAGAAACACTTGGCGCTGGGGGAATGTTACATCCCCAGTCCAAAGACAGACTCGGTGGGACATCGCCCGACCCCGAGCTGTTAGAAACACTTGGCTCTGGGGGAATGTTACATCCCCAGTCCAAAGAAGCTGACTCGGTGGGACGTGACCCGACCCCGAGCTGAAAGAAACACTTGGCGCTGGGGGAATGTTACATCCCCAGTCCAAAGACAGACTCGGTGGGACATCGCCCGACCCCGAGCTGTTAGAAACACTTGGCTCTGGGGGAATGTTACATCCCCAGTCCAAAGAAGCTGACTCGGTGGGACGTGACCCGACCCCGAGCTGAAAGAAACACTTGGCGCTGGGGGAATGTTACATCCCCAGTCCAAAGACAGACTCGGTGGGACATCGCCCGACCCCGAGCTGTTAGAAACACTTGGCTCTGGGGGAATGTTACATCCCCAGTCCAAAGAAGCTGACTCGGTGGACGTGACCCGACCCCGAGCTGAAAGAAACATCGAACTCGGTGGTACAAGAGCAGACCCGAGTCGGAAAGAGATATCGGTCTCGGCGGTACAAGAGCAGACCCGAGCCGGAATGAAACATCGGTCTCGGCGGTACAAAAGCAGACCCGAGCCGGAAAGAGACATCGGTCTCGGCGGTACAAGAGCAGACCCGAGCCGGAATGAAACATTGGTCTCGGCGGTACAAAAGCAGACCCGAGCCGGAAAGAGACATCGGTCTCGGCGGTACAAGAGCAGACCCGAGCCGGAATGAAACATCGGTCTCGGCGGTACAAAAGCAGACCCGAGCCGTAAAACATATATCAACAAAACGGACTCGGCGGTACAAGAGCAGACCCGAGCCGTAAAACAAATATCAACAAAACGGACTCGGCGGTACAAGAGCAGACCCGAGCCGTAAAACAAATATCAACAAAACGGACTCGGCGGTACAAGAGCAGACCCGAGCCGTAAAACAAATATCAACAAAACGGACTCGGTGGTACAAGAGCAGACCCGAGCCGTAAAACAAATATCAAAACCATTGTGTGGGCCATAACAAACAAGCATAATCAAACGTTAGCCTATGACATAAGAGGTCTTACTCACATTTTTGGGATCCGTTGTCTTTCTTGCAACTCTACATGGGTCACTACAAGGAGGGTTTTTCTTAATACATCATCTATGCATCTCAGCATTCCACGCATCCGACCGGATGACTTCTGCTATCAATTTGGTTGGCCTCAAAAACCGAATGGTTCATGTACTCACTGAGATAGCCTTTTTTCACCAAGTCTTCCACCTGCTCCCGCAGGTCTCTGCACCCATTCGTGGCATGTCCCCTTACGTTATGGTAGATACAGTAAGCCCTACTGTTTTCCTCCTCAATCGGGAACCTCCTCAAATTAGGCTCGGCCAACAGACCTTTATCCTGGATTTCCCGAACTATCTGGGCCATAGGTTTGTTCAGGGGGGTATACGCTTCTTCTCGGGCTTCGTGATTTACTTGGGTCGAGACCCCTCTTTTCTGATCTCTCCGAGGCATCGGTTTGAATTCTTTGGGTCTCGGATTGAATTTTTTGAATTCCCTGTCCGGTCGGCGGGGGACCTCTGCTCTTGTTGTTCTTTCTCGGGTGGCCGTCCCCCTTCGGGAGATCTTTTCTTCGCTTTCCAATAAGACGAATTTCCGGGCTACCTCTAGAGCGGTAGCATAATCCGGCGTATCCTGGATTCTTAGGTGAGTCCATAACTTCCCGACCTTTAGGGCTCCCTTTAAACTTTCCAGGGTCTCTAAGGACTCATATCCTCCGACTTCTAGTACCATGTTGTGGTACCTCTCAATAAAAGTTTTCAGAGGTTCGTCATCTCCTTGCTTCATGAGCCTTAACTCTCCAATTGTCTTCTTAGGAGTGCAGGCTCCTTTAAAGTGTCTGACGAATGACTTTTTAAGCTGTGTGAAGCTCCCGATGCTCTCCGGTGCCAGGCTTCTATACCATAATAGGGCGGGTCCACCTAAAGTCAAGGGGAACACTTTACAGACAGCGTCTCCTACCATTCCCTGAACTTCCATTAACAGGACAAAACTTTCGATGTGGGATTTTGGGTCGGAGTGGCCTTTGTAGGGGGTCATGGTTGGCATGTTGAATCGCCTTGGGAATTTTGCCGACCTTATCTCTTCAGTGAGGGGAGATTCTTCCTCCTCGCCCCGGGCATCTCCCGTACTGGTCTTGAAGCCTTCCCCCCACTTGGTATCTCCTTTTTTAACCAGGATTTTATTTCGCTGGTTGTGTTACCGTGCCGTCTTCTGTGTCCTTCTGTCCGTCTATTGTTCCGGGTGTGGCGCTCCTCATGCCTTGAAATTTCCAGTTCATCTTCGCTGTACTCTTGGTCCTCTCTCCTGGGGTTGTGAAAACTATCATAGGAGGGATCTGGTGATTGTTCCTCTTCTTCCTCTTCCCATGTGTCCTCTGTCTGTGACTCTCTTCCTACCACTACGGATTTCATCCCATAGGGGTCTCTCTTTCTGGGTCCATCGTCCTCACTTACATCTACCACTCTTTTCCCTTTCTCCTTTTCGCTTCTTCTCTGGCTAGTTCCGGTTTCAGGTTTCCCGTTTTTTGTTCCCTCCATTTTTTCCAGCCGATCCATCATAGATTTCATGCTATCTTCCATTTTTTTCATCCAGTCTACTGCCGGACTCCCTGAGGTTTGGTGATTTCCGCCCTCTGCCATTTGTCTTATCACGCGAACTGCTTTTTGTTAAAGTTCCCCACAGACGGCGCCAACTGTTGACGGTGGATTTTGGTCTCAGGGTAATATGGGGATATCACCTCCGAGAGAACCCTCCTTCAACTGTGAATTTGTTTGGTTATGGGGGAAACCAAAAGCAAACTTAGCAGAAGACAGAAAATACGCCAATCGACAAGGAGATTTAACGTGGTTCGGTGGATTTTGATCCCACCTACGTCCACGGGCACAAACTGGATGATACTTTTATTGCTGAGATATGCTTCTCCGATATCTCTTGAGCTTACAAGTTTTTCAATAATGATTCTGATCCCTTTTACACATGCTCTGCCCTCCTATTTATAATGGAGAAGTAATCAGATTCCTTTTAATACAAGGATTTCTTCCTGAGATGGTTTTCTCTTCTTAAAAGGACTCTTAGTTGATCCAATTCTTCTTTTCCCATAAGAATTCCTAATCAATACTATCTTTACTCTCTTTATCCTATTAGGATGTTGACTTGTTAATTTTACCCCCATGGAAGTAGGATAATCAAATATCTTATCCTGTAGGAATATGATTTCTTATCTTCTGGAGCACGTCTCGTCGGGTGGTCGGTCTTCATGAGGTCGGTCATGATGGTTCTTTGGACCGAGAATGCTTCTGCCGATCTGATTAATGCCCGGTCGCTTGATCCAAAGTGGTCGGTTACTGATGAAAGTGCTCGGTCTCTTACTGTTTATAATACTCATGTGACCGGGTCGGCTTTTAATGATTTTGACCAAGATGAAAGTTACCATTTTGTCCCTACCGTGCCGTTTAAATTCTATAGTGCCTAAAAACACCATCAACAACATGTAAAATATAATTCTCTTAATTTTACTATTTAATTCTCTCAAATAGGTATCTATGTCAACTTAATTTGATATAGTTTTGATATTTATTAATATGGATTGTTCCTGTATTACGAAGAATTTTATGTTGCATAAATATAAATTAATTTTTTTTTTTTTAAAGAATTAAAACCGCTGCGCGGGTAGTTATATTTATAAGGAGCTATGGCTAACATGGGCTGGACTGGCCCAACTTCTGGTTGGCCCATGGAAACCATTCCATATCGCGAGTACTTCACCTAATCTACTCGAACGAGTCGCGCTAACCCCCTTCTCGTAAAAAAAAATAAAAAATACCCGCGGAATTAAATGTCAGTCATCAGACGTCAGGTAATTGGGTGAAGGATTCAAAACAAGACAACAATCGAACACTAAAGTTACAATCTTCGACTTCAGCTTCTGGTTTATTTAATTTTAACCCTTTAAAGAGAATTTTAAATAAAAAGCTAATCTCAATCTCTTTTCAACAAATAGTAATTCAAAAACCAATCAAACACGGACATCAAAATTCAACTGGCATCACCGACTCAACGGTCCCAACTCTCAAACACACACAAAAAAAAAAAAAAAAAAAAAAAACAATTAATCTCTCACATTTCCAGTTAGGGTTTCAATCAATTTCATCCACTTTATTGTTTCTCCGATGAAACAATTGTCTTTTCTTTACTTTTTGTACATCGTACTGTCACTTGGTTCCGTCACGGTCGAATCAAAATGCAGCAAAGGCTGTGACACAGCTTTAGCTTCGTATTACGTTTGGAGAGGCTCGACTCTCACCTTCATAGCCCAAACACTAAAATCTTCCCTCGTCGATCCCAACGATGTTGATTTCAAATCCATTTTACCTTATAACAAGCAATTGCCTAACAAAGACAGTCTCCTGGCTGACACCAGAATCAACGTTCCATTTCCGTGCGATTGCATCAACGGCGAATTCCTCGGCTACGTGTTTCAATACTCTATCAATACCGGCGACACGTACGACAAGGTCGCGAGAACTTATTACGCCAACTTGACTGATGCGGCGTCGTTGCAGAGAGTTAACCGTTATGACCCGATTAGGATTCCGGATTCTGGGACTCTTAATGTGACGGTGAACTGCTCTTGTGGCAATGCTGACGTGTCGAAGCAGTACAGGTTGTTTGTCACGTATCCATTGAGGCCAGACGATAGCTTGCAGTCGATTGCCAGGAATGTGAGTTTGAGTGAGAGTTTGCTGCAGAGTTATAATCCTGGGGTGAATTTTAGTCGTGGGAGTGGTTTGGTTTTTATTCCGGGCAAAGGTGATTGGTTTTCTATTTTAAAGATTTAATTTTTGTGGTTCAGGGAATTGGTAGTTTATGAATTTTTGTGTGAGGGCTTTGAAAATTGTGTTGGAAAGGGTAATTGTTTGCTGGGAACTTGATGCATGGCTGTAGAATTTGATTTTATGTTATGTTTGGGACTGAGATGCTGTGGCTTTTAACTTATAGTTGTGCAATGAAAACACTAGCTGTAAGAGGGTGGTTGGTTGGTAACATAAGATGCGAGTAAAATGGGTGTTTTCCAAATGGTTTAGTTGTTGTGGTTTCACAGTTAAGCAAAAGCACAACAGAATACACATACCCTTATATTATGGGGTTGAGGTTTAGTTGTTCATTTATGCAGTTAGTTGAATTTATAATTGAGTTATGAAGAGAATGGTTAATTGGGAACTGGGTGTTTGGGTAGGGTTTGGTGTGGAGTCAAGGAAAATAATGTGTTGTGGTTTAATGTTTAATTGGACTGACTATTTGGTAGTGACTCAGGGTTAGCAGGATGTTTTAGGTTTAGATTAAGAACGTTTGCTGTCTTTACTCTTCAGTGAATTCGATAAACTGCTAATTAGGTGGGTTATGGAACACTATGAAACTCTTTTTATACCTTCATGGTCTTTAGAATGACTCCTATTTGTTTGTTTGTGTTTGTGTTTGTGTTTGTTTTTGTTTTTGTTTTTGTCTTTTTTGTATTTTAAGGTGTCTATAGCTTCATTCTAGTGATATTCTAGGGAACCCAATTGCCAATATTTGCTTACTGAATGCCATGGAAATATGGAATCCATCAAGTTATTTGATTCCCTAGCTGTTAAATAGTGCACTCATGTTATTATTAGAAAATTATTAGGTAAATCATTTGACTTACAAACATCAAGCAGCAGAATTTTAATTCCTTCTGCATATTGACTGACTTCACCAAATCTTTCCTTATTGCAGATGCAAATGGTGTCTATCCAGCCCTGGAGTCATCGAGGTAACTTCCACTAGTTCCATCCAATGTTTAAAAATACGGGGCGGCGCCTCGAGGCGGCCGGCCATTGAGGCGCGAGGCGGACCTCCTCGAGGCGGTGAGGCGGGCGCCTCGATCCGAAAATCGGAAAAATAATCCAAAATACATTCATTTATTCATAATTCATAGTATGTTCAAAAAACTATTGATAAGTAATCCAAAATACATTACTTTCTTCATAATTCATAGTATGTTCAAAAAATTATTGATAACTAATCCCTAAATAAGCTATCATTAGTGTCTAGCGGCATGAAGCTTGGGTCAAAATCTATGTCATCATCAAATGGGTCATTATCCAAAGAACCTCCTTCACTTGTATTGTCTTCATCCACTAATTGTGGAGCATTCCCTTTCCCTAACAAATAACATAAAGTCGTATTATTTTTTAATTTGATTATATAAATTGCATTATTTGTACAAGATTAGCTTACTTTGGTCTATGCTCCTTTTTTGTGCAGGTGCTCTACTGCCACTCAGTTGTTCAATGGAACGACGACGTTTTGGAAGCCCAAAAAGTCGTCGTTTCATTTTAGAAATTTTTAAAAAAAAAAAAAAAAACCCTCTGCTGGTGAGGCGGCCGCCTCAAGCCGCCTCACGCCGATTTGGCGTGAGGCGGCCTGAGGCGGCCGCCTCACGAGCAGAGAGGCGGGCGCCTCAGAAAAACCTCATAAGGCGGCCGCCTCGAGGCGCCTTCGCCGCGAGGCGGCGAGGCGGCGCCTCGAGGCGGGCGCCTCAACCGTTTTTTTAAACACTGGTTCCATCTTATGCTACTAAATTTGTTGTCTGTTTCGAATTTCTTATGAGTCTTATAATGATCTCATTGTTTATCTTTCTTTCCCTTTTGCAGCACAGGTGGTTTGGCCTTCCCTTCATGTTAGTTGTATGAAAATTATCTTCAGTTTGGAATGCTGATGTGAGATGCTAAACCGGGATCTTGATGCTACTTTTAGCTTATCTTTTACTTTTATGTAAGCAGGAATAGCTGGTGGAGCTATTGCTGGCATATCTGTAGCAGGAGTAGCTGGGTTGGCTTTACTAGCAGTTTGTGTATATGTTGTATATTACCGAAAGAAGAAGTTGAAGAGGGCGGCATTGCTCTCAACATCTCAAGATCCGTCTTCTCATGCAGGAGCTGGTACTCCATATCATTTCTGCTTCTTGTTTGTTTATTTTGGATATTTATGAATTAAACAGTGCGTAGTGATTCCAGCGTCCCTCATGTTACTTAGACTTATCTTACCCCTTATTAACACCCAAAATCAAATATAAACTTCTGGTAATTGCCTGTTCTGAAAGTTCTAAGATCTCAAATTGTGAGACATGTTAGCATAGATTGCTGTTTATATGTTCACGTCAAGCCAACACTATCCATATGTTACGTGCAAATTTTGTCTATTTTTGGTAAAGTATTTCATCCTCTTCACATCACGGAACATTCTGATAACCATCTTATTTCTCCAAATGTGTTTACTTCTTTACCCCTTCCCGTCTTTGTGCACACAGTGAAACAAAATTAGTGTGCTTTACTGCTTTTTCATGTTCTTATGCTTTCCTAGATGATGATATCATACTCTTAACCATTTGTCTCCTTGAATTACTAACTCAAAGCCATGGAATCTACTGGTCCAGCTGCTGGCACTCCCACAGGCCTTACAGGCATAACTGTGGACAAATCAGTGGATTTCTCATATGAAGAACTTTCCAAGGCAACTGATAATTTCAGTATGGCCAATAAAATTGGTCAAGGTGGTTTCGGAGCTGTTTACTATGCAGAGCTGAGAGGAGAGGTCTGTATTTGTTCACCCTTTAATTTGTTATAAATTAGTTGTTGAAGAAGAGTCTTCCTCTAAAGCATTGTAGGCAAATGTTTTATTAGCTCAGCATCTTGCTTTATTTTTAATTTTTTTCCCGAAAATACTAATTTCTATGCTTGTTGATGGAAAACATTAAATTGTCTAACCAAATCATGTTGCCATGCATCAACTAAATTGTCAGGCAATGAATTTGAAATAGATCATTTCAGACACACTTTTAGATTTCAGAGGTGAATGCTTAGGTATTTCATCAATCAACAATTATATTATCTAGAAACAAAATCATTAAAGCTTATATCAGGGTTCAACATGATTACTCTTTGCAAGTTACAAACCCTAATCTGACATCACATTATCTTTACTGAATAATCCATGCTTTTTTGGTTGGTGATTTTGACTGTAATTTTTTTGGGGTTGGGGGCTGCATGTCATTTTCGAAGAGGATGAAGAGGAACAGTTTCCCTTGGTTCTTTTAATTGAGATTAAGTATAGGGAAGTGATTTACTAGCAGACTTTAAACACTTTTATGTGGCTTAGTTGACTGTAAGTGTGTTGGATAGTAAAAGGTGAATATAAGAATGAATGAACTTTGTTGCTTTGGTATTAGCTTAGGTTAAAGTTGACTGGGTGCACATCACTGACATTAATTACATATGCTATGCATTGCTTGTTGCCTTTGTATTTTCGCCTTTTTCTTTTTGTAGTATTTCTTTAAAGTTCACCCAATGCAAGCATGTTCATTGTGTATTTTCATGCTGCATATGCTTTTTATTCATGGACGCAGAATTTCCAACTTTGGCCACATGCTGTTCCTTTGTTAATTATGCAAATTCCGTTCCATCAAAACTCATCCTTGTAAACATCATGATGCAGAAAGCTGCAATAAAAAAGATGGATATGCAAGCATCGAGGGAATTTCTTGCTGAATTGAAGGTTCTAACGCATGTTCATCACTTGAACCTGGTAATATACAATAGTGGTTCATCTCTCTCTTTTTTTTCCTTTTTTTTTTTTCTCTCTTTTCTTTTTGATTGGTTGATCATATAATGTTGCTTTGTTAATCACTGGCAATACATATCATGCACATCCAATGCAGGTGCGCTTAATCGGATACTGTGTTGAAGGTTTCCTTTGCCTAGTTTACGAATATATTGAGAATGGAAACTTAAGTCAACATTTACGTGGATCAGGTAAAGTTACATGCTCCTGATAAGTATTATTTCTTGTCCCAGCACATTGAGGGCAATGCTGATTATATGTTTCATCTTCAGCTAGGGATCCCCTGCCATGGTCAACTAGGGTGCAAATTGCTCTTGATTCAGCAAGAGGTCTGGAATATATCCATGAGCACACAGTCCCTGTATATATTCATCGAGACATTAAATCAGCAAATATTTTGATAGACAAGAATCTGCATGCAAAGGTTATATTCGTACCTCTGTTAACAAGATGCTATCTGAAAGCTTGTTCTTAATTTGCACTGGATCGTTGACATTGCAGGTTGCTGACTTTGGATTGACAAAACTGACAGAAGTTGGAAGTGCATCACTCCCCACACGTCTTGTGGGCACATTTGGATACATGCCTCCAGAGTAAGATGGTCTTATCTTTATTGATATGTTCTAGCAATAGCAATCTAAGCATTAATTGTTAGGAATGACTGAATTTGAACTCAACAATTGGTTAATCTGGATGTTTTTAGCAGCTCACTGTAGTATTGAATATCTGACCCCAGGGGCCTGGAAGTTTTTGGTCTGAACCAGCAAATTGGTAACCCTTATTGGTTGACCGGTTCATATTTTGCCTAAATCGGTTAGCCGGTATCATGTATCCATTAGCTGGTTCAAGGTGATCCCCAAATTCTGGAAATTCCAGAGATTTTGTGGTTAACTAGAATCTTCATTTCGGTTAACTGATTCAAAACGGTTAACCGGTATCACATCCTGGTTAGTCGGTTTCATGAAATTTCTTATTTACCTTCGTGTTTTTGAAACAAACAGTTAGCCAGTTTAACCATAATGGAAGAACATAGCAACACTTTTGCTCACATTTTTGGTAGTTTCCTCATCATAACATCAAATTACAACTCTTTGCAAATCTCCGCAGCTATGAATTCAACACACACTGTTGCGATTAACAGGCTGAATCAGCTAACTCTTTAGCTTCCTTGCTTGTAACAGTAGTGGCTAACCCTTTAACTCTTGAGCTCACAGCCCTATGAAAAACGAGAGGCTTTAGCAACTCTTTGCTTGTCTCTTCGTCACATTGCTGACTCTGCAGAAACAATTTCCTAAGCAGTAGCAAAAAAACTCAACCAGCGAGCATGAACCATTCATGCGTTCTAGGCCAAAGCGTGAGAGAGATGATGCTCTTGCAAGAAGAACATGAGCAGTACTTTGCTTTTTGTCTTCATTTTTCTATCGGCTGTGCTGAAACAATTTCCAATGCCCCAACAAAGATGATGCTATTGTAGATGAGCCCCAACAAAGATGATGCTATTGTAGATGGACATTGTCACAGATACGGATACAGATACGGCTTTTAAAAAAACTTTAGGATATGTGAATACGTGTGCATATGCACATTTATTTGAAGATTGTAAATATATAATGGAGTTTGATTATATTAATGTATAATTTATTAATATAGTTTTACATATATAAAAGGATTTAATTTCATTATCTATTTTCAATAATAAAATATTAAAATTATAGTTGTCAATTATTAACAAAATTTTACATGCATTAAAAGTTTTAAACTGTTATCTATTTTCAATAATAAAACTATAGTCGTCAACTATTAACACGACTTTAAATGTATTAAAAAATTTAATACTAATTTAAACCTCAAGTAGTTATTTAATACTATACCTATTTCCCATAATAAGTGTAAAATATGTAGTTATCTATTATCTTACAACATGTTTATATTATCTGTTATGGACTTTGTCATCTATTTAAAAGAGACTAATAAATTTTTCTTTTTCACGTGTCCTAAATTGTTTGGTACGCATCGGAAATTTAAAAAATATTAAAAATACAAAATAATTTAAAAAACGAGTTTTCGATACGCATCCATGAGTATCCGAGGGTATCCAAGCTTTGATATGTATCGATACGTAATACACAGTTAGTTTACAAGTATCCATGCTTCTTAGCCTGAAACCCCAAACCACCCAAATTTTTAACCCTAAACCTAATTGACCTCAATTTCTTAAATCCTAACCCTAATTAATATCAATTGCCATAAACTAATCCTAATTGAACTCAATTTGTCAAATTCTAACCTTAAATGTAATTGAACCCAAAGTTTCACACAAATCAAAATTTTTAGTTAAAAATCTAAATTGCCTAGCTCGTCTGTCTAAGCGCCGCCTAGAAAGCCTATGCGCTAGGTGCTCTCTCACCGGACGCTTAGCGATTTTTAGAACATTGTCATAGACATAGAATTGTTCTATATTACAAAAGCACCCGAATATAAATAGTCTCACAATATGAAGTGTACTCGTTGAGCACTAAGATAGCGATAACACATTGATTAGCTATGAATTAATTCAATGTTATGGGATAGCAATAATTTATTCATAGGGTCGTTGAGATCAAATTGTTTGATCCATAATATTTGTTAGGTAAATATTGAACAAAAGAAACAAATCATAACATCAAATAATCACTCATTGCCGACACTTTAACTAATAATATATATTATGTCAAAATATTGACATATAAAGAGATGTGTGTGTATATAGATATGAGTGCTGAAGGTAGGGGTGGCAAAACAAATCAACAAATCCAATTGGTGTTGAATATTAAACGAACAAATACATAATCGATTCGTTTTAATTAGGGGTGGGCATTATCGGATTCGGATCTGATCAGACCGAATCCGATCCAATTCGATAAGAATTGATTTGTTTGGTTCGATCAGATTTTGAGTCCTTATCGGATCGGATCGGATCGGATTTGATCCGATAACTATCGAATCGAATCAGATTTATTCGATCCGATTTGATATCTTAACGAATCAGATAAATTCGATTTGATAACAGATCCGAATCCGATAGAGCATCCGATTTGATAATGAATCCGATAGTGGATTCGATTTGATAACGGATCCGATGCGATAACGAATCCGATTTGATAAAATTGATTTGAATTTTAAGTTATCCGATCCGATTCGATAAAATTGTTATGAATTTATAAATTTTCAGGTCAATTTTTCGAATCGGATCTGTTATCGAATTGGATTTGTTATCAAATTGAATCTAATATCGGATTTATTATCAAATCGGATTCTCTATCGATTTTGAATCCGTTATGAAATCGGATTCTCTATCGGATTCAGATTTGTTATCAAATCGGATAAAATCCGATTCGATCCGATAGTTATCAAATTTATCCGATTCGATCCGAAATTCGACAAACGAACCAAACAAGATTTGATCGGATTCGAGTGCCAAATCCGATCCGATGCCCAGTCCTAGTTTTAATAAATGAATCATGATATTATAATTTGTATTCGATTTGTTTATATAGAAGTTAATGACCATAGATGCATTCCAACTCATATATGTAGATGTCCATAGACTTTAGAATCTTGGAATTGTTTTAGATTCTCATAGTCTTGGAAATATTCTAGATTGATCTATACCATCAAGAATTCCAATTCTCTTTTGAAGAGATAAAAAATATCAGAATTCGATAGTTGATGGCTTAATTCTTAAGTTACTACACATCCTAACTGGTGATTGTTTTACCATCACCAGTTGAAGAATCAGGAGGGGTTACCACTGTCCACCTATCCAAAGGGCCGCGATGCCGAGGGGGTCTTGAATCTAACCCTTCTTCTATTTCACGAATTTCAGCTTCTTCTTCATCGCCCCCAATATTAACTCCTTGCGTTATCTCACTAACATACTTCTCTTTTCTTTTCTTCCTATTCTTTGCCTCTAAAATGGCTTGTCTACACTTCTCTTGATCTTCTTTGCTAGACTTTGGACATTTTGCAACATTCCCCGATATATGCCCAATATGTTCTTTCATTCGGTAAACTCCACTGGAAAAAATTTTTGAACACAACTTGCATTTCACTTTATCCAAGTTATTCGGATCCACTAAAGCCCCATACTCCCATCCAACATCATTTGAATTCCGTTTAAGAACGGGACTACTCTCCGAATTAGAAGCCGCGGAAGAAGAAGCCATGTCCTATCCTATATAGTATAAATCAATTAATTTAATAAGCATTAATCATTATTAACAAAAATTACATTTTAATAACAATAGTAAAATACTAATAAGCATTACAACAATGGCAGAAAAACAATAACCAACTGCAACAAGCCAACAACAGAAACTTCAACAATGGTTTAAAAAAAAAAACAGAATAAAAAAGAGGTCCAATTAATATGCACAAATACAATTAACAATTAATTAATAATTTAAAGTAACTAGTCTAACTACTAATATTAATATGTAATTAATTTTTAATTATTAACAAAAAAATAAATCAAAACGAAAATTAAAATAAGATTTTAGGTCAAATTAATAACATAGGGAAAATAAAATACGAAATTAGTTATACTTATTATATTAGGGGTTATTTATATTATTGCTTGTTATTTCTATTGGAATAAAAAAAAAAAATACCTGAAAAACGAATGAAGAAATCACAGTCGCATAGAAGAAATGAAGAAACGCAGCGCAGAGAGAGAGGCAGAGGAGAAAAGAAGGGTTTTTTTTTATATACACACGCCAAAACGACGTCGTTTTGGTAAAAAAAAACAAAAAAAAAATACAGCGCTGATTGGCGGCGAAATCGGCGCCTAGGCGCCGATTTCACGCCGACCAGTCGACCGCGCGATTACCACCACCGATTTGGTGGTAATCGCGGCGGCTAAGACCCGATTAGCGAAAACGCCACAATGCTCACCTTTAGCACTCATATCTCTCTTTCTCCTTCACGCAAAAGTCAACAAAAGCCATCAAAATTCTTCTTTTTAAATTTTCAATAACTCACAAACTCCATTAACTTTTAATATGTCTCTTATTATGTCAATAATTTGACATAATATATATTATTTGTTTAAAGTGCTGGCAATGAGTAATTATTTAATGTTATGATTTGTTTCTTTTGTTTAATTTAAAGTTTGGTTGGGGTGGGTGTAGGCATTGCATTTTTGCATACCGAACCCGATGAGGAGTCTTATAAGGAGGCACCGCCTTTTAGTCGTGGAGTTCGCGGAAAGTGGTCGAAGGAAAGGTTAAGTCAAGAGATAATACATTTTGGAATTAATTCGCTGAGTTCGCTTAAAGTTTACTTGCTAAATGTTCGTTTAAAAGCGTTTCTACAACCCGAAAATCACCGCAAACCCTTCCAAGCCCATTAAACCATTTATTAGCAAACCCCACGCCCATAGTCTCCCAAAAATAATAATGTAAACACAAGCCACCAACCATTCACCTAATTCAAACAATGTAAACACAAGTAACCAACCATCCACCTAATTCAAACAATGTAAACACAAGCCACCACGCCCACAGCCACTGCACGCCGAGAACCCTAACAACCCCCACTCACTTTCCTAACAAACCAAAAACGTCAACAACCCACAAATTCAACAAAAGACGCCCAGCTCCATTCAACATCAACACAGCTCCAGCCGAGAATATGACCTTCATCACCGACCAAACAAATCACCAACCTCCCTCTGACTTCGCCCAACAACATCACAAAATCCTCACTATAAAAAACACCACAAGCTTACTCCATTCCCTTAGCGTGGAGGCACCAAAAACTCCCTCAAAATCCCTCTCATTCCACGCTACTGCAGCCCTCAAACTCATCCACGATCATCACCACTTCACTGACTTCATCCCATGGCACTGCCGAAACACAAACCAAATAACAAACCCTAAGGGACCCCTAACCCTTCGCGTTCACTGCCCCTTCTAGCCACTCAGCTCACTGCCTAAACTCCTCATTCTTAGCACTCATTCACCAACCCTTCAAGCCCCATAGCACGCCAAATACACTCCCCAAATCACCAAGAAAACTCCAACTCTTTCCCTTCCCTTTGTCCCACATTGATTGGGAAACTACTCCCCTTGTCACTTACCTTCCTTCACACACAAAGCCCCCTTCACGGCTCCTATAATTCACGCACATTAGCCCCTCACTCAACCCTCCAAATCAGCCCCTGAAACAGCCCCTCATTCAGCCCTATTAACCACGCCTATTAGCCTCATTCAGCACCTGAAGTTCACGCCCCTAATTGCCTCAATATAGACCTGAACTTCACGCCTAAAACATCCTCCATTTCAGCCCCTGGAATCAGCTCTATTCTGCCTCTCAACCAGTGCCCCATTCAGCCCTCATTTAGCCTTCAAAACACACGCCAAAGACTGCCTCCAATCAGCCCTCCACATTCAAGCCCAAACCATCACCAAAACAGTCCCCAAAGTCTTCAAAACAGTGAGTAAAAACTGCACTTGAAGATCCTTGGGTAAACCCAGTAAACGGCAGTGCAACGCCTCTCAAAAATCACCAAAATCGACCTTAATTCACTGCCAACCAGTGAGCCAAGTGTGAAGACTTGAAACGCAGCGAAGCGAACTCAAAACAGCGAACAAAGCGGCAAGGCAGTGAGCAAAGCACCAAAACAGCGAACCGGTGTGATCGTGGTGATTTAGCCTTTCCGACGGTCGTGTAACGTGTCTCCGAGCAACGACAAAAAAGGTTAGACCTGAGGGTTTATAATACAAAATTTTCTCACATAAAATAATAATTTAAAAATGTATTTTATGGTATTTTAGCATGAGTAGTTAACTTGGCATGTTGTTGGAATTGGCTCACATGAGATAATGACTTAGAATGGTTATTTGAGCATGTTATTAGAATTAGTTTACATGAAATGATGAATTAGTGTATGACTACATATTCTTTAAAGCTTTCATCAGGCTTCTGCTTAGTATTCTCCAAGTCGCGGAGCGACAAGTCGATCTCTAAGTCAGTCACATATTGTTTTAAGAAGGCATCAGCTAGTTCTCTCCAGTCTTCTTTAATCTTCTTCTCAAGGCTGTGGTACCAGACCACAGGAGCTCCCTCAAGTGACATGCCGAACATCTTCTGGACCTGGCGCTTCGACAAACCCACTGAACTCATAATTGAAACGTACTGGCGAAGATGGACCCTTGGATCTCCATTTCCGTTGAACTTGGCCATATATGGCATCTTGAACTGAGCATGCAACTGTTCCTCAAAGGTCATTGCCTCATAGTCTAACAAGTCTTCATCCTTACCCTTCATCTTGCGGGTAACTGACTCAACCTGGTCACGGAGCTTCTGCAATTCTGCCTGAGACCCGGCCACTCTTCCAGCGGCATATTCAGCCATGTCATCTTCAAACATCGGGATATCATCATTAACCCTGTTTTGAGGCTCTTCACGCCTCTCATTCTCATAACTACCCCCAGCACGGGGTACAACCACATTTGAAAAGGCAGCAGTCAGATTCTGAAGTTGTTCAGTCATTTTAGCAATATTGGCTTCCATCTGATCCATTCGGGACCTCTCATTGACAGATTCACTCATGTTTACTGCTGGTCTTTTGATGAGTCTGCCTTCTTCCCTAACCCAACGGGAATCTATGATGGCTTTTGAAACATAAGGGTTAGCATGATGCATGTATGCGTGAGGTATATAAGATGTGTGCAATACATATACAAATCAGCTTATTATCATTTCAAAGTATTCAATCATACTATTGCGCAGTGCAAACTTGTCCCAGTTGAAAAGGCCCAACAAGTTTACATTTTGCAATAATATATCTAAACAACTTCAAATGATAAGAGGCCTAAACACAAAATGGCCCATTGGCATTTTAGAAGCTTTTGGCCTAATTGTCAAAGGACATGAACTTGTCCCTGTTTAAATGGCCCAACAAGTTCACATTTATTGACAATCAGTCCAAATGAATCCAAATGATAATGGTCCAAAACACAAGCAATAGTAAATAATTTCTAAGAGTCATAAAACTACGGTTTATGTGTAGGTTTTAGGAATGTAAACAAAGACCCTTATTGAGAAAGGATTACCCAAAACTAGGACTCCCACTCAAGGGTTCAAACGACCAAGTGGGTGCACCTTATATGTCAACAAGTTAAGGCATGTGACTAACTGTCAAATGGACTTCCCGTTGTAGATTCCCCAGAGGGAAGGTGGAGCGAGGCTCTCTTAAGTACCCTAGCCCCTTAGGCTCTTATCGCTTGGTGACAGGAATAAACAACGAGTCCTCCAAATTAGTCTATCACACGAGATGATTATCTAGATGCCTTCACAGCTTTTCCTTATAAAAAGGTAGTGAATGAAGGAAGACACCAAACCATCACCTAGCCCTAGCAGTGCCTTTGATTAAATTCCATAAACCCACAGTAAACATGGTTAATTAAACACAAATCCAAACATTACAAGACAATATTTCGAGGCCGATTCTCTATCCCCAGTGGAGTCGCCAGACTGTAGACAACAGGAACTGGACGACGCTGTTCCGGGCTCGCGGCCCGGTCGGGATTTCGAAATAACATGGAGTCGCCACCCGGTGTGAACCGGGAAAATGAGATTTAAGGCCGCACTCACCCCTCGCAAGGGAAGACCTCAAACCGTTGGGCTCGGAATGGTCCCTTACTTATGTCATTTGTAATAAATGGATTTGTGCAATATTAACCAAGTCTACACAACATGCTTAAGAACAATCTATTAATCATGCATAAAACAACATCATGTTAAACAACCTAATCATGCATAGGAAAATAAATATCATGCTAAACGACTGCATCATGCTTAGAAACAACCAACTAATCATGCATTAAACATCATACTGAACAACTAAATCATGCTCAAGCACAACCAACTAGTCATGCATTAAACATCATACTGAACAACTAAATCATGCTCAAGCACAACCAACTAGTCATACACTAATTCATCATTTCATGTAAACTAATTCTAATAACATGCTCAAATAACCATTCTAAGTCATTATCTCATGTGAGCCAATTCCAACAACATGCCAAGTTAACTACTCATGCTAAAATACCATAAAATACATTTTTAAATTATTATTTTATGTGAGAAAATTTTGTATTATAAACCCTCAGGTCTAACCTTTTTTGTCGTTGCTCGGAGACACGTTACACGACCGTCGGAAAGGCTAAATCACCACGATCACACCGGTTCGCTGTTTTGGTGCTTTGCTCACTGCCTTGCCGCTTTGTTCGCTGTTTTGAGTTCGCTTCGCTGCGTTTCAAGTCTTCAACCTTGGCTCACTGGTTGGCAGTGAATTAAGGTCGATTTTGGTGATTTTTGAGAGGCGTTGCACTGCCGTTTACTGGGTTTACCCAAGGATCTTCAAGTGCAGTTTTTACTCACTGTTTTGAAGACTTTGGGGACTGTTTTGGTGATGGTTTGGGCTTGAATGTGGAGGGCTGAACTGGGCGGAATGTGTGTGAGTTATAGGGCTGATTGGAGGCAGTCTTTGGCGTGTGTTTTGAAGGCTAAATGAGGGCTGAATGGGGCACTGGTTGAGAGGCAGAATAGAGCTGATTCCAGGGGCTGAAATGGAGGATGTTTTAGGCGTGAAGTTCAGGTCTATATTGAGGCAATTAGGGGCGTGAACTTCAGGTGCTGAATGAGGCTAATAGGCGTGGTTAATAGGGCTGAATGAGGGGCTGTTTCAGGGGATGATTTGGAGGGTTGAGTGAGGGGCTAATGTGCGTGAATTATAGGAGCCGTGAAGGGGGCTTTGTGTGTGAAGGAAGGTAAGTGACAAGGGGAGTAGTTTCCCAATCAATGTGGGACAAAGGGAAGGAAAGAGTTGGAGTTTTCTTGGTGATTTGGGGAGTGTATTTGGCGTGCTATGGGGCTTGAAGGGTTGGTGAATGAGTGCTAAGAATGAGGAGTTTAGGCAGTGAGCTGAGTGGCTAGAAGGGGCAGTGAACGCGAAGGGTTAGGGGTCCTTTAGGGTTTGTTATTTGGTTTGTGTTTCGGCAGTGCCATGGGATGAAGTCAGTGAAGTGGTGATGATCGTGGATGAGTTTGAGGGCTGCAGTAGCGTGGAATGAGAGGGATTTTGAGGGAGTTTTTGGTGCCTCCACGCTAAGGGAATGGAGTAAGCTTGTGGTGTTTTTTATAGTGAGGATTTTGTGATGTTGTTGGGCGAAGTCAGAGGGAGGTTGGTGATTTGTTTGGTCGGTGATGAAGGTCAATATTCTCGGCTGGAGCTGTGTTGATGTTGAATGGAGCTGGGCGTCTTTTGTTGAATTTGTGGGTTGTTGACGTTTTTGGTTTGTTAGGAAAGTGAGTGGGGGTTGTTAGGGTTCTCGGCGTGCAGAGGCTGTGGGCGTGGTGGCTTGTGTTTACATTGTTTGAATTAGGTGGATGGTTGGTGACTTGTGTTTACATTGTTTGAATTAGGTGAATGGTTGGTGGCTTGTGTTTACATTATTATTTTTGGGAGACTATGGGCGTGGGGTTTGCTAATAAATGGTTTAATGGGCTTGGAAGGGTTTGCGGTGATTTTCGGGTTGTAGAAACGCTTTGAAACGAACATTTAGCAAGCAAACTTTAAGCGAACTCAGCGAATTAATTCCAAAATGTATTATCTCTTGACTTAACCTTTCCTTCGACCACTTTCCGCGAACTCCACGACTAAAAGGCGGTGCCTCCTTATCAGCGGTATTGGGATGCGTCCCAGGGTCGAGGCCTCCGTTGTCGGTTGCAGTTAATGGGATGCGACCCAGGGTCGTAGACCCACTGCATCATATATTCCATTTTGGGGATGCGTCCCCGGGCTGAGGCCCATTTTGTCAGCGGTATTGGGATGCGTCCAGGGTCGAGGTCCACACCATCAGAGTTTTGGAAGGAATCCAGGAACGAATCCTAGATCATCATGAAGTGTCGGGGACTGTCATAGATTATCATAAAGTGTTGTGGACTATCGTGGATTATCATGAAGTGTCGTGGACTACCGTTGATTATCATAAAGTGTTGTGGACTACTGTAAATTATCATGAACTATTGTGGACTACCGTGGACTACCGTTGATTATCATAAAGTATGTGGACTACCGTGAACTATGAAGATTATGAAGATTTTGTGGATTATGTGGACTACCGTGAATTATGAAGATTATGAAAATTCTGTGGATTATGTGGACTACCGTGGACTATGAAGGTTATGAAGATTATGTGGATTATGTGGACTACCGTGGACTACCGAGGAATGTTGTGAATTATCGTGGACTACCGTGAAGAATTGTGGACTACCGTGAATTATGAAGATTATGAAAATTCTGTGGATTATGTGGACTACCGTGGACTATGAAGGTTATGAAGATTATGTGGATTATGTGGACTACCGTGGACTACCGAGGAATGTTGTGAATTATCGTGGACTACCGTGAAGAATTGTGGATTACCGTGACGCCCTAGGTACGGGGCCTAGCACCATCGAACCAACACAACAGGCGGACCAGGTGACAGCTGGCGAGCCAGGTAAGTAAAAATGCATTGCACGAACTTTGATAGGATTGTCACTGGCACACACTGAACAAACCCCATCAAAGTGGGGGCGACTGTAGGCATTGCATTTTTGCATACCGAACCCGATAAGGAGTCTTATAAGGAGGCACCGCCTTTTAGTCGTGGAGTTCGCGGAAAGTGGTCGAAGGAAAGGTTAAGTCAAGAGATAATACATTTTGGAATTAATTTGCTGAGTTCGCTTAAAGTTTGCTTGCTAAATGTTCGTTTCAAAGCGTTTCTACAACCCGAAAATCACCGCAAACCCTTCAAGCCCATTAAACCATATATTAGCAAACCCCACGCCCATAGTCTCCCAAAAATAATAATGTAAACACAAGCCACCAACCATTCACCTAATTCAAACAATGTAAACACAAGTCACCAACCATCCACCTAATTCAAACAATGTAAACACAAGCCACCACGCCCACAGCCACTGCACGCCGAGAACCCTAACAACCCCCACTCACTTTCCTAACAAACCAAAAACGTCAACAACCCACAAATTCAACAAAAGACGCCCAGCTCCATTCAACATCAACACAGCTCCAGCCGAGAATATTGACCTTCATCACCGACCAAACAAATCACCAACCTCCCTCTGACTTCTCCCAACAACATCACAAAATCCTCACTATAAAAAACACCACAAGCTTACTCCATTCCCTTAGCGTGGAGGCACCAAAAACTCCCTCAAAATCCCTCTCATTCCACGCTACTGCAGCCCTCAAACTCATCCACGATCATCACCACTTCACTGACTTCATCCCATGGCACTGCCGAAACACAAACCAAATAAAACCCTAAAGGACCCCTAACCCTTCGCGTTCACGGCCCCTTCTAGCCACTCAGCTCACTGCCTAAACTCCTCATTCTTAGCACTCATTCACCAACCCTTCAAGCCCCATAGCACGCCAAATACACTCCCCAAATCACCAAGAAAACTCCAACTCTTTCCCTTCCCTTTGTCCCACATTGATTGGGAAACTACTCCCCTTGTCACTTACCTTCCTTCACACACAAAGCCCCCTTCACGGCTTCTATAATTCACGCACATTAGCCCCTCACTCAACCCTCCAAATCAGCCCCTGAAACAGCCCCTCATTCAGCCCTATTAACCACGCCTATTAGCCTCATTCAGCACCTGAAGTTCACGCCCCTAATTGCCTCAATATAGACCTGAACTTCACGCCTAAAACATCCTCCATTTCAGCCCCTGGAATCAGCTCTATCTGGCGTCTCAACCAGTGCCCCATTCAGCCCTCATTTAGCCTTCAAAACACACGCCAAAGACTGCCTCCAATCAGCCCTCCACATTCAAGCCCAAACCATCACCAAAACAGTCCCCAAAGTCTTCAAAACAGTGAGTAAAAACTGCACTTGAAGATCCTTGGGTAAACCCAGTAAACGGCAGTGCAACGCCTCTCAAAAAATCACCAAAATCGACCTTAATTCACTGCCAACCAGTGAGCCAAGTGTGAAGACTTGAAACGCAGCGAAGCGAACTCAAAACAGCGAACAAAGCGGCAAGGCAGTGAGCAAAGCACCAAAACAGCGAACCGGTGTGATCGTGGTGATTTAGCCTTTCCGACGGTCGTGTAACGTGTCTCCGAGCAACGACAAAAAAGGTTAGACCTGAGGGTTTATAATACAAAATTTTCTCACATAAAATAATAATTTAAAAATGTATTTTATGGTATTTTAGCATGAGTAGTTAACTTGGCATGTTGTTGGAATTGGCTCACATGAGATAATGACTTAGAATGGTTATTTGAGCATGTTATTAGAATTAGTTACATGAAATGATGAATTAGTGTATGACTAGTTGGTTGTGCTTGAGCATGATTTAGTTGTTCAGTATGATGTTTAATGCATGACTAGTTGGTTGTGCTTGAGCATGATTTAGTTGTTCAGTATGATGTTTAATGCATGATTAGTTGGTTGTTCTAAGCATGATGTAGTCGTTTAGCATGATATTTATTTTCCTATGCATGATTAGGTTGTTTAACTGATGTTGTTTTATGCATGATTAATAGATTGTTCTTAAGCATGTTGTGTAGACTTGGTTAATATTGCACAAATCCATTTATTACAAATGACATAAGTAAGGGACCATTCCGAGCCCAACGGTTTGAGGTCTTCCCTTGCGAGAGGTGAGTGCGGCCTTAAATCTCATTTTCCCGGTTCACACCGGGTGGCGACTCCATGTTATTTCGAAATCCCGACGGGCCGCGAGCCCGGAACAGCGTCGTCCAGTTCCTGTTGTCTACAGTGGGGATGTAATATATAAGGAAGAGACTTAAATCTTCCTTTAAAAAAAAAATTATTATGGATCAAATAACATGATCCGAAATGACCTTGTGAATAAACTGTTGTTATCCCATAACAATTACTTAATACATATATGCAATCAACAATTGATTATTGCTATCCTATTACTCGACGAGTACACTTCATATTAGGAGAGTCTATGTTCAGATATATTTGCCATATAGAACAATTTTATATGTCAAAATAACATCCACCTATAAATCATAACGATTACAAACGATCACACCGAAACCATATAAGTCAAGATAATTGCATATGTATAATCCCATCCCTCCGTCATCATATATCTCAGTCGAGTGAGAGATATAGATAAGACCATAAAGTCTATCATATGCTCAACCCTACCACATCTTCATATTCATATTCCCCCGATAATCATTGGAAAACTCATTTTCTAATATTCATGACCAAGAAACTATTGTTGAGGTCAACTTCGGCTGAAGTTTTAAGGAAAACAATCTTGAAGATTCAAGATATAAAACTCGTATATACGAGCTGATGAATTTTATCTTGATACACACTGACCTTCATGTGCATAGGTCCATACCCAATAAACATCTAGAAGCAACATTATAAAAGGTTTGATGACATGCATGGTGTCACGGTCCTAGCTTCATACTAGGACGTGCAGTCACTTTACAAATGAGCTCATGTTTCGGGACATCAGATTAAGTTCGTTCATGGTCGAATATATCTCTTTATGACCTTGTACTGGGGATATTTCATTTGTGTGGCAATATTCGGAAGTTTACCGGGAGATTTAGAAACGTGCTCGTTTGCCGCTAGGAACTAGCCTAGTCGTGCAGCGTTGTGAAGGAGCCTATATTTCGGAATGCTGGATTGAGTTTACTCCAAGCCCTAAGTAACTCTTATGGGCCTATGTACTGGGAAGTTTTCGCCCGTGGGGTCTCGTTTTGAAGTTTGGCGGGAGATTTTGAGATATGCTAGCTTGCCGCTAGTCGTTGGCCTAATTTGGTGCATTGTGAAGGAGCTAACGACCCGGGATATCGAATCGAGTGGAACAAAGTTCCAAAGTGAATCTTATAGTCACTTGTACTGGGAAAATATCAGCCCCAGAGTTGGATTTCGAGATTTGCCGGGAGATTTTGGCAGTGTGCCCACTTTTGGGGCTTTTCCGCAAAAATGGGGGTGTTGCGGAAAACCATCAAGATGAGTTCATTTGGGGACGAGTTTTAACCCCAACCCCAAAACACTTATATTGTGGCTTATTGAATGCCCGGAAGAGTTCCCGAAAACCTCTTACAATGGATTTTAGGGGGGGGTGTGACAACTCAAGCGCCAGGTGTGTATACTGGTGAAACATGTGCAATGTCTCTAAAACCTCTTTAGGGGGGGAAGCCTAGGTGAATCTTGGGTGTGGCCAAGGGGGCTTCGGTGGTTTTTGGGCTTTAGCCGTGAACCCTCTCGCCCTTAGACATCGTTGGGACAACGTTGGAATGTTGCGATTGTGTTGGCAAGAAAATGTGAGATTTTATATCCGGTTGTGCCATTCGAGTGTCGGGTCCCGGTGCGGTACGGGCCCGCTCGTGTATGCTTCGAGTTGGCTTGAGGGCCTTGTGTTCTATATTATTATAGGTCTGTTCTCCAAAACAATGCGAAATTGGGGATAGAGGTTCCAGATAGGCTGACTTTTACGGGACATGATCGTGTAAGTGCCGCACGAGCCCCTTTTCCGTTAAGGAAAAAGTCGGCCGTGACAGTTGGTATCAGAGCCCTAGGTTGGGCACGTGGAATGTTTACAAATACGAATGGACGTTTTTGAGACGACGTGAACATCGTAAGGCTAGTGTGAAGCCTCGGTAGAGAAACGGTTCGAGGGGAAGCTGTTGTGAGAGAGTGCGCGATAGTACGCACGGGGAAATGTAAAACCTCAATGGTGATGGACCGATGCGAGATGATAAGAGAGCACACGATAAGTGCTAGTTTCATATGAGGTTGGCTCGGGTGTAGCTAAAATGCTCAAGAGAGACCCGAAATGGATGATAAACTTGTCTACGAGAGACAAGCGTGTGCTTTGACCACCGTAAAGGTGTGAGAGATATTTGGGATGTACGAGAAACATCACGAGGGTGTCGATGTGATATTGGCATGAGTATATGTGTTCATGAGAACCCGATGTGGGTGTGGGGTTCAAAGGGGCGTGAAACCCTTTCCCATGGCAGTTGAATGCCAGAACGTGATAGAGAATAGAGATGAGTAAGTCCTCTCATGTGAGGCAATGTTGGGAACCTAATGTGAACCCAATGGTTCGTGTGAGAGATGTTGAAATGTTTTATAGAGTAAAGCCTTTGTAAGGTGTAAGTACGAGTTGCTTGGACCCTCGTGTGTGAGAATGCCTTCAATTCAAAGCTATGAGTAATGAGTTGCGTAGACTCATGTGGGTTGGAATGCTAACAAAAGTGCGATGGCTTGAGATAGGCCAAAGTAAAAGTGGGGGAGTGAGCCTGAAACGAGTCAGGTATCCCCAAGGACCCTCGTGGAATGTGATAACCATCATGTTGGTTATACAACGAGCTACCAAAAAGGTCGAACGCCTTATGAAAGTTTAGAATCTTAAACAATGGTTTGCAGGTGTGGCAACAATGAGAAATGGTATGCGGTTGCGTAAGAGAACATCGAAGTGTATTGTGACTTGCGGAATGCTTGTGGCATAATGCGACTGTAATCAGTCCTAATGAGAATGTGTATTCGAATTACACTAGTAATGAGCCAATTATGTAATTTTGGTTCTGGATTGAGTTTGAGAACAACGAGTGCTCCGAGAAGGTCTCGAAATGACCTTTAATAACATTGACAAGAGTTAAACGTAGTGTGGAGAACGCCCGTGGAATGAAATGACATGGCTCGGTGCCTAAAGAGTAATGAGGGGTAATGACCTAGAGTGGTCACGTGGGATGAGAAATCTTCCATATGTGAAGACAAGTATCAAAACAATTGAGGAGCTCATGATAAGAGCAAGTGACCCTGAGTTGAGGATGAGAATGAGACCGGCGCTACTGATATGATAGCGCCTCTGCTGTCCAAATGTGGATTGTGTTCGCTCAGAGGGGATTGATGAGAGATTAGCTCCGCCATAGGCTAATTGATCGTGTGTGTTCGTCTTTGAGATACCCGGTGGGCTACGCCGAGCGCCTTGATTGAAAGGTAGGCAGGGGGCCAGGGTGAAGAGAACAACCGATCGGTACTACTCCAACCTCGAAGACTACGTCAAGCATCTGAAAGAAAAGGTAAGTAGGAGACCAGAATGAAGAGAAGAAGCTACGAACTACTCAAACCCCGTGAACGACGTCGTGTGCTTGGAGGAAGAAGGTAAGCAAGGAACCAGGGCGAAGTGAGCAGCAACATGATCCAGCTAACTACAAGTGAGACACTAACGCTTTATGGAAGTGGAGACTCATACACAAGAAGGTGTATAAAAGTAGTGACTGAGTCAGACGCACTCATGCATGAGAGATTGTATTGAGTAGCGACTGAATCTGGATACATAAACTAATACACAACTGCGTGTAAAGAGTTTCTCTACTTAATGTGATGGGTGAATCTTGGAAGTTGTATGATTAGTGTGTGGAGTTGATAATCTTAACATGTACGGGAATCAAATGTTCCAAACATGTATGGAGATAATATCAAAACCATATTGTGGTAAGTTACAGAAGTTGGAGACTTCAACCAAAAAGTGTAAGCTTGTGCCAAGTGCCGAAGTTGAGCCATTATATCAGAAACCAAGACTTATGTACGAAAGCGTATATGATGCTGTTGTGTTTAGATATTTTGGGCCCAATTCAATATAGAGTTGGATAATGTGGCTAACATAGACATGTGATTCCATTCATTGACATATGAATGCGGTTTCAATGCTTCCTTGTGTGCCCTATCTATAAGGATCGAAAGAGATTCGTGACAGATACAACTTGAGTTGCCATCGTTGAAAATGTCGCTGAATGAAGTGGGGGAGGATGTTACAATCCTAACCCTCAAGTTATGCCATCGTCGAGGACGACGATAAATGAAGTGGGGGAGAATGTCACGGTCTTAGCTTCATACTAGGACGTGCAGTCACTTTACAAATGAGCTCATGTTCCGGGACATCAGATTAAGTTCGTTCATGGTCGAATATATCTCTTATATGACCTTGTACTGGGGATATTTCATTTGTGTGGCAATATTCGGAAGTTTACCGGGAGATTTAGAAACGTGCTCGTTTGCCGCTAGGAACTAGCCTAGTCGTGCAGCGTTGTGAAGGAGCCTATATTTCGGAATGCCGGATTGAGTTTACTCCAAGCCCTAAGTAACTCTTATGGGCCTATGTACTGGGAAGTTTTCGCCCGTGGGGTCCCGTTCTGAAGTTTGGCGGGAGATTTTGAGATATGCTAGCTTGCCGCTAGTCGTTGGCCTAATTTGGTGCATTGTGAAGGAGCTAACGACCCGGGATATCGAATCGAGTGGAACAAAGTTCCAAAGTGAATCTTATAGTCACTTGTACTGGGAAAATATCAGCCCCAGAGTTGGATTTCGAGATTTGCCGGGAGATTTTGGCAGTGTCCCAACTTTTGGGGCTTTTCCGCAAAAATGGGGGTGTTGCGGAAAACCATCAAGATGAGTTCATTTGGGGACGAGATTTTAACCCCAAAACACTTATATTGTGGCTTATTGAATGCCCGGAAGAGTTCCCGAAAAATCCTCTTACAATGGATTTTAGAGGGGGGTGTGACAACTCAAGCGCCAGGTGTGTATACTGGTGAAACATGTGCAATGTCTCTAAAACCTCTTTAGGGGGGGGAAGCTTAGGTGAACCTTGGGTGTGGCCAAGGGGGCTTCGGTGGTCTTTGGGCTTTAGCCGTGAACCCTCTCGCCCTTAGACATCGTTGGGACAACGTTGGAATGTTGCGATTGTGTTGGCAAGAAAATGTGAGATTTTATATCCGGTTGTGCCATTCGAGTGCCGGGTCCCGGTGCGGTACGGGCCCGCTCGTGTATGCTTCGAGTTGGCTTGAGAGCCTTGTGTTCTATATTATTATAGGTCTGTTCTCCTCCAAAACAATGCGAAATTGGGGATAGAGGTTCCAGTTAGGCTGACTTATACGGGACATGACCGTGTAAGTGCCGCACGAGCCCCTTTTCCGTTAAGGAAAAAGTCGGCCCGTGACACATGGCATCGAAGCATGGAGGATCACACACAAGATCACCATGGCATCTCAAGTTGCAAGATCACATACACTACTCAATTAAAGAAGACCTCTTATTGAAGGTTTATGGAATGTCTATTAGGAGTATTCTATAAGTCATTCAGTATTCATTGTCCAATGAATACCGACACGTCTATACAAACTTCATAAGCTCATTGCTCGTTAAGATAACCCATCTGGAGCATATCCAAATATACGACATGTGTCAATCTCAATATCAATTACCACTTTTTATAACTATGTCACTTTATAAATATTCTGAGGTCTTTATCTTTCTCATTTCTGTTGGTGTTTGCTAAGGTCCCAAGATCATTAAACAAGCATGAAACATGTGTGAATACTAATCAACGAAGTTGCGGAATACTCACATCGATCGGTTGAGCGACGCTACGAAGAACAAAAAAAATTCTGCCCTCCTCCATGAAGCTCGGCAGTGGGCTGATTTTGTCTTCATAATTTCGGCCATGGACTCCATGAAATCACCAAGCTCCAAGCTATGCTGTCAGAGGCGGTAGGCGGTGCAAGGCGTTTTGATAGTCTAACCCGCCCAAGCGTTGCCAAAGCGCCGCCCAAGCGCCCTTTTAATTTGTCAAAGAGCTGGTTGATTAGTCAATTATATAAATTTTTTTATCTATTATATAAAGTTTTATAACTTAAATAAACAAATCAAACAAGTGATACCAATAATTAATTAAGTGCTTAAACAAATACTCAAACTCAGTCAACCACTTTTGACTTCAATTACTAGATGGAAACAAATCATGGCATCATGCTGCCAGCCTGCCACACGGCACAGTTCAAAATAGCTCACACTTTTTGACTTCAATTAATAGATATATATTGTAAACAGTACAAAACAGTTTTGGAAATAGGCAAACAGCTCATTGCATTTACTGCCAATTCTCTTTCTTCAAAAAGCTTTCAATTCTGATTCTTGTTGGCCAATGACCACAGCACGGCTCTCAAACAGTCATTTAATTTGTTTCCAGCAGGCACCTAGGCGTTTTAAACTTCAAACTGTCAAGGCGCCTGCCTAAGCGTCGCTTAGGCGGCGCCTTTGACAGCATAGGCTCCAAGCTTGCAAAATGGATTCCAAGCTCACGAAATCACTACCCTATCACCTTGGTATGTCTCCTAGAGTGTGCTAGCACATAGATCTTGCAAGAAAATCATCATCTTGCTGCCTCACTGTCACGGTTTTTCAACCAGAAAATGGAGAAGAAGAAGTTGGCTCAAAGCCGAATGGAGAGAGGGAGAGGGAAAGGTTCCAAACCGTAAAGATGGAGAGAGGAGTAAAAGAAATGTGTTAAGTGTATTTTATATTTATTTTCCAAAATAAATCAAATACCAAAACCATTTCAAATCTCAAAAGTCAAAAAGCAAAAAATAATCAATGCTTTCCAACTACCACATCACTATTCACATTATTCAAGTGTCAAGTCACATCACTCAGTTGTCAAATCACATCACTCAAGTGACTTGCGATTTGACGCTTGAAGTGACTAGACGACTAATGATTTGACGCTTGATTTGACTTGCGTGCCGCACTCGAATTCAAAATATGAATGCGCTCGCAAATAATCTCGGGCTCGGGTTCGTTAATTCCAAATTAACGATTTTTTCGTTGCGTCGTAATTAAATCTAATTTAATTAAATAATCATGCCAAGCATAATTACTATTCACGCCGCTAACAAATTAATTCTGAATTAATTCGTTCGCCCGAATTAAAATCTAATTTTAATTCCGCGTCGAAATCCAATTTCGTTTGATATATCGAATATATTAATTTACCGATTAATTCCAAATTAATCATTATCTCTATTTAATTGATATTTTATCCTAGATAAAATATCTCCGCAATTAATCCCAGATTAATTTTCTCTCTTCGAATTTCCCAGATTAATGAAAGTGCGAGTCATACGTCATCGGTGAATCTTCGGGAAGCGACCCATGAGATTCCCCGGATTATGTTGGCAGTTGTTAAAAATAGGAAAATATCTTTAAGATTGCTAGAGATATGGTAATTGATTGTATGTAATTATGGGTAGATTTATCTTCCTTTTATAGAGAAGACTGAAGGCTATATATGGCCAATTATTGTATAGTTTAAAATAAGAAAATAAAAAAGAGGGTTTCCTCAATTTCTTCATGGTATCAGTAGGTTGATCCTAGGGTTTTTTTTTTACTTTTTCCGGCGACACTATTCCACCATCACTGTTCACGGTACTGTTCACGTCACTGTTCACGGTACTGTTCACCGTCACTGTTCATGGTTGGTACTGTTCACGCGCACTGTTCATCGTCACTGTTCACTCTCGGCGCCACTGTTCCCTGCCATGGCCGACCCGAGCAGTAATCATCCTCCCCGCCCATCCGCTTTGGGTAAGTCTGGTGCTCCCATTCCTGTAATCTCTAGTAATTGTGTTCTTACATCTGAAAAATTATTTGGCCCTCTAAATTATGTGTGTTGGGCTGCCTCTGTTGAACTCTGGTTTATGGGACAAGGATGTGAAGACCATTTGACTTCCAATGCTGAAGATATTCTTCCTGAAGAACGACCACTTTGGAAGAAAATAGATGCCCAGTTATGTAATTTACTTTGGCAGGCTATTGATCCAAAACTTCTGGTTATTTTTAGGCCTTATAAGACCTGCTCCAAATTATGGGGCAAAGCTCGCTCTTTATACACTAATGATATTCAACGTTTCTATTCTGTGGTATCTAACATGTTCAGTTTGCATCAGCGGGATATGGATATTTCTGAATACATTGGCAGAGTGGAATCCCTTAGAGAGGAGTTCAATTCTCTCCTCCCAATTACTTCGAATTTATCTGATCAGGAGCGCCAACGGGAACACTTCTTTATGGTCTTAACTCTTCTTGGGATACGGTCCGAACTTCAACCAGTCCGCGACCAAATATTAGCTAGTGCTACAATTCCCTCTCTGGAGAATGTCTTCTCTCGCCTTCTCCGTGTCTCTTCTTCAGCTATTGTTGACTCTCATCCAACCGAGTCTTCCATTTTGGCCGCTCACGGCCATTCCAGCGGCGGTCGAGGTAATCCTCGTCATCGGGGCGAGCGTCCGAAGTGTACCTACTGTCACAAGGTTGGCCATACTCGGGAGCGTTGTTATCAGCTCCATGGAAAACCACCACATCCTCCTAAGGCTAAGGTTGCTCAAGTTGATCTTTCCCCGTCCTCGGACTACTTCGACCAGCCCTCTCAAAATGTTACTCTGTCTGAAGCCGAATATGCAGCTTTCCTCCAGTATCAGGCCTCTCAGTCCTCGTCATCTGCTTCCGTTGCTCATACTGGTAATTCTGTTGCCTGCATCACTCAGTCCTCCCCATTGGGCCCATGGGTCTTGGACTCTGGCGCCTCTGATCACATTTCTGGTAATCCAAAACTTTTGTATTCTTTAACTAGTTCTCATTCTCTTCCTATGGTTACTCTTGCTAATGGTTCTAAAACTATCGCTAAAGGAATTGGACAAGCCTCTCCTGTTCCTTCCTTACCTCTGAAATCTGTGCTTTATGTACCGGGTTGTCCTTTCAATCTTATTTCTGTTAGTAAACTCACTCATGATCTGAATTGTTCTGTCACCTTTCTTAATCATTCTGTTATTGTACAGGACCAGGGTACGGGACGGACGATTGGTACAGGACGTGAGTCACAAGGCCTTTATCATCTCACGCAGTCATTGCCTGCGGTCGCTTGCACCTCCACCGATTCTGCTGATGTTCTCCACAACCGTTTGGGTCACCCCAGTCTCTCTAAGCTTCAGAAGCTAGTTCCGCAACTTTCTTCATTATCTTCACTTCCATGTGAGTCGTGTCAACTTGGGAAACATACTCGTGTACGATTTCCCAATCGAGTCAATAATCGGGCTGCGTCCCCTTTTGAGTTAGTTCATTCCGATGTTTGGGGTCCGTGTCGTGTCAATTCTGTTATGGGATTTCGGTATTTTGTGACATTTATTGATGATTACTCTCGAAATACTTGGCTATTTTTAATGAAAGATCGCTCTGAGTTATTTCCTATTTTTCGAAAATTTTGTGCTGAAATCAAAACTCAATTTGATGTTCCCATTCGTGTATTTCGTAGTGATAATGCTCGGGAGTATTTTTCTGCTCCTTTTACCACCTTTATCTCATCTCAAGGTATTCTACATGAGTCATCTTGTGTCTATACACCCCAACAAAATGGTCTAGCTGAACGTAAAAACCGACATCTCATTGAGACGGCTCGTACCTTATTAATCCATAACCATATACCATTTCGTTTCTGGGGGGATGCAGTTCTTACTGCTTGCTATCTCATTAATCGTATGCCTTCTTCTGTTTTACAAGACCAAATTCCCCACTCTATCTTATTTCCCAACCAACCTCTCTATTCGGTCCCTCTTCGCATATTTGGTTGTGTGTGTTTTGTCCATAATCTAACCCCGGGACAAGATAAACTTTCTGCTAAATCTACTAAATGCATCTTCTTAGGATATTCCCGACTTCAAAAAGGGTACCGATGTTATTCTCCAGCTAATAACCGCTACTTTATCTCTGCCGACGTCACATTCTTCGAGTCATCACCTTACTTCTCTCCTCATACCCCGACTCTTCCCGCCCCTTCTACGGTACTACCTGTTCCATTCTTTCATCCTACACTTGAGACTATGTCACCATCACGTCCTCTTCAGGTATATCACCGTCGTCCTCGTTCTCTATCTTCCGCTGGCATTGACACTGCAGCCACTGACTCACAACCTGCTCCAGCTCCTGCCCGTACATTGGACCTTCCTGGCCCAATTGCCACCAGTAAAGGTATTCGTTCCACTCGTAATCCACATCCTATTTATACATTTCTCAGTTATCATCGTTTATCTGCCATATATTTTGTTGTCTCCACCTTGTCTCTGTTCCTCTTCCTAGAAATGTCCATGAGGCTTTGTCTGATCCAGGATGGAAACAAGCAATGATAGATGAAATGGCTGCTTTACACTCAAGTGGCACTTGGGATTTGGTTCCGTTACCCCCTGGGAAATCTACAGTTGGTTGTCGATGGGTTTATGCGGTGAAAGTTGGTCCTGATGGGCAGATTGATCGACTCAAGGCTCGCCTTGTTGCTAAAGGTTATACCCAGATATTTGGTTTGGACTATGGTGACACTTTTTCTCCTGTAGCCAAAATTGCTTCCGTCCGCTTGTTTCTCTCCATGGCTGCTATGCGTCACTGGCCACTCTATCAGCTGGACATCAAGAATGCCTTCCTTCATGGAGACCTCCAAGAGGAAGTCTATATGGAGCAACCACCTGGTTTTGTTGCTCAGGGGGAGTATGGTCTGGTTTGTCGGCTTCGTCGCTCTCTGTATGGTCTCAAACAGTCTCCTCGTGCTTGGTTTGGGAGATTCAGTACTGTCATTCAGAAATTTGGTATGACTCGTAGCGAGGCAGACCACTCGGTTTTCTATCGCCATTCCAATGGCCAATGCATTTACTTGGTTGTATATGTGGATGATATAGTCATTACTGGAAGTGACCAAGAGGGAATTCGACAGCTGAAAACACATTTATTTAATCATTTTCAGACTAAGGATTTGGGACTACTAAAGTACTTCCTTGGCATAGAAGTAGCTCAATCTCATACTGGTATAGTCATCTCTCAGAGAAAATATGCTATAGACATTCTTCAAGAAACAGGCATGTTAGATTGTAAACCTGTTGACACGCCCATGGATCCAAATGTTAAACTTCTGCCAAAAGAGGGGGAGCCATTGGAAAACCCTGAGGAGTACAGGAAACTAGTTGGAGAGCCGCTAAAAGATCCTGGACGATATAGGCGGTTAGTTGGAAAGTTGAACTATCTTACAATTACTCGCCCAGATATCTCATTCGCAGTCAGTGTGCTTAGCCAATTCCTGCAAACTCCATGTGAAAGTCATTGGGATGCTGTCATACGTATTCTTAAGTATATCAAGAAAGCGCCAGGACAAGGATTATTGTATGAAGATAAAGGCAATACTGAGATAGTTGGATATTCTGATGCAGATTATGCAGGCTCTCCGTCCGACAGGCGTTCTACTACAGGATATTGTGTTTTAATTGGAGGCAACCTAGTATCCTGGAAAAGTAAGAAACAAACAGTTGTTGCCAGGTCTAGTGCAGAAGCAGAATATCGAGCTATGGCCTTGGCAACATGTGAGTTAGTATGGTTAAAACAGTTGTTACAGGAATTAAAGTTTGGAGGTGGGACACAAATGAAGCTAATTTGTGACAACCAGGCAGCACTACATATAGCATCTAACCCTGTGTTTCATGAAAGGACCAAGCACATAGAAGTCGATTGTCACTTTATCAGGGAGAAAATTTTATCTGGATGCATGGTCACTAGCTTCGTCAACTCTGAAGGACAATTAGCGGACATCCTTACTAAGTCTCTTCGTGGTCCTCGTATTGATTTTATTTGTAACAAGCTTGGTGCATATGATCTATATGCTCCAGCTTGAGGGGGAGTGTTAAAAATAGGAAAATATCTTTAAGATTGCTAGAGATATGGTAATTGATTGTATGTAATTATGGGTAGATTTATCTTCCTTTTATAGAGAAGACTGAAGGCTATATATGGCCAATTATTGTATAGTTTAAAATAAGAAAATAAAAAAGAGGGTTTCCTCAATTTCTTCCAGTAAATACGGACGTCGGACTATCCGAACACGTAAGTACCTCGTACTACGTTTTACCGATTTACAAGACAAGGTTGGCCTCTAGCAAAACGCCATGCCTACCCAATTCTCTAGAAATATCCTTACAGGAATTAAGGATCTATATCAGGCGTAGTATACGTAGTATTGCGTATTTCGATCCAGTATCGGATTGTCACGTGCTAGGCCTGGGGCTGGAGCTGTGTCTGCCCCGTACGAAGCACATGTCGGATGTGTGGTAACTAGTCTTTATATCGGATATACATGACCTAGTCATAATATCCCGATGACTGCAGTACTTAAGAGCACCAGTACCGTATCCTACGTGACATTATCTCCACTATGACTGGAGTGATACTTCCGTCTTGACATCACACCCAACACACTACGATTCTCAATATACCCAACATAGGCGTACACAGAACCTGTTAAAGCCCTGGACGACCGCAACCAAAGTATATCGATTGTCGCAAGTATTAGCGGTGCAAGTCTCAGGTTAAGACCAAATACACCTACCCTGATTTCGGACTTCCATAGACACATAGTCATACTACCAATGGAATTCCGAGGGGGTCTATCCAGAGCGAAGCTGTTTTCCGTACCATCGGTAAAACACAATCTCCTATTACACTTGTATGAGTATCTTATACCCAAACAAATGAGAACTATGCCGTTATGCCCTCAAACGCGCACAAGTGTAATACTAGTCTTTTACGTATTTATCGATGTCCTATCTTGATAATACTCTGACTAGAGATATTTAATGATTTATCCTTCGTGGACTGATACTGTCTCATATCATTCTCAATCCAGGAACAAATCATAAGGCCTCTATCATTTATACATCTAGGTGATCTAATCACAAATGATAAGAGTGGCAATCTCCTTTGTCACATAGTTAATTTGTACAACAACACCATGATCTGTACAAATAGTGACTCTATGGGTCATAATTGTCTAACAATTTCTCTATCTGAACTCCTTTATACTAATCTAAATAATTTTGATTAACGATGTATGAATAAGACAATAATTAATTACCATATAACAATGATATGAAAATGCAGTGTATTATACAAGTAATCATATTATTTACATAAATCGGAATGGAGCTGGAGCACGAACTCCAATAGTTTTTGCCAATGTTTAAAAATACGGTGCGGCGCCTCGAGGCGACTGGCCATTGAGGCACGAGTCGGACCGCCTCGAGGCGGTGAGGCGGGCGCCTCAATCCGAAAATCGGAAAAATAATCCAAAATACATTCATTTCTTCATAATTCATAGTATATTAAAAAAACTATTGATAAGTAATCCAAAATACATTACTTTCTTCATAATTCATAGTATGTTCAAAAAATTATTGATAACTAATCCCTAAATAAGCTATCATTAGTGTCTAGTAGCATGAAGCTTTGGTCAAAATCTATGTCATCATCAGATGGGTCATCATCCAAAGAACCTCCTTCACTTGTATTGTCTTCATCCACTAATTGTGGCGCTTTCCCATTCCCTAACAAATAACATAAAGTCGTATTATTTTTTAATTTGATTATATAAATTGCATTATTTGTACAAAATTAATTTACTTTGGTCTCTGCTCCTTTTTTGTGCTGGTGCTCTACTGCCACTCAGTTGTTCAATGGAACGACGACGTTTTGGAAGCCCAAAACGTCGTCGTTTCATTTTAGAAATTTTTTTTAAAAAAAAAATTTAACCTTTGCTAGTGAGGCGGGCGCCTCAGGCCGCCTGACGCCGATTTGGCGTGAGGCGGTCTGAGGCGGCCGCCTCACCAGCAGAGAGGCGGGCGCCTCACCAGCAGAGAGGCGGGCGCCTCAGATAAACCGCATAAGGCGGCCGCCTCAACCGTATTTTTAAACACTGGTTTTTGCCTGATTTTCTAGTAATCAAGATGTTGAATGCTAGCTCTCTATTGCAAAGACGCCAAACTGAGCGGAGTTTTTACACATTTAGGCTCGACATTATTATTGTGTTTTTTAGAACTTATGATAGTTTGGCTCAAGCCTGGGGAGGGACGGAGGTCAAGATTGGTTCAATTGAGAGGCTTGAGACGAGTTATTATTGATGTAGAATGATATACAGATTGTTAGGATTCCATCTGTATAGTATTTGTGTATGAGAATTGAGGTGCTAGGATGTGATGTTTTCTGGATGTATTCATTACTGCAAGAAAAAGGGGCATGGATGGATTTCCAGGGATTAGTTTTACATTATTTTCCTATAAAGATGTATTAAATTCATAAAATTGGATTACATTTTTTAATGCTCGTGCAGATATGCTCAATACGGTGATGTTTCTCCCAAAGTAGATGTCTATGCCTTTGGGGTTGTACTGTATGAACTTATTTCAGCCAAAGAAGCCATAGTCAAGGAAAATGGTTCCTCTGCTGAATCAAAGGGTCTTGTTGCTTTGGTGAGTTTTCTTTTCATTTCTCTACTTGATCATTTAAGAACGACGATAAGTGAGCTAAAACTCAATGGGCTTACTTTGAAATTTGAAATCAAATAAGCGTAGGAGTTAAAATCATGTTGTCATTGATCACTTAATGATTATCATGAGCTGATTGGTTTTTGTAACAAGAGCAAGCTTATAGTTAGTTGTCTTTCACTTGTCTGACTCCACTCATCCTGAGCCGGTCAGAAGAGCAGCCGTGAACAAGTTTCAATTGTTTTTGTTTGATTCACAGTTCGAGGAAGTTCTTAATCTGCCTGATCCAAAAGAGGATCTCTGTAGACTTGTTGATCCCAGGCTTGGAGACAATTATCCACTTGACTCTGTCCACAAGGTGAGAGCGTTTTAAGGGGAAAATAGATTAATATTCTGTTTCATAATTTCAGTTAGTGAAAACTCTTATATTGTCCCCTTCAATTGCAGATGGCCCAGCTTGCCAAAGTGTGCACACAAGAATATCCGCAACTACGTCCTAGTATGAGATCCATTGTGGTTGCCCTGATGACTCTTTCTTCCACGACAGAGGATTGGGATGTTGGCACCTTCTATGAGAATCACGCTCTTGTCAATCTAATGTCAGGAAGGTAGCACGGCACTGTCCTTATATTATGCATGCTTCTATTTTTGGTTTGATTAATAATATCTTAAATTAAGTAATTTATTATGGTTTATTATTTGTAAATAATGCATATAGTTGAGAACTTTGGATTTGCTGGAAGGCCATAAAATTTATTTATTGTTTGTGAAAAGCCTGGAAAGAGACTCATTTTGTATTATATCATCTTTATGCTTTATCCATTTATTGTTCTAGTTGGCATTCTGTCTAAAATGCTAGCCGAACAGAAATTTTTTAGGGCAAAAAAGTTTGTGTCAATTTCACATGCACACACCATTGATTCAGAAACGGACAGCAAAACCCCATTGATTCAGAAACTGACGGAAAATTTGTAGATTACGGTGAAGAAGGTAGGTGTTCAGAAATTTTTTCCCTTGCTCTTAAAGAGATACCCAATGCATGCTTTTTGTGAATGGCTACAAGTTTTTCGTTGTCACGTAAGTTTTTCCTAATATGACACACACGTCAGTCTAATACAAGAAGAATTCAGACCTTATAAGCAGCTATAAAAATAACTTCCATAGGCACATTATGGATATCTTGGAATTGAGACGAGAACATTAGCTTTCGAAAATATTCTTACGTTTTTGTGTTGTTGAGTTTGTAAGCTCCCCTGCTTCCCTTTAAATAATAAAAGATCTCCGTCTATTCTTCTCCCGTGGACTTGTGCATCTTTTGCCTAACCACGTAAATTTGGTGTTCTTGTCTGTATAATTATCTTGCTTATTAATCCCCCACCAATGAACAAATTTTTCATGTTAGATAGTTAGTTGTTCAGAATTTATCCCTTACCCTCGAATAAAAATTGATCTTTTAACAGTTAACGTCATATGTGGGAATTCATATAAAAATATAGTAAGTATTACAAAAAGATGGCCGGAAGAGGAGGAAATCATGACGTTGAGAGAAACAATTTGTCCAAGAGTGGAGAGAGATGATTTTAAGAACTCAAGAGAGATATGATAAAACAAACCAAGGAAAAAGATTTCTTTAGAAAATTTATTGAGTCCTCCATGGAAAAATTAGAAAAACAGCTTGACGGAGAAGAACTTGAAAAGACTGGAGGTCATGATCTAGAACAACGGGATAACTAATAGGGAAAAAGCACCTCGAGGAGGGAAGAGACCTGTTTGTCAGGATCAGAGGTCAGTTATAGTGGCAAACCATGTTTTTATGCAGGACAATTATGATAGAAATCATAAAGATCGATGTACACCCGAAATAGCAGACAGCAGCATCGATCCCAAGGAACATCGATATGAAATGTAAGGGTGGCAATTTAGCCAGCGGCCCGGCCTGGCCCGGCGGGCTTTGGCCCGGCCCGGGGTGGAAAAAGCCCGGGCCGGACCTTAAAATGAAAGACCGGTTTGGGCCCGGGCTCGGGCCCGGACCGGGCTTTCCTATTTTGGCCCGGGCACGGCCCGGCCCGGGCCAAATTTTTTTTTTTTTTAAAAAAACATAAATATATATATATTTTAATATGTTTGTATCATTTTTAACATTTAAATTGTTAATTTATCAATGAAACTTGTGATTTATTTATAAATTATCTTTGTATATAGTGTAAATATATTTTATATTTTTAAATTTTTAAATTTTTTTTTTAAAATTCGGGCCAAAAAAAAGCCCGGGCCCAAGCCCGGCCCGAGTCGGGCCGGGCTTTTCCCGGGCCCGGGCTTTTTTTTTTGTTGGCTGGGCTCGGACCGGGCTTGCAAAAGCCCGGCCCATTACCACCCTTAATGAAATGAAAGAGATAAACCAAGAGTTTGACGTTCCTCGGGATAAAGTGTCAGAAGGATGATAAAAAAAAAGTGACAACGTATACTTGGTGACATGAACCAAGAAACACTCGGAACATCAAGGGATACAACCAACATCAAAGTAGAATCATTGTCAGTACTAACAAAGTTAATCATAAGATAGGAGGGCAAGAGGATCAGAAAAGCAATGGCAAGACTAGCTCATAGTTTCATGGCCAATTGCGATAGATAAGTCAAGGGCACACCAGAGACGCATGTGGGCTTCAATAGAGAGGACCCTAAGTCACTTCACTTTGCCCAAATCAATTCTGAATGAAGCTTCACAAGTCTTTTCGAAGACAATGACCTTTTTGAAGATTTTGGCCTATTTCTAGCATATATGTAATTCGACCAAATCTATGCATTTTATGTTAAGATAGTTTTTTGGGCCTTATTGTAATTTCGCCCTTTAGGGGCATTTTTATCTTCACGCCTTTAGGGTTTTATTTGTAACCTATATAAACTTTGTAATCCTCTTATGCTTCAACAATACACACCGACTTTGAAAGAAAACTTGAAGCTTTAAGGTTTATGGCTATGGCCGAAACCTTGTAAGGGAGGGATTCCTCCTTTCACGTTCAAATTTAGACTCGGATACCAATTCGGTTTGGTTCCGAACTGGCCGATTTCCGGTTCGATTTCGGTTCCACACTTATATGGAACCAGAACCAAAACTGAACCGGCCGGTTTCGGTTGGAACTGAATTTTACAATTTTTATTTTTTTTTCAAATTTTAATAAATATTTTTTTTAAAAAAATATGAGATAAAAAAATTATTTAAAATTATGAATTATTTAGATTACATTAAATTACAAATAAAATTCTTAACTACATAAAATTAAAAATAAAATTATTAAATTAAAGAGCTTGAACTTAAATTTTTAAAAACTTAAGTTGTCTAAGTATCCTCCAGGGGTGAGATGAATCAAAGTTCACGTAGTTCCATTATAATTTTAAGATAGTTCCCTCTTGAAATTTATAATTATTTACTTGTTGATCAATCATCATTATCAGTTCATGTTGATCTTTCAGCTCCCGGTCCGCTTGCCCTTACAGATGCATTTTCGAAGAAGTCTTCAAAATCATCGGGGACATCTTCTTGTTTCCTCATATCAGCTCGAGTCCAATCATCCACATATGTTGTTGCTTATATAGTGCTTGAATATATTGAAGATCGTCTAGCTTCCAATATATTACCTCTCATGCTGAAAGATTGCTCAACCGCAATACTGGAAACAGGTGCTGCCAGAAACTCTTTAGTAATAATTGATAATATATGATATATATTTTGATATCGGTTCCACCAATCAATGATTATTTTTACTCACTAAACTTTCAGTAGGAAACTCGAAATTAGTAGATAAATAATTATCTAATTCCGGATTGTTAGTCATGTTATCCCTATGTTTTTTATTTCGTTGTAGTAACCAACGAACATCTACGCTAAGTCTTGTTTGTATTACGGGTTCACTATTACTAGATTGTCCTACTGATTGCAAGTTATATCTTCTAACACAATTATTAAATAATTCTATTAAATCAAATTTTATTTTAGCTATCATTGTTGTAAGAGTAATTTCATCTATTATTTCTAAATATACATAGTAAGCTTGTAATGCACTATTCAAACTTTCTAATTTAAATCTAGATTCAAAAACCACAACAATAAGATAAGGTAATTGAATGTCTCTAAAATAATTCAACCATTTTTGTTTAATAACAACAATAGCTTAAGCAAAACAATATCATTAGGATCGGAACTTTCAACATGCTCATATAGGGTATCAACAATATTCAAACTTTCAATAAGAAATAAATGTGTTGTAGGATAATAAACTCTGCTAAAAATATTTGTAGCATCATTAAAACTTTTAAAATTTCTAAATTTTTTTCACAAACATCCCATTAACTAGGAAAAACTGTGATATGTTGAACATGTTGAGAAAAAACACTACATAATGCATCTTTGTATTGGAAGGCTTGACATAAAAGAAAATAAGTTAAATTCCAACGTGTTGAAACATCTCGTGAAAATTTTATCGCTTTAATACAATTTAATTTACAAAACTTGGCCCATTATTTCCTAACTTGAGAATATGACCAAATATAATTAAGTGCATTCTTAATAGGATCAATGAAAAGTACTAAACTAGTCAAACCATCTTGAAAACATAAATTAAGGACATGACATGTGCAACGAACATGAAAAAATTGACCCCCAAATCTGGTTGGCATATTTCTGTTAAATCTTTAATTGATGCAGTATTTGCATATGCATTATCAAAACCAATTATTGAAATTTTACTTGGCAAACCATAGTTATCAAAAATTAATTTCATCATTCTATAAATATTTTGTGCAGTATGTTGTTCATCAAAAACTCTAAATGCAATAAGTCGTTTTTGCATGTTCCATAATGCATCAATCCAATGAAAAGTCACACCCATGTATGAGTGTGTTCGCCAAACGTCACTCCAAATATCAGAACAAATTGAAAGATGACTTTTAATATCTTTAAATATTTCATTTAAATTAATTTTACTATTTTTGAAATTAAAAATATGACGTTTTGTTGTATTTCTAGTCATTCTACAAGTAGCAGGATTTAAAGCATTTTGAACGTAATTAGTAAAATCAACTTTTTCACCAAAAATTAAAGAAAGATGTGCCATATAAGTTAATTTAGCAAATTCTTCTCTATTTTTAGCATCAGAATATTCAAGTAAATCTAAAGAACTCGCACCTCTATTACATGATGTGTACCTGGCCATTTGAGTTTGCATTGTATCAAGTCCGATTTCAACGGCATGATGTCTTTCCAAGTGCTTGATCATATTGTCATATCCATCAATAATTTATAAAAACCCCACAATGGTTGCGTACTGTGATTGTACCTTCATTTTCAGTGTCGATTAAATGAAAATGAATTTTGAAAATATCGGAGGAATGAGACTTAACTTCTTTTCTACGTGAACCGATACTAGGGCCGCTCTCTTGGGTTGGCATATTTGACATCGTGTTCTCAGATGAGCTTGCCATTTTTTGTTAAGGAATTTTAAAGATGGGAGAATGTAGATTAGAGAATTAAGAATGAGAAAATATAGATGAGAGAATTGAGAATGAGAGAATTGTAGAATTGTAGAATTGAGAGAATTGAGAATTTATGTGTTGAATAAATGAAAAATGACATATATTTTTAGAGTTTATAATTTTTTATCATACCTAAAATGCCCCTAAAACTAGATGATATATTATTGTTATTAAGGGTAATTTAGTAATTTTTAATTTTTTTATACATTATGGCAAGAAGTCGTTGCTCTCTACCCTAGCCCAACGGCTACTAGCCGTTGGGTGCAACAGTTCCAATCGGAATCGTTGAACCACTGGAACTGAAAGTTCAACTTCGGTTCCGGTTCCGAACCGAAACCTTGGCTGAGACTATTCAAATTGACCTATCTAAGTGTGGTAAACTTAGTGGCGTCTCCAAATGCTAACATAACACTCTGATTCATCATCTTTAAGTTGTCAATGACACATTTTCTTGGTGGTTTAGGGTCGACTTTAGAAGGTTTTGTTCCTACAAAATCAAAGATTAAAGGTTCTTGAGGTTTAGCTAGAATACTCGGGGTTTGCTTAGTATAACACCCAAGTGAGTTTCTTGTCATTTGGTATCAGAGCTTAAGGTTTCAAATCAGCTTTCCTATCATGATTCATTGTTTGATTCTGTTTTAAAAATTATTTCTTTATTGTTCTTGTTTCGGCTATTGTTGGATCTTGTTTTTTATTTTCTTCTTGTTGTTTCTTAGTTAATACTCTGTTATGAATCTTTCTGTCAATTTTGGATTTTCCTTTTCATATCAGTTCCTCCTTAACATTTTTTCCTTTAGCCTTTGTTGAAGAAATAAGCATGTCTTTAACCTTCTGTTTTGGTTTATTTCTAAAAACCTAGTGAGTAATTTGAAAAAAAAAATGATAGAAAAAAGACAAAAAAAAAAAAAAAGTTAGGTCAGATTCAGCCTAAGGAAGAACATCAACATCAGACTCTGAATCAGGAGCTTCAACACCAGCCTCTGAAATTAGACTCTGAATGCAACATTAGGTCAGACTCTGATAGTAGACTAAGCATCAGACTCTGAATTCAGAAGTTTCAACATTAGACTCCGAAAATAAATCAAACTCTGAATGCAGACTCAGCATGAGCCTTTGAAATCAGACCTTGAAATCAGCATCAGCACCTGAAATCAGCCTCTAAAATAAGACTCCGAAAGCAGACTCAGCATCAGACTCCGAAATCAGACCCAACATCAGACTCTCAAGTTAGGACGTCAGCATCAGACTCTGAACTTAGCTTTGGCTCGGACCCTTATTTTATAACCTCAGTATCAACATCTAAATTCAGAAACTCAAAATCAGAATTTGAAACATCATCAAATGAGACCCTGAATTCAATATCAGAGAATACCCTGAAATCAGTATCATACATTAAACTCAGCCTCACATCAGACTCTGAATTCCATTTCAGATCAGACTCTGAACATCAACAGGTCAATACTTAGATTTTTACGAGAACTTGAGTGACCAATGATCACTTGAGCAAAAAAAAAAGAGTAAAGAAGTTTAAAATTTTAGTTGAATTTCTTTGGTTCTATATTATAATCGGGGTGTTCGTGGATGGTAATTTAAAATTTCTATTAAGGGACCCAAATTTGGTCTAAAATTGCATACGTTCGTGAATTTTCATTTTTGTTTGCTCATCGTGCTAATTTTTTATTTCCTTACTCCGAATACTCTAGCTTAAGTCTCTTTGATTGAGTCTTCATCATTACTATTCTTATTCGCATTTTCCATCTACCCTATATACATTATTGGTTCTTCTGCACTTGGTTCTGTATTCTTGGATTGAGTTTGATTCAAATTTGAATTGAGGAAAAATTCAAATTTGGTAAAAGGCAGTGAATGTGAGCAAAGTATCGGGTAAAAGCCAGTAGAGTACAAATACTAGTGGAGTGATATCATTCGAGTGTAAACAAGTGAGATTATGAGGATTTACATATTTTTTTTTTTAATTTCTTGTTATTTCTAATTTATTTGTTCAGTGTTGAGATGACAGATTCTAGTCTAACCGTTGATGAAAAACTTGAGGCTTTAAATATAAAGTTTACAGTTATGATAGAGAACATGAATACAACTTTGGAGAGGCTGTCCAAAAGTGTAAAGAGTAATCAAACAGGCAGTGCTCCTAGAGCACCACATCATCATATACCACCACCTTAGAATGTACCACCACGATGTATACCACATTGATGTGTGCCACCACAGTAAGTGCACCAATTGAAAAAAGAGCTGAAAATGAGTATGATGATTTTGATGATCTTGAAGATATGAAGGAGAGATTTCAGCCAAGGCATGATAGGAGACATGATAGAAGGTTTGATATGAGGCATGATAAGAAGGATATGTGGTTTGATGGTAGAGGTTCATTTCATGACAGACGAGGGGATTATGATTGGAGGGGTTATGGTAGACGATGAGATATAGATGTTGACTTATGTAGCATCAGTTATGGTAGACGATGAGATATAGATGGTGATTTATGTAGCATCAAGATCAAGATACAAACCTTTCAATGCAAGAATGATCCCAAGACTTACTTATAATGGGGAAAGAAAATAGAGCTGATTTTTAGTTGTCATCACTTTTCAAACGGGAAGAAGATCAAGATTTTTAGTTGTCATCACTTTTCAAACGGGAAGAAGATCAATCTGGTAGTAATTGAGTTTACTGATTATGTTATAATTTGGTGGGATCAGATTGTTTCTACTCAGAGGAGAAAATATGAGAGGCCGGTTCAGACATGGACAACACCTTATGGGTCTCATGAGAAAGAGGTTCATACCCAGCCATTACTTTTGGGAGTTGTAACAGAAACTACATCATTTGTATCAGGGGACCAAGAGTGTTGATGACTATCATATAGAGATTGAAGTTGCCATGATCAGGGAAAATGTAATAGATGATGCAGAGGCTATTATGGCACGATTTTTAAGGGGCTTAAATAGAAATATTGCCAACAAGGTGGAGTTGCATCATTATGTGGATTTGGAGGATATGCTTCACATGGCAATCAAAGTAGAGAGCTGATAAGTGTAAGTGTCCTAGACATGCCAAGGATCTCTAAACAATGATTTGTGTGTGAATTATCAAGTATAAGTTGCGGAAAAACTTACAATGATCGGTTGAAGTTCGACTTTTTCTTTGGATGTAGAAGCTCCAAGCCCTACTTTTGAGTTCCAAACTCTTGTGTGAGTTTCTGTAGGCACTGTATTTTTGCATGAAGCCGGATGATGAGCCTCGGATGGAGGCACTACCCAATAAGTTGCGGAAGTCGCGGGAAACAGACGTCAGAAGGGAAAATTCAAAAAATAAATACATCATCAAATTTAATTCATTTTTTTAGCCTCAGGTTCGCTTGATTGATCTCTGTTTTAAATGTTAGCCTTAGCCCAAAACTCCCGCAACCCACAAAAGCCCATATGCCTATACACACCCATCCAAAACCCATGAAACCCACAAAGAACCACACGCCCAAGCCCACACACTCAAGCCACACGCCCAAGTCCACAAAACCCAATCCAAAATATTCAAATCACATTTAACCCATGCCAAAATCTAATTAAGTCACCTTTCAAATTAAAAATATTCCCTCACCAAAAATACACAATATTTTTTCCTTGAATAAATTAAATAAATACATCTTTTTTTTGAATGATTTATTTCCTTACTAAGAAACCCTAGCATACTACTATAAGAGAATAACATTTTCCAAACCCTAATATCTTCTTCACTCACTCATTCAGCAAAATCACAAACAAACCAAAACTCTTTCACACTCTCTTTCTTGGCCAAAACCCAACAAAATAAACCGTAATTCATTCGGCGGCCTAAACTTCAAGACACACACACAATCACCAGCCCTCCATTAACTGACCAAATCAACGACACGTCCCACTTTCCACCAAGACTCACACACAATCACTAGCCCTCCACTAACCGACCAATTCAACATATACCCCTCACCGAGCAAATAAAAAAAGAAATAAACCCCCCAGTCGAGACACAAAGCAAAGGAACCAACTCCATTCTCGGTATACAGGCCTCACGCCCTTCAACAACACACGTCTCAGGCCCCCACTCTTCCAAACAAACAAATCGGCCACTCTCTCACTCTTCTAAGCCCTTACCGACTACTCACAAGAAAGCAACTAAACCTTAATACAAAGACATACCTCTCTCTCTCTCTCACTCATTCTTAGCGAACACACACAGGCCACTACTAAAAGAAATCAACAAAACTGAGATATGTTCAAAAATCAACAATAAACACTGAGCCAGACCGACAAAAAAACACCAATAAACTGCCCACAAATCATCAACAAACAGCCCCCAAAATAGTCCCAAATATCTCCCAAAAACATTCCAAATAACCCTAAAAACAGCAGTCCAAAAACAGTCCAAAACAGCGAAGATAACATAGAAAATAGCAATCCAAAATAGCGAAGCATTAACCCTTCCGACGACGGTGTAACGCACTCCCGAGAAGCGACTTAAAAGGTAAGACCTGAAAGTACCATTTACTATTATTTATTTATCTTTTCAGTTATTTATTATTGTTCACTCGCATGCATCATTATATTTCACGTCCATTCTTATTTATCTTGGGATAATGATCACATGCTATCTCTTGCGGTATATCGAATGGAAACACAGACATAAATTCCGTATCCGAATCCAAATGGATGGTAGTGCAGTTTGTACTTGGGATATAACTCCATGTACCGCTTGAGAAACTTTCATGAACGTGTTTCATTTTTGTTATTTAATTTTGTGTTCATTTATTATTTGCGTTTAGTATTCCGCTATTTACATTTCGCATGTCATTTATTTATTTATTTATTTGCGCATTGTTATTTAGTGCACATGGGCTAAATATGTAGGATTAAAGGTCCTCCATTTGAGGGAAATGTCTTAGGGCAGCCTTTACCACAATATTTTGCCGCGCCGAATAAGGTATGCTTGGTTGGATGTGAAATACGTCCAATTAGGCATACGAGGTCCTATATAAATGTCGGCCAAGTCTCTTTGTCACATCTATTTTATTATTCCATTATTTACTTTCCGTATGTTATTTCATTATGCATTGTTATTTAGTACGTATGGGCTAAATACATCGGTTAAAGGTCCATCATTTGAGGGAAATGCCTAAGGGCAGCCTTTATCATAATATTTTACCGCTCCGAACAAGGTACGCTGGGTTGAGTGTGAAGTACATCCAATCGGGCATACAAGGTCCCATATAGATGTCGGCCAAGTCTCTTGGTCACGACTCTTTTCTTATTATTTACTTTCTGCGTTTATTGCTTTATCTATTTATGCATTAATATATAGTGCGCATGGGCTAACTGCATTGGATTAAAGGTCCTCCATTTGAGAGAAATACCTAAGGGCAGCCTTTTCCATGAAATTTTACTGCGTCAGATGAATGGATGTGAAATACGTTCAATCGAGCATACGAGGTCCCATATAGATGTCGACCAAGTCTCTTGGTCGCATCTCTTTTATTATTTTGTTATTTACTTTTTACGAGTTATCGCTTTATCTATTTATGCATTGCTATCTAGTATGCGCATGGGCTAACTATATTGGATTAAATGTCTTTTATTTGAAGGAAATGCTTAAGGGCAGCCTTTACCACGATATTTTACCGCGCCAGATGAAGTACACTTGATTGGATGTGAAATACGTTCAATTGGGCATACGAGGTCCCATATAGATGTCGGCCAAGTCTCTTGGTCGCATCTCTTTTATTATTCTGTTATTTACTTCCTGCGTGTTATTTCTTTATTTACTTATGCCTTATTATCTAGTGCGCATGGGCTAATCACATTGGATTAAAGGTCCCCCATTTGAGGGAAATGCCTAACGGCAGCCTTTGCCACAATATTTTACCGCGCCGGGCATACAAAATCCCATATGGATGTTGGCCAAAGCTCTTGGTTGCACCTTTCTTCTTTTAATTTTGTTATTCACCTTTTCGGTTGTTGTTTTTTCATTTATCAATTCGAGTTCATTCTATGTCAATGCTTGAGTGTTTCCTCTTGTGGTATATTGGATGGAAACCTAGACATAAATTTCGTAGCCAAATCCGAATGGATGGTAGTGCGGTCTGTACTTGGGATACAACTCCACGTACCACTTGAGAAATATTCACGCATGTGTTTATGTCATTTTAGATACCATTTTGGTAATCTTGTTCGAACGCGTTCTCGAACACTACATGAACATATGCATTCTGCCTCACTCTGTTTGAACGCATTTCCGAACGCTACTCGAACGCGCATGCATTCCGTTTTTCCATGCATCATATCCTATACCGTTCGAACGCGTTTTTGAACGCTACACGAACGTGCATACAGTGGACAAACCCCTTTTTTTAATCATATTTTGTGTATGCTTGCCACTTTAGTTATTTCTTTTTCATTACATACTTAATTATCTCTCTTTATATTAATGTTTTTACTGTTATTATTTATTTACGTTTTCGCACTTCTTTGTTTAATATGTTTATGGAATTATGCACTTGTCTTCATTTTTTTTATTTGTGCTTATGGGTGTGCAAATTTGTGAGTTGATTAAATTATCTTATATGTGTTGCATAAGACTTGGTCATATTATTGCATAAATCTGTTCATTATAATTGGCATAAGTAAGAGACCATTCTGAACCCAACGGTTTGAGGTCTTCCCTTGCGAGGGGTGAGTGCGGCCTTAAATCATTTCCCAGTTCACACTGGGTGGCGACTCCTTTATTCTCCGGTTTAGTCCCCCGTGGGCTACTCCGTATTCCCAATGGGCCGTGAGCCCGAACAGCGTCGCCGTACCTCTATACCATGTCTACAGTTTCCCCATCACCTTTTTTGAGTCCCAAAGTGCTAGCTTTGTCCAAAAATTGAAATAAAATTTTCCTTTCCAAAGGGAAGCAACTTATTAAAAAACATGTGTGTTGTATGTTAAATGCAACATTTAATAAAGCCCAACTACTTCCTTCACCAATAGTGACTAATGATGTAAGTAAAGTGGGTCCCACCACTTTAAATTCAAAATTCAAGTTGGCTTACATAACATATTTTGGGCTCGGGTTCGTTTAATCCAATTAAATGAATTTTCCATTGCGACGTAATTAAATCCAATTTAATTTAAATAATAATGCCTAGCAAAATTATTACGAAAGTCACTTATGAATTAATTTTAAATTAATTCGTCCGCATGAATTAAAATATAATTTTAATTCCACATTGAAATCCAATTCAATTAATATATCCAATATATTATTTTAGCCCTAATAAATAAATTAAATAGCAAAATTCAATTTAACTATTAAATTTACTTTGCCGATTAATTCCAATTAATCGCGTTCTCTCTTCTAGTCGAATTAATCCCAGATTAATTCTTACCGTAATTAATCCCAGATTAATTTTCTCTCTCTTAATTAATCACAGATTAATTCTGTTCGAGTCAAATATCATTAGTGAATCTTTGGAAAACGACCCAAGAGATCCATGGATATGTTGGAAGTAAATACGGTCATCGGACTATCCGAACATGTGCGGTGTACCATTTTCTCACCGATTTACAAGACATGGTTGGCTTCTAGCAAAGCACCGTGTTGGGAAATCTCTAAGTCCTGAGGATCGATTAAAGCATAAAAACACATGTGAATACAATCGAGGAAGTCACGGAATACTCACAATGATCGGTTGAGCGATGCAGCGAAGATAAAAACTTTTTAAGCCCTTTGATGAGTCCATGAAGCTCACGGCAAACTGCAGTTTTTGGGTCTCCATATTCGGCCATGGATGGGTGAATCAAGCTCCAAGATTTCTTGTTTAATCATTCCATGCACACGGGTGAGTTTCCCTATCACCTACGGACGACTCCGATGTGTGCTAGCACCTTGATTTTGCAACAAAATCATCTCTTTTCTATGCCTCATTCTCGGCAGTGGGCTATTGGAATGAAGAAGAAAGCTGCCCATTTGGGCGTGTATGAGAGGGAGAGAAAGAGAAGTGAATAATGTGATGGTTGGTGGTAAAAGTGTATCTAACACACTTATTTTTGAATTTCCAAAATTCAATTAATTGATTTACCAAAAAAAAAATTGGCTTTCAAAAGTCAAACAATAAAGCCATACCAACTTCATCAACTAGTCATATCACTATTTACATCAATCAATCAATCAAGTTGTCAAGTCACATCACTCAAAGTGATAAGTGATTTGACGCTTGAAGTGACTAGCGATATGACGCTTGATGTGAGTAATGATTTAACGCTTGATGTGACTTGCATGTCGCACTCGAATTCGAGAAGCGAGTGCGCTCGCAAACATTCTCGGGCTCGGATTCGTTAATTCCAAATTAACGAATTTTCCGTTGCGTCGTAATTAAGTCTAATTTAATTAAATAATCATGCCAAGTATAATTACTATTCACATCGCTAACGAATTAATTATAAATTAACTCGTTCGCCCGAATTGAGATTCAATTTTAATTCCGCGTCGAAATTCAATTCGTTTAATATATCGACTATATTAATTTATCGATTAATTCCAAATTAACCGTTCTCTATTTTAATTGATATTTTATCCTAGATAAAATATCTCCGTAATTAATCCTAGATTAATTTTCTCTCTCAACTAATTAATCCCAGATTAATAAAGTGCAAGTCATATGTCATCGGTGAATCTTCGGGAAGCGACCCATGAGATCCCCGGATATGTTGGCAGTAAATTCGGTCGTCGGACTATCCGAACACGTACGTACCTAGTACTATGTTTTACCGATTTACAAGACAAGGTTGGCTTCTAGCAAAGCGCCATGCCTACCCAATTCTCCGGAAACAAGCTTACAGGAATAAGCGATCTATATCAGGCATAGTATACGTAGTATCCGTGTATGTTGATCCAGTATCGGATATCATGTGCTAGGCCTGGGGCTTGAATTGTGTCTGTCCCGTACGAAGCACATCTCGGATGTCTAGTAACTAGTCTATATAATCGGATATACATGACCTAGTCATAATATCCCGATAGCTGCAGCATTTAAGAGTACTAGTACCATATCCTACGTGACATCATCTCCACTATGACTGGAGTAATACTTCCGTCTTGACATCACACCCAATACACTATGATTCTCAATATACCCAGCAGAGGCGTACACAGAACCGGTTAAAACCCTGGACGACCAAAATCAAAGTATATTGATTGTCGCAAGTATTAGCGGTGCAAGTCTCAGGTTAAGACCAAATACACCTACCATGATTTCAGACTTCCATAGACACATAGTCATACTACCAATAGAATTCCAAATGGGTCACTACCAATAGAATTCCAAATGGGTCTATCCAGAGCGAAGCTGTTTTCCGTACTATCGGTAAAACACAACCTCCTATTACACTTGCATGAGTATCCAATACCCAAATATATGAGAACTATGCTATTGTGCCTTCACAACGCGCACAAGTGTAATACTAGTCTTTTACACATTTATCGATGTCCAATCTCGATAATACGCTGACTAGGGATATTTAATGATTATACCTTCGTGGATTGATACTGTCTCATATCATCTCAATCCAGGAACTAATCATAAGGAACTCCTATCATTTATACATCTAGGTGATCTAATCACAAATGATAAGAGAGTAATCTCCTTTGTCACATAGTTAATTTGTACAACAACATCATGATCTGTACAAATAGTGACGCTATGGGTCATAATTGTCCAACAATCTCCCACTTGGCCTATAGCCAGTCACTCGAGTGTCTACCACCCGAACTATGTACGGTTCGCTCAAACTGCTGAGGAAAGGCTTCGTCAGCGAATTTGCATGATTATCATTTGATGCGATTTATTCTATCATCACATCTCAACGATGTATGATCCAAACAAACCAGATGAATAGTCGAAGTATGTATCTGGGTCGTTGATGAGACTATTGATTCTTTAGCCTGCGCTGTAGCCTAGCTCAGCTGCTAACAGAAATGTATCTAATCTAATTAGATTTGTTATTGACCCAGATGGCTTCTATTGTTGCCTCAGCTGCAGCAATAATCCGCATTTGTTGTTTATTCGGTAACAGTATCTTGCTTGGAAGATTTCCAGCTCACTGTTCCGTTATTCGAACTGTATAGTAACGTTTAGCTTATTGGTTAGGAAACTTGCAGCAGTGATCCCAATCACTTCAAGTTCTCCTTCTCCATAGTTTAAGACAACATCCTTAGTTCTCTAAGATACGAACGGATGTTCTTAACATCAATCCAGTGACTATTACTTGGATTGGCCTAATAGTGACTCCTTATGCTCAAAGCGTATGAGACACCAGATCACGTACATTTTTCAATGTATGAGTTCTCGGAGAGTTTCAACTTTAAATCTATCCCAGTAGATCTTTATTCCTAGAATAAAAGTTGTCTCTCCCAAGAATCCTATAGAGAATTTTTCTCGAAAGCCAAGCTTTCGCCGATTATTTTATGGGAACATCATTTATAAGAAATGACATATTATCATTAATTTTATAGGACAGTCGCTGTCAGTGAGCTCCCACTAACCTCCTTATATACACAATAATCATTTTTTTTTGAATCAAATCATACACCATTATGATTACATCAAAACGATAGTTCCAAGAACCTAATGCTTGCTTCAATCCCTCCATGGATCGAATAACCTGCAAACCTTGTTTGCTAGTTTTGGTATGACAAAACCGTCAAGATATTGTAAACATCCTCCAAAAGGTTTCCGTTAAGAAAAGCGGTTTTGGCATTCAGCTGTCATATTTCATAAATTAAACATGCAGCATCAGCAAGCATTATCTAAATGGATTTAACCATGGCAACAAGTAAAAGATTTCGTTGTAATCAACACAATGTTGATAACGATACCTTTCTGCTACAAGCCTAGCTTGGTACGTTGGTGTTGGTTTCTATTAAGGTCCCAAGATCAATAATAAGCATGAAAGCATGTGTGAATAACAACGACGAAGTTGCGGAATACTCACATCGATCGGTTGAGCGACGCTTTGACGAACAAAATCAATTTTCTCCAAGATTTTCAGTTTTGATCTAAGAATTTGAGATCCAAGCTTCGTCAAACGATTCCCGGCTCGTGGGTGGGTTTCCCTATCACCTTCGTATAACTCTTTGAGTGCTAGCTCAAGCCAATTTTGCCACAAAATTGCTCCTTTTTCTCCTTACCATTCACGGAAAAACAGTGCAGTGAAGAGAAGAAGAAATGCCCACTTTGGGCGTTTTTGAAGAGAAGAAAGAAAAGAGGGGGAGTGGTTGAAGTGTCTTTGATTTTTGGCTTCAAGTGTATCTTATACACTTTTGTGAATTTCAAATGAATTTCACTTGAATTTGGCTTTCAAAAAGTCAAATAATAAAAGCCTATCAACCTCCATCAACTCACATCAACTTCCATCAATCAGTGAATAGTGACTTGCGTCAATCACTCAAAGTAAAAGACATCCTTCGCTTGATTGATGAATAATATGACGCTAGATACGACTAGCGATTTGACGCTTGATTTGACTTGCGTGCCGCACTCGAATTTGAAATGCGAATGCACTCGTAAATAATCTCGGGCTCAGGTTCGTTAATTCCAAATTAACAAATTTTTCGTTGCATCGTAATTAAATGTAATTTAATTAAATAATCATGCCAAGCATAATTACTATTCACGTCGCTAAAGAATTAATTCTAAATTAATTCGTTCGCCCGAATTAAAATCTAATTTTAATTCCGCGTCGAAATCCAATTTCGTTTAATATATCGAATATATTAATTTAACGATTAATTCCAAATTAATCGTTATCTCTCCTTAAATGATATTTTATCTTAGATCAAATATCTCCGAAATTAATCTCAGATTAATTTTCTCTCTCTTCTAATTAATCCCAGATTAATTAAAGTGCGAGTCATACGTCATCGGTGAATCTTTGGGAAGCGACCCATGAGATCCCCGGATATGTTGGCAGTAAATTCTGTCGTCGGACTATCCGAGCACGTAAGTACCTTGTACTACGTTTTACCGATTTACAAGACAAGGTTGGCCTCTAGCAAAGCACCATGCCTACCCAATTCTCTGGAAATATCCTTACAGGAATAAAGATCCACTTAAAAGAGTATATACAAATATGATAGGGAAACTTCTCCCATGAGCATGGAATTTTCAAATAAAGCTTGGAGCTTGAAGTTCATCCATGGAGCATAAATTTGGGCTTGGCCGAGAGCTTCATCACCATGGAGGAAAAGATTTTTCTTCGTCGCATCCAATCCGATCAATGTGAGTATGATTCCGCCATACTTCTTTGTAGTATTCACACATGTTTTCATTGCTTAATATGATCTTGGGAATGCTTAGAAACCCAACAATAAGTTACGTAAGTCGCGGGAGTCGGAAGGGAAAAATTTAAAAATAAAGACATCAACAAATTTAATTCGTTTATTTGGCCTCGGTTAGCCCGATTAATCTCTGTTTTAAAATTTAAGCCTAGCCCCAAAACTCCCGCACCCATCCAAAGCCCATTTCGCCCAAGCCCAATCCAAAAATAATTAAAACATTTAAAACACATGTCACAAATTAAATAAATCCAATCAAATCAAATCCAATTAAAATCAAAATAAACCCCTTCCTAAATTAAATCAAATCCCCTCCCAAATTAAAGATATTCCCTACCAAAAATACAAAATTTATTTCCCTAACTAATTAAATTAAATACATCCTTTTTTGGCTTGATTTGCTTCCTTATTTGAAACCTTAACACACATAATATGAACCCTAATGCACCCTTATAAAAGAAACCAAAATTCCAAACTCTCTCTCTCTCCGGGGACAGTCACGCCAAACCGTCCCTCTCTCATCTCTCTATAAACACAACAAAACCCAAAACCAAGAGGTAGCCCTTAAATCGTGAACAAGACACAGCACTCCTACAAACTAAACACACGTCCTCATTCTTCATGTGGAACACAAGCAAAGCAGCCACTGCTCATTAACCAAATAACCCTTCAACAACCACGAAACTGCCCTCAACGTGAACCGACAAACCCTAACCTTATCTCTTCTCTTACTCTCTCTCACACACTCAGCCAACCCTCATCAGCCGAGACTACTCATCACCGACTGCCTTTCACTCACGGTAAATAACCAGCAACAAAAGCCCTCACTGACTTCAACCAAACTGACCGAACAAAACCCTAAGCCACAAAGCCCTCCATTGAACCAAAACACAAACAAAAAAATCCCACGTAAAAACCAAACTAGTGAAGATCTATTACACAAACAACAAAAAGACCCCCCTCCATCGATTCATAAAACCAACAAAATAATAACCCTTCCAAGCCGTGAACACAAATAAGCCAAACTCACCGACGCAAACAAACAAACCAAGCAAGCCCTCTGATCGACCAAAATTAGGCCACCTACTAACTCTCACACATACGTAAATAATGACAAAACATGCAGCCCTACACGTAGCCATAGAACTCGTAGACTCAACGAGCAAGCCACAAACACACTCCCCCTGACCGAATAAATCTAACAAAAAATAACCACAAAAACTGACCCTAAAACAGTCCAAAACAGTCCCCGAACCAACCCTAAAATAACAGTAAAATAACCATAAAAACTGACCCCGACCCTAAAATAGTCCAAAACAGTCCCTGAAACAACCCCAAAATAGCGAAACAATGAAGGAAAATATTGAACCAGCGAACCAGAAAAGTTATGGAGCATTAACCCTTCTGACGACGACGTAATGCACTTCCAAGAAGTGACTTAAAAGGTAAGACCTGAGGGCACCCTTTGTTTACTTTCGTTCATCTTTTTCGGTTATTTATTATTGTTTCTTCACGTGTATCTTATTGGTTCATGTATGTTACTGTTATTGGATGAATGATTTTGTGCTATCTCTCACGGTATATTGGATAGAAACCCAGACATAAATTCCGTAATTGAATCCGAATGGACTGTAGTGTGGTCTGTACTTGGGATACAACTCCACGTACTGCTTGAGAAACGACACATATTTTATTTTATCTAATCTTGTTTCCATCTATTGTTCATTATTCCATCATTTACTTTCCGTAAGCTATTTATTTATACCATGATAATGTAACATGCATGGGCAAATCACGTTGGATTAAAGGTCCTTCGTCTGATGGATGAAAAGCCCAAGGGCTACCTTTACCACAAAGTTTTTCCACGCCGGACGAAGTATGTTTGATTGAACATGAGGTATGTTCAATCGGGCATTCGAGGTCCTATATAGATGTTAGCCTTGGTCGCATCTCTTTTCTTTCATTCTCGTTATTCACCTCTTTTCTGTGTTGCATCACTTCACGTTTATTTCCATGCATGATTACCTCTTTAGTTATTTCTTTCAGCTTAGGAAATTAATTATCTCTCTTCTATATTTATGCTTTTACAGTTATTATTTATTTATATTTCCACATTTATCTATTTGATATGTTCATGAGATTGCGAGCTTGCTTTTATTTCGATTACTCCTATATGTACAAACTTAGATATTGGTTAATCTTGCATGTGTATGTTGCGTAAGACTTGGTTATATTGTTGCATAAATTTGTTCATTATAATTTACATAAGTAAGGACCATTCAGAACCCAACGGTTTGAGGTCTTCCCTTGTGAGGGGTGAGTGCAGCCTTAAATCATTTCCCAGTTCACACTGGGTGGCGACTTTTTTATTCTCCGATTTAGTCCCATGTGGGCTACTCCGTACTCTCGATCAGGCCGCGAGCCCGGGACAGCATCGTCGATTTTTGTGTCATACAAACACCTTGAAGAGAAGTACCCTCGAATGGATCGGGGGAAGTTTGGATCAACCTGAAGATGTTTGCCAACACTCAAAGATTTCACAGCCTCTGTAATGTCCTGGAAACACAGACTTTCCTTGGTGTCATCCCCTAGATCATCCAAAAAGTTGATTCTGAGGCCCGACTTATTGTAGTTCTGGTCCACGACCCTGCGACTACATCCCAAAAAGATGATTCTGAGGCCCCGATTTATTATAGTTTTGGTCCATGACCCCCGCGACTACACAACACTCATTAGTACCTCCATGGTAAGACCTGTCAATATGATTTTTGACGCGTCCTCCCAACCCAGACGATAACACTTGGAACTATTCACCGAACTAATGACGTTATACCGAGCGTGAGACTGGGAAAGAAAGAGCTCAAGATCGTCCTGATAATGATCATCAGCACCCTGTAACTGCTTTTTTAGCTTAGACACTTCCACGCTCAGAATAGAGCGTCTGTGGAGGAACTCATCCCGGTGCCTCTGAGACGCCTCAAGATTCCAATAAGAAAATAACTCATGAGAAACAGAAAGTGGCTGGAAATAGAATAAAGTCATAAATTCCAAAAATGAGAGCCTTACATGCTGAATCTTTGAGACTTTTGCACAAAGCCCCTCATTTTCATGGGTAGTCGAGGCCAGATTCGCTTGAAATTCCTGATTTCCAATATCCCATAGAGCCAACCTCTCATCGAGCTTCGATTGAGTGGCTGTCAAAGTAGATACATCCTTATTGCGAGCCTCAGCCTCAGCCTCAGCCTCGCGCTCCAACTCTCTTCTCATCGAATCCATCACTTATGAAGCTTTAGCCATATCATTCTAAGCCACATAGAGGTGGGTCTCTGGCATCCTAAGCAATTGGGTTGCGCAAATGGAACTCACCTCATTGAACTGAAGGATCCTATTGCTGAGGGTAGGATCTTGGAGCAAATGAATTTGTTATGCCGATGGAGAGGCAGTGATGAAGCATACAAATCTAGTAGATTCTGAAACTCCCAGGCATCAAAGGCAGAAGCGCTCACATGTGATAGCTCAAAGAATTACTGTGCAAGGCTCGTAGAAGTCCCTAAGGAGGTTGTATTGAAAGCAGTACAGAAAGAGCCAACGAAGATCTAGAAGTAAAAACAAGCAACTCTGAGACCAAAACATAAGACTTTGAGGTAGAAGTAGGAGCAGAGATACAGATAGAACTGGGGCTAGGCCGGTATGAATGATAGACACAATAGAGCCTACCCATTAGTAACAGTTGCGGAGCTTGACCGATATGACCTCACTCAACCTCTGAAAATCGAGCTAGCTCACTCTCAATCTTTTTTTCTTACGGTAACACTGGAACTTACCCTCATCTTCCCCATCTAGAGTCAGGGATCTAGGGTGAATAAGAGTGGGAATTCCAAACAAAGAAAATGAGGCACATAGATCATTCCTCTTGGATCTAAATTTACTGGGGGTGACACTGCTCTAGATGGGAGTTGAGCTGCAACAGAAGAAACATCAAGAGGGGTTGTTATGGTGTCTATATCGTAGCGATGTCACGCTTTTCTTTGAAATCAGGACAAGATCTTTAGGGGGTACCTCTGAAGAAGCAATAAATATTTCAAAATCCAAATTTTCACATTTATAAGGCAACTTCAGGTTGGCCCTCTTCACATAAGGGTCCTTGCTCCATTAAGCACATTTCTTCGTCTTTTGCGTTTTTTCAAGTTTGCCCAGTCTTGATCATCATGAAGAATGATTTAAAATACTACTACACCACATTAAGGGGGAGGGAGATTCAAACCCCTGATAGGTACTTGTTTGCCCATAAATCTTTCATCAAAATGGGACTTGTGATAAGCAAACCACCATTGATCTTTCTCCCAAAACAGAGACGAATGGTCCCCAACACCTATAGGGGAAAAATAAAAGCCACAGCGCATCAAGCCCTGAAGGTCATCTTTTTTACCACTCTATTGATATGAAGCACCTCATTCCCCCTTGGGGCCACGAATTGATGCAAGAAATTGACCCTTTCTCTGGATAGTTCAAGGCAGGGAGGAATGTATACAGAGCCAGAAGCTAAAAAGGAAAAAATATGTCAGACCTTATGATTGACCAAGAAGGCGTAAACTTTAGACTCATAAACATGAGCTGACGAAATGCCTTGGTTCGTCAATGATATCGATTTTCCAGTTGCCAATCACAATTAGCAGACTGTTAGATGACCAATACTTATCCGAGGTAGGAAACATCGAAAACATAATTATTGACTTTTGGGACACAAATGTGTACTTATCCACACCGTTGGCAGATTCAGACTTGGTCAAAGAAAATATATAGAAGAAGTCGTGGATTATAAGGCGTGAATCTTTAACCATTGAGAAGATAATGAAACCTATAACGCACCTAAGCCCGTTTGGGGTCAGTTGTATCAAGTGCATGCAGATATAGTGAAGTATAGGTGTTAGTGTTCCTAAAACATACCAAGGATCTAATAAGCATGAAAAACATTAAATAAGAACATTATAAGTTGTGGAATACTTACAACGAACGGATTTGAGCTTTAAAAAAATTTGTGAAGATGATCTCCAAGATCCAAGCAAAGTGATGATTCCAATTCTTGAAGATGTTTCCCTATCACCTTTGTTGACTTGCTTAAGTGCTAGCTTTTGATTTGAAGAACAAAATCAAAGAGAGCAAAGGGTTGAAGTTCATGCCCAAGGGAGAGCTTTTAGGGTTTCTTGTTTTTCAATTTGTGTCAAGTGTGTAGAGATTTGTTTTGGTAAAACCCTTTTACCCTTTTTACCAAAACTTGGTAGTTGGGTAAATGGTTTTACCAAAACCAATACAAGGTGATTGGTTGGTTGGTGGCTTGCATAAATGCCAACTACCACCACCTACCACACATGTGAAGTGGGCCCCACTTATTTGAATTCAAAATTCAAATATCTCTACGAGTATTTGCAGCGGCTCGGTTCCGTTTAATCCGATTAAACGAACATTCGTCGCTAAATAATTAAATCTAATTTAATTAAATAACGATGCCTCGCAAATATATTACGAACGTCGTTCACGAACTAATTCTAAATTAATTCGTTCGTTCGTATTAAAGTCTGACTTTAATCTCGTAATGAAATCCAATTCATTTTAATATATCCGATATATTAATTTTAGCCCATTTGAATAAATTAAAAAGAAAAATCAAATTTAACTATTAATTTATTTTACCGATTAATTTCAAATTAATCGCGTTCTTTCTCTACTGAACACATTTAATCCCAGATTAAATAAAGCCCATATAATCCCAGATTAATTTTCTCTCTCTAAATTAATCCCAGATTAATTCTAATTTAAGTCAACTGTCATCGGTGAATCTTTGGGAAGCGACCCAAGAGATCTCTGGATATGTTGCAGTAAATCAGGTTATCGGACTATCCGATAAAGTGAGTACCTCGTACCACGTGCTTACCGATTTACAAGACATGGTTGGCTTCTAGCAAAGCACCGTGCCTACCCAATTCTCCAGAAATATTCTTACTGGAATATATAATCTATGTCAGGCGTAGAATACATAGTATCTCGTATTGCGATCCAGTATCAGATGTCACGTGCTAGGCCTGAGGCTGGAATAGTGTCTGCCCCGTACGAAGCACATATCAGATATCAAACAACTACTCTCTTTGAATCGGATAATCATGACCTTGTCACATTATCCCGATGGTTGCAACACAATAGAGAACTAGTTATGAATCCCTGCGTGATCATCATCTCCATATGTCTGAAGTGATACTTCCGTCTTGACATCACATCCAATACACTACGATTCTCGATAAACCCAATAGAGGCGTACACAGAACCTGTTAAAGCCCTGGACGACCAAAACCAAAGTTTACCGATTGTCGCAAGTATTAGCGATGTAAGTCTCAGGTTAAGACCAAATACACCTACCCTGAAGCGGACTCCCAGAGAAACATATACATACTACCAATGGGATTCCGCAGGGTCTGTCCAGAGCGAAGCTGTTTTTCGTACCTTCGGTAAAACACAACCTCCTATCGCACTTGCATAAGTATCCATACTTAAACATATGAGAACTATGTCGTTATGCCCTCACAACGCGCACAAGTGCAATACTAGTCTATTCCGTATTATCGATGTCCAGTCTCGATAATACTACGACTAGGGATATTTAATGATTAAACCTTTATGGATTGATACTTCTCATATCATCTAATCCGGAACTAATCATATGGACTTTTACCATTTATATATCAAAGTAAATAAATTACGAAATGATAAAAGGCAATTTCATTACTACATAGTCAATTTTGTACAAAAACACAATGTCTTTTACAAACAGTGACGCTATGGGTCATAATTGTCTAACAATCTCCCACTTGTCCTATAGCCAGTCACTCAAGCATCTAACACCTGAACTATGTATATGTTTCTCAAACTTTTGCTGTGAAATAGCTTTCGTCAGCGGGTCTGCAATATTATCATCTGATGCGACCTTCTCGATCTTCACATCGCCACGATGTATGATCTCACGAATCAGATGGAAACGTCGAAGAACATGCTTGGATCATTGATGAGACCGTGGTTCATTAGCCTGCGCTATAGCCCCGTTATTGTCACATAATAATGGAACGGGCTCAGCTGCTAACGGAACTACTCCTAATCCAATTAGGAATTTACGGATCCAAACTGCCTCTTTTGTTGCTTCAGCTGCAGCAATATACTCCGCTTATGTTATTGAATCGGCAACAGTCTCTTGCTTGGATGATTTCCAGCTTACTGCTCCGTTGTTCAAACAAAATATGTACCCGGATTGCGACTTAGAGTCGTCTTTATCGGTTTGGAAACTTGCATCGGTATACCCAGTTACCTCAAGTTCTCCATCTCTATAAATTAAGAAAGTATCCTTAGTTCGTTTAAGATACTTAAGGATGTTCGTAACCGCCATCCAGTGACCATCACCTGGATCGGCCTGATAACGACTACACATGCTCAAAGTATACGAGACATCAGGTCAGGTACATATCATGGCAATATGATCGATCCGACTGCCGAGGCGAACGATATCCGACTCATGCTGTTTCTCTCATCTTGAGTTTTAGGACACATGTCCTTAGATAGAGAGATGCCATGTGACACTGGTAACAGTCCCCTTTTGGACTGATCCATGTTGAATCTTTTCAACACTTTGTCAATGTACGTGCTCTGGGAGAGTCCAAGCAGCTTTCTAGATCTATCCCTGTAGATCTTTATTCCTAGAATAAAGGCTGCTTCTCCCAGATCTTTCATGGAGAATTTTAATGAAAGCCAAGCTTTCACCGATGTAACATGGGAATGTCATTGCCCATAAGCAATACATCGTCAACATAAAGGACAATGAATGTCAGTGCGCTCCCACTAACCTTCTTATATACACAAGGATCATCCTCGTTTTGAATGAAATCATATTCTTTTATGATCTCATCAAAAAGTTGGTTCCATGACCGCGATGCTTGCTTTAGTCCATAGATGGATCGATTTAACTTACAAACCTTGTTTGCAAGTCTAGGCACGATAAAACCGTCAGGCTGTTGCATATAAACATCCTCCAAAAGGTTTCCGTTAAGGAAAGCGATTTTAACGTCCATCTGCCATATCTCGTAATCGAAATATGCAGCAATAGCAAGCATTATCCGAATGGATTTAATCATGGCAACGAGTGAGAAATTTTCGTCGTAATCGACACCATGTCGTTGACGATACCCCTTCCTACAAGCCTAGCTTTGTACGTTTGCACGTTACTTCCATGTCGGTCTTCTTCTTGAAGATCCATTTGCATCCAATAGGCTTTACGCCTTCTGGTGCATCAACCAGTGTCCAAACTTGGTTGGTGTACATGGAATCCATTTCGGACTTCATGGCCTCTTGCCATAAAGGAGAATCGATATCTTGCATCGCTTCCTCATACGTAGCCGGTTCGTCATCCTCAATGAGATTAATATCTACATGAGGTGAGATCAGAAACCCATACCTCTCAGGTTGGTTCCTGACTCTCTCCGACCTACGCGGTCCTAGTGTAATAGAAGATTATGGTACAGTCTCATCCCAGATGGACTGTTCTTGTTCCATTGAGGATTCTATGCCAGGAATAGTATCACTCTGATTTTCATCGAGTTCTACTTTCCTCCCACTAACCACTATATTTAGGAATTCCTTCTCAAGGAAAACCGCATGTAGAGCAACAAATACTTTGTTCTCTCGTGGGTGATAGAAGTAATATCCTTTGGTTTCCCTAGGATATCCTACGAATAGGCATTTATCCGATTTGGGCTCAAGTTTGGTACCTTCCAAACGTTTGACGTATGCCCAGCATCCCCAAATCTTTAGGAATGAGAAACCTGGTTTCTTTCCTGTCCATATCTCATATGGTGTCTGTTTTACAAACTTTGACGGAACCTTATTCAAAATAAGAACTGCACTGTTTAATGCATATCCCCAGAAGGAAATAGGTAGCTCAGTGCGACTCATCATAGACCTTACCATGTCCAACAGAGTTCGGTTTCTCCGTTCGGATACACCGTTTAATTGCGGTGTTCCAGGAGGTGTCCACTGTGAAAGAATACCATATTCTTTCAAGTAATCTAGAAACTCATTGCTCAAGTATTCGCCACCACGGTCCGACCGTAATGTCTTTATACTCTTGCCGGTATGTTTTTCAACTTCGTGTCGAAACTCTTTGAATTTCTCAAAAGTTTCCGACTTGTGTCTCATAAGATACACATAACCATAACACGATGCATCATCCGTAAAGGTTATGAAGTATTCGAATCCACCTCTAGCCTGGCTAGACATGGGCCCACAAACGTCACTTTGGAACGAGGGCTAAAAGTTCGGTGGCACGTACACCTTTACCGCTAAAAGGTGATTTAGGCATTTTGCCTAATAAGTAAGATTCGCAGACGTCATATGAATTTGGATCAAATTCGTCCGAGTACCCACTCTTCGAAAGTGTGGATATGCGAGTCTTGTTAATGTGTCCCAGACGACAGTGCCGCATATAAGTTTCATCTTTGTTACTAAGTTTGAGCCTTTTGTTTGTTACATTATATGTTTGAGATTGATTTATATTCAAAATATAAAGACCATTATTAGCATCAGCTGAACATATCTCAAAATCATCTTTATAAACAAAACACCCAGTGTTTCGGAATACAAAAGTGTACCCGTATTGGGTCAAACAAGATGCAGAGATAATATTCCTAGTCAAACTAGGTACATAATAACAGTCTGAAAGTTTAAGTACATGCCCCGAAGGCAGTTCTAAAACAAAAGTGCCAACGGCCAAAACGGCGACTGTTGCCCCATTTCCAACGCGTAGATCATTCTCTCCTGAGGTCAGTCTCCTGGTAATCTGCAGATCCTGCACATCAGTATATATGTGATTACCACAACCAGAATTAAAAATCCAATTTTTAAAACTAGAAGTAGCCATGTTTATTTCAATAACAAACATACCTGAAGCCGGTGCCTTGCCCGCTTTAATCTCCTTCTGAAGCGCCTTGTACTCGCGGCAGTCACGCTTCCAGTGATCCCGCTTGCCGCACTGTAGGCAAACATCCTGAGATTTGTCCTTTGGCTTCATAGAAGCCTTTGACGTTTTGGTTTTTGTTATGCTTCTTCTTTTTCACACCTTCAGTTGCCTTGAGCCCAGCCATAGGTGCATGAGATGTCGATGCAAAGTGCGCCTCGCACTTGTTGCCCTTATAAAGCTCCTTCTCAGCCTCCTTGAGAGTTGACAGTAACTCTCCAAGAGTATCACTATTGTTCATCAAATTATAATTTATGATGAACTGTCTCCAGGAATCGGGGAGAGATTACAGGATCATATCCACAGTAATCTCAGCCTCAAAGACTATCCCATGTTGGCCAACTCATCAATGTCAGCAATCATCTGTGCCACGTGGGACTCAACAGACATGCCTTCTGTCATGCGTGAGCGAAAGAGCTTATTCACTAACTCGTACCTCTGCATCCTCTTGTTAGAGCGATGCAGATCTTGCAACCTCGCTAACATATTATAAGGATCCAAGTCCCTATTTTGTCTACGAAAGTGCTGAGTCATCGAAGAAAGCATAATGGACTGAGTTGTGTCACAATCATCGTTGTGAGTCTTCCAAAGCTCCATCTCAAATGTCTCATTCGGTCCGGGCTTAGGCCCAAGAGGTCTTTGTAAAGTATACAACAACCTCTCTGAACCTTGGACAATCCTAAGGTTCATTTCCCAATCTACAAAGTTCGTGCCCTTAAAGACATTTTCTCCCATGATAATGTCACGGACATTTCCCTTTCCTGTCATCTTGACTACGATAGTCCAACTATCTAGTCAACGATAATGGGTACAGTGTAACTGTTACATAGAAAAATAACAATATATTAGTCCAACTAATAAAGTAATTTTGACGAAATTATTTGAAAGCGCGTAAAGCTAAGTATCTGAATGAAATTGCAAATTCAATACTAGCCTCCCACTATTTTTCGGTGAGCCTCTAACCCTCTGTCGAGTACTCGGAAAACATAGTTTCCTAGTGGGCTAGGATCCCGTTAAATAACATACAACCTTGACTTTGGCCAACAAGCTGTATGAAACTTAACTAGGTAGATCTCGAAGATCAATTGGATCTCATCCAATTCCTAGATCCGGTAGGTGAATATCCAAGTCTGAAACATCTATACAGTATATATGCCAATATATGCAATATATTTTCCTAACCTTTTTCCTCTGAATCAACTAAGCCTTGGCTTTGGCACAACAAGCTTAATGATTCCAGTTAAGCGGGACCCATTGACATGGAAAGCTTCGTAATCAATGTCGATGGACAAGAAGTGATCTTGACTTTGGCCAACGAATCACAACTTGGACAAGACACCGAAATAGAATAAAACTTTCATGATTCAAACACATCCGCAATTGACAAAGGTCTTGACTTTGGCCAACAAACCAATGCCAACTTTGGATCTTGAGTAAGAATCACTCAACGGAAGGAAAAACACTTAATATGTTTTTGAGGGTTTTTCGCGTAAATTGGCATCCAATTTATTATCTTTGATTAGGTCTCATCATACACCCTTAAGCATGCTTCTAAAACATCATAAGGCGCAAAAGTAAATTAATAACGATATGCAGATGGATATTTAAACTGATTGTTCCTAGAACAAATCGCTCCATTTCCTCTCCCCGACTAGAACTATTCTAACTCCTACCCAATTACAAAATACAATAAAGAAACCTCATTTACATTGAGGGGAATAGGTGAGAAGAGAATTACAAGGAGTAAAGAGATTAAAGGCTAGACACGCAGGCCCAATTTAATAAATTCTAAATTTATTACAATTTCCAATATTACCCTTGCCCTTCTAATATCCATCCGATATACATTATTCATACAACACATTTATGTATTCAATCAAAACATGTTATTCAATCAATCTAATCCAATTAATTAATCTTTGATTAATGACCATCCAATGTTCAAACAATGATTTGATTTGCTCGAGTCCAACTCGTTTAAGAATAAATACTTTTAAGTACGTATTTTTGAATTATATCGAACTATAACTTTAAATCCAATTTATTTGTATTCAATACTAATTCTAATTTAATTCCAAATTAAACATTTACACTTATATATATGTCTTAAAGACTTGGATTCCAAATCCAATCTTGATGGGTCTCAAAGGCCCAATAACATCCAATGTCATTAATTAAAGTCCAATGGGCTTTTAATGGATTCTTAAGGCATAGGCTTTGGCCATAATGGATCAAACCCAAAATGCCAAGGCCCAATAGGAATCACTCTATTGCCATCAAATCAATTTAGGACCCATTAGACCCAATTAAATTCTTTAAAGGGCCAAGTGATGTATTTGGACTTCATGGAATTGGTTTTGGGCCCAATTGGATCCAATCCAAAAGTCCAAAACCAAACTTGGTCAAACCAAGCCCATTAAGCCCAAATACACACTTTTAGCCCAATAAAGTTTAAAGGCCAATTATTACAATTTTAATATTCCAAATATTATAATTATAATAATTAACGTGTATTAGTCATGATTAATTAATTAAACTCAATATTTCCAAAATACCAATTAACTTAATTAATCATGCTTAATCCAACAATTCATGCTCAACACAAATTGAGGCCAAAAAACATCATTTCATGCTTAACACAAATTGAAGCCTAAATACATCATTCCATGCTCAACATGCTCTTTGATTTTAACATAAACATTATTGACTTTGATTCTAATGCAATCAAACCAACAATCAACATTTAAACATGCATTTAAACACATCATTTTATGTTACAAAAATAAAAAAACTGCACTGTGAACTGCTAGTAAGTTTTGGCCAAGCTATGCATTTTTTAATTTTTGATTCTTTCAATTTATTTCAAATGTAATCATGCATAACTCTAAGTTATCATATTCTAAACATGCTCAAAGCATCAATTTGAAAAAATAATGTTCAAAACACAAAAGCCCCAAATTTTATGCTCAAGAACCCTAAAATTTTTCATGCTTAAAATTGGCTCTGATACCATTGTTAGTGTTCCTAGAACATGCCAAGGATCTAATAAGCATGAAAAACATTAAATAAGAACATTATAAGTTGCGGAATACTTACAACGAACGGATTTGAGCTTTAAAAAAATTTGTGAAGATGATCTCCATGATCCAAGAAAAGTGATGATTCCAACTCTTGAAGATGTTTCCCTATCACCTTTGTTGACTTACTTAAGTGCTAGCTTTTGATTTAAAGAACAAAATCAAAGAGAGCAAAGGGTTGAAGTTCACGCCCAAGGGAGAGCTTCTAGGGTTTCTTGTTTTCCAATTTGTGTCAAGTGTGTAGAGATTTGTTTTGGTAAAACCCTTTTACCCTTTTTACCAAAACTTGGTAGTTGGGTAAATGGTTTTACCAAAACCAATACAAGGTGATTGGTTGGTTGGTGGCTTGCATAAATGCCAACTACCACCACCTACCACACATGTGAAGTGGGCCCCACTTATTTGAATTCAAAATTCAAATATCTCTACGAGTATTTACAGCGGCTCGGTTCCGTTTAATCCGATTAAACGAACCTTCGTCGCTAAATAATTAAATCTAATTTAATTAAATAACGATGCCTCGCAAATATATTACGAACGTCGTTCACGAACTAATTCTAAATTAATTCGTTCGTTCGTATTAAAGTCCGACTTTAATCTCGTAATGAAATCCAATCCATTTTAATATATCCGATATATTAATTTTAGCCCATTTGAATAAATTAAATAGAAAAATCAAATTTAACTATTAAATTTATTTTACCGATTAATTTCAAATTAATCGCGTTCTTTCTCTACTGAACACATTTAATCCCAAATTAAATAAAGCCCATATTAATCCCAGATTAATTTTCTCTCTCTAAATTAATCCCAGATTAATTCTAATTTAAGTCAACTGTCATCGGTGAATCTTTGGGAAGCGACCCAAGAGATATCTGGATATGTTGGCAGTAAATCCGGTTATCGGACTATCCGATAAAGTGAGTACCTCGTACCACGTGCTTACCGATTTACAAGACATGGTTGGCTTCTAGCAAAGCACCGTGCCTACCCAATTCTCCAGAAATATTCTTACTGGAATATATAATCTATGTCAGACGTAGAATACGTAGTATCTCGTATTGCGATCCAGTATCAGATGTCACGTGCTAGGTCGGGGGCTGGAATAGTGTCTGCCCCGTACGAAGCACATATCGGATATCAAACAACTAGTCTCTTTGAATCAGATAATCATGACCTTGTCACATTATCCCGATGGTTGCAACACAATAGAGAACTAGTTATGAATCCCTGCATGATCATCATCTCCATATGTCTGAAGTGATACTTCCGTCTTGACATCACATCCAATACACTACGATTCTCGATAAACCCAATAGAGGCGTACACAGAACCTGTTAAAGCCCTGGACGACCAAAACCAAAGTTTACCGATTGTCGCAAGTATTAGCGATGTAAGTCTCAAGTTAAGACCAAATACACCTACCCTGAAGCGGACTCCCATAGACACATATACATACTACCAATGGGATTCCGCGGGGTCTATCCAGAGCGAAGCTGTTTTCCGTACCATCGGTAAAACACAACCTCCTATCTCACTTGCATAAGTATCATATACTTAAACATATGAGAACTATGCTGTTATGCCCTCACAACGCGCACAAGTGCAATACTAGTCTATTCCGTATTATCGATGTCCAGTCTCGATAATACTACGACTAGGGATATTTAATGATTAAACCTTTATGGATTGATACTGTCTCATATCATCTCAATCCGGAACTAATCATATGGACTTTTACCATTTATATATCAAAATAAATAAATTACGAAATGATAAAAGGCAATTTCAATACTACATAGTCAATTTTGTACAAAAACACAATGTCTTTTACAAATAGTGACGTTATGGGTCATAATTGTCTAACAATAGGGTGGAGGGGGAACCGAAGGATTCGGAGGTCGTACTGTTAGTGTCCTATATATGCCACAATATCACTAAGATAATTTGTGTGTGAATACATCAAGAAGTTTGCGGAAAAAAACTTACAATGATTGGATGAGAGTCAAAACTTTTCCATGGATGTGTGGAAGCTCCAAGCTTTCTTTTGCATTCCAAACTCAAAGGTGAGTTTCCCTATCACCTCACAAGACTCCATTAAGTGCTAGCTTTTAAGATTTTTGAAGCAAAAATCAATGGAGAGGAAAGTCAAGTCACGCCCAAAGAGAGAGAATGAGGAATAGTGATTTTCAAGTTTCAAAAATTTGCATCAAAAAATTGTGTGATCTGTTATTAAAGTCCAACCTTAATGTTGCCAACCACTTCCATCACAAAAGTGACATGTGATGTAAGTAAAGTGGGTCCCACCACTTTAAATTCAAAATTTGATTGTTTTACACAATACACTTTAGACCCGGTTCGTTTAATCCAACTAATGAATTTTCCATCGCGGCGTAATTAAATCCAATTTAATTAAATAATAATGCCTCGCAAAATTATTACGAAAGTCGCTTGTGAATTAATTTCAAATTAATTCGTTCGTGAGAATTGAAATCCAATTTAATTCCGCATTGAAATCCAATTTCAATTAATATATCTAATATATTATTTTAGCCCAAATAAATAAATTAACTAGAAAAATCCAATTTAACTACTAAATTTATTTTACGGATTAATTCCAAATTAATCACGTTCTCTCTTCTACAAGAATTTAATCACATATAAATTCTTGACGCAATTAATCCCAGATTAATTTTCTATCTCATAATTAATCCCAGATTAATTCTAGCCATAATTAATCCCAGATTAATTTTCTCTCTCAGAATTAATCCCAGATTAATTCTGTTCGAGTCAAATATCATCGATAAATCTTAGGGAAGTGACCCGAGAGATCCCTAAATATGTGGCAGTAAATCTGGTTGTCGGACTATCCAAACACGTGCGTATTTGGTACCACGTTCTTACAAGACATGGTTGGCTTCTAGCAAAGCACCGTGCCTACCCAATTATCTAGAAATATTCAACAAGGAATATATAATCTTTATCAGGCGTAGTATACTAAGTATTTCACATTACGATCCAGTATTGGATGTCACATGCTAGGCTTGGGGCTGGAATTGTGTCTGCCCCGTATGAAGCATATATCGGATCACTAGCAACTAGTCTCTATAATCGGATAATCATGACCTAGCCATACTATCCCAATAGCTGCAGCATTTAAAAGTACTAGTTTTGTATCCTTGCGTGATCATCATCTTCATATGACTGAAGTGATACTTCCATCTTGACATCACACATAATACACTACGATTCTCAATTTACCCAGAAGAGGCGTACACATAACCTATTAAAAGCCTTGGACGACCAAAACTAAAGCATACTGATTGTCGCAAGTATTAGCGATGCAAGTCTCAGGTTAAGACCATATACACCTACCCTGATTCGGATTCTCATAGACACATAGACATACTACCAATTGGATTCTAATGTGTCTATCTAGAGCGAAGCTGTTCCCGATCCAATGGCTAACAGAACCTCCTATCACACTTGCATAAGTATCTAATACTTAAATATATGGGAACTATACCGTCAAGCTTCCATAACGCGCACAAGTGTAATACTAGCTTATTCCATATTATCGATGTCCAATCTCGATAATACTACGACTAGGGATATTTAATGATTAAACCTTTCATGGATTAATACTGTCTCATATCTTATTAATCCGGTATTAATCATATGGAATTTTATCATTTATATATCCAAGTAATCCAATTATAAAATGATAAAAGAGCAATTTCCTTTGTCACATAGTTAATTTGTACAAAGAACACCATGTCTTTTACGAATAGTGATGTTATGGGTCATAATTGTCCAAAACGTACTCCCTCATAACGATGCCACCGCGAGGGACATTAGTATGGTTAGTTTCCCAGAGGGATGCGCTCTCATGGATGGGCTCTAGGTAGATGTCATGAGGAATATCATTATCCTCTCTTAGGCACTAAATCTTATCGTTGGAAAAAGATGAAAAGGCAATGATAGCAGAAGAGATGTGAGTTTGGATTTAGTAGAGAGAATGTTAGATGGAAATGATTTCGCAAGAGAAAGGATAGCAAAGGTTTGAAATTTGAAACTTTGAACTGATGGAGTTGACAAAGACAGTCAAATCGATATTTATGGGACGTGACAGTCAGGCTCCCAATGAAACAAAAATCTGGCCTAAAACACATAAATGATGCAAACAAAATATGGAAATTTTTAGGGGAAAAAACTAAGCATCTGGTGAAATAACACGTGGTTAGATGAAGAGGACTTCAGGATCTCCTGTTAGAACTAGCCTTTAAGACTGGTCATCAGAGTCTATCACAAAACCTATCATCATAGTTTGGCAGCAGAACCCACCATCAGAGTCTGAAGTCAAAACCTCCATTAGAGTCTGACTTTAGGACCTATCGTTAAAGTCTGATAGTAGGACCTCCATCAGAGTATAAATTCAGGACTCGCCAGTGGGAAGTCCATACCAGGCTTGACTCCCACAAAGGCTGGCATAGGTCACACAAGGATTATACCCGAGATACAAATCTTCTAAATAAGGAATGAGACAACCAGTTAATTACTTTGAGACAACCAGTTAATTACTTTCTTTTTTTTTTTAAGCTGGACAATCATCTATAATAGAGAAGTTGTGAGATTATAGGGAGTGGGTCAGTTAGTGGGAAACGTGAATGAAATGTAATCGCTATCAGTTTATTTTTCTTGTGACAAAGTAGTATAAATAGTACAAAAATCCATAGAATAAAAGATCGACCTTTTGATAATCAATAAATAAGATAATATTTTTTTTAATCAATTTTTGTATTTTATTTTCAATTATATTGTTTGTAAAGTTTATTGCACAAACAGACTATAACGATATGTTTAGAGCTTGGTAATCAGACACCGAGGCAATGCAAGGCCAAAATTATGATTATGGGTGTGCATCGGTCGGTTAATCTTGATTTTTTAACCGTAATCGAAATTTTCGGTTAAATAAAAGTGTGACCGATTTAACCAATTTATGATACATAACCATTAACCAATTAACCATTATATTTCGGTCGGTTATGGTTAATTCGGTTATTAACCAATCCAATAAATTAAAATTTAATATTTTTTATAATTTTTAATTAGAAAATTATATATGATGTAGGTCGGTTCTACCGATTTTTCGGAACATTTCAACCATTCGAACCACTGACGTATTAAATTTTTTGGATCACTAATTCGATAACATATCAGATTCTAAAAATACCGATTCTAACTAATATTTGATTAAATATATCTATATTTAATTACAAGCGAGAGAAATATTTTTTAAACCCTCGATGATTGTCACGGCCTCAGATTTCCTTCAAAACCTGTCATGTTAGAAATTTTAAAGGTCACGAATCCATCACGATGCAAAATCTACACATTTGAAATTTTATGTATTTTTACCTTTAAATTCTTGAGAGAAATTACAAGAGTCAAAACCAAGCTGTTAATGCAGCCTGTCATTTGAATTTTATCAATTTTATTTTCGGGTAGTATTATCAAATCAGTATAACTACAACCAATTGAGAGTTTACATGCATACTATTTTAACTTTAAAAAATTAAAGGATTTGCACACTCTAATATATATATGTATGGTTTAATTTCGGTTAATCGGTCGGTTCGGTTATACAAATCTCATAACCGTAACCGAACCGAATAACCGAAAAAGTTAAAAATTTTAACCGCAATAATCTATTTAACCAAATTAACAGAACCGTAATAAAAAAAATGGGTCGGAACGGTTCGGTTAATCGGTTAAAATCGATTAATGCACACCCCTAATTATGATATCAAATTAGAAAGACATCCAATTGTATAATATAAAATTTGGGATAAGGGTGAGAGATTTTGAGAGACACACGAATTCAGATATGGATTTGTATATTAAAAATATGGTAAGAAATTTTTAGATTCGTGCGAATTGTGATCCGAAGTTTGTTTAAAAACATATTAATATAAGACAAAAAAATCTATATTATTTGGATCTGGATCTGGAGATCCGATAAATTTCTTTCTCGATCAGTAAAACCAAAAAATATCGCAAAATCCGGATAGCGTCCCTAATTTCAGCAAAAATGCTACACATACATAAATTATTACTAACGATTTCTACACCCCTCTCACTGTAGATCATTGTAACTACAATTAGAGAGGCGTAGAAATTGTTAATAAGAATTTATGTATGTGTCCTAATTTCAGTCCATAATTGAGCCCACAAGTTGGCACTCATTGGTGGGCCCACTTTCGCTGGTCCTTAGCAACTTCTCTCTCTCTAAAAAAAATATATTCGTGGCGTCATTCAGTTATCGGTAGAGAGAGAGGGGAGGGAGGGGTTGTCGCCTGTGGGAACTGTAAATTGCGAACTGCTGGGATCGTCTCATCCAACAGTTTTGTTATATATATAAAAAGAAAATTTTAAAAAATAATTTAATAATGGATGGGGTGATTACAGTAGGAGATGCGGCGTCGTTGAGAATTGGTCAAGCGACGGCGTTTTTGAATTCTCCTCCGTCATCGTCGTCTTCACTGTTCCCCCCTAATAACCTCCCTCTGATCTCCGCGTTTCTTGCCTTCGCTCTCGCTCAGTTCCTCAAGATCTTCACCACCTGGTCCGTCCGTTTAATTATCTCCATTTTTGTGAAATATTTGCAGCATTTCTCTTTATTTGATCGGTTACTTATTGTAAATTTTGTTGATTTGAAAATCTGTTGCATAAAAAATCAATTTTCGTGGGATAATGGTATTAGATTGATCTGATTTAGGGCTTGGAGCTCCAAAATGCTCCTTTTGATTGTGATTAACCTCAAAATCAAAGAATTATGGATGCACGATATAATAAGTCATAACTGAATAGAAATTGAATAGACTAATGTAATTTGAAAGTTATTCTTTGAAATAATATCTCAGTTATTCTGTATGTTTTTGCTAGATGCTCAGGTTTAAAGAGAAGAGATGGGATTCTAAAAGGATGCTTGATTCTGGTGGAATGCCGTCATCACATTCTGCTACTGTGTCTGCTCTAGCAGTAGCGATTGGTCTACAAGAAGGGGCAGGAAGTTCGTCTTTTGCCATTGCATTGGTCTTGGCTTGCATTGTATGTTTCTTTTTTAACTTTATTGTGTTTATCTCGTATTGACATGTTTATATGCTCTTTTCCGGTTCTATTATGTCTTGATTTCTTCAATAGTTGCATGATATGCTGAATTTGCTTATTTTTTTATCATTTATTCTGAATTTCGTTGGTACTTGAAGCCAAGATGTTGATTCAGTCATATCTTTTGGATGTCATTGATGCTTATCCTCATCTTTTTCCTTTTTTTAATCTTTATAATTATGTTCCATTTTATTTTCACCAAACAATTGTTAAGAAAACAGGAAGCTGGTGCAAGTGATATGTCAAAAAACTTTTTTCTTTACTTTGAACTGATTGGAGACTGAAATCCATAAGGATATCTTTAGAGGCTGATGCACTTTTTGAATACACATACGAATTATTTACCAGCCAAAGTTTAAGGGTATACATTATACAGAGTTTTGTATAGTTTGTGGAGTTGTGCACTGTAGGGAAGATGTTCACTTTTTGACCTTTGGTTCAGTTTTGTAATCCGTTCCCTCTTTTTTGTTATATAGAAGTCTCTCTCTCTCTCTCTAGATTTTTTTAAAAAAAAATTGTTCATTCCTGGGAAAAGGAAGGAGCAAATAGAGCAAAGACCTCCCCTTTCTGTTCACTCTTCTCGAAGTGAGCAAATTGTATTGTGTATATATATGTATATATATCAACCAAAGTAATTGAAGAGAGAACAAAATGCGAGCATATTCTTAAAATGAATTCCCATTGATAGATCCAAATCCAATCACCTTTTTGTAGTCACTTTTTTCATAATTACTTATTGTTAATGTTCTTGTGCTTCTGCCAACATCACCTCTTTGATAATTGCAATCTGCTTTGGGAGATTGCCAATTTCCCCTACTAAATTCACTAACTACCACTTACCCCCTACTGTTTCTATAATATTAATAGCCCATAACCCCTGACTTTAAAAACTAAATTTATTTTATAGTTCTACCTTTAGATATTTGATATGATTGGATTATTTGTTATATTTTTTAATACCAAAAATATAAATAAAATTATGAAAATCTGATAGCTCAATAATAAATACTTTTAATTTATTTATTTAAATAAATTATTGATAATTACACCTTAATGTATTTTAGTTGTATATGTTTGTTTTATATGGCACAATATAATGGAGAAAATAAAACTATTAAGTTGATAAATAAAACCAAAATTATTAAAAATAAAAATAATAAATAAGGCACATACTAATGATAATAAAACTCATAAATCATTTAATAAATAAAAAAATGATGTTAAATAACAATATATTTATTGTCCAAAGTTTTCATAATTTATCCATTAAGTAATAATATTTATTTTTAAAAGATATTAGATTCAATAATGTTATTAATATTTTTTAGTATCAATAAAATTAAAAAAAAATAGAATACAGAATTTATCATGTTAGTATAATAGTAGTTAAGGGTAAAATGGTAAATGAATTTTTGTTTTTTTGAGGTTGGGAGTAATGGGGTAATATAAAAATAATAGGGAGTAAATGGAAGAGTGAATACACTATAGGAGGGAAAGTGGCATTCTCCCATAGACCGGGCCGGCGGTTCGGTTCCAGTTCCACACTAAAATGGAACCGGAACCGGAACCGGAACCGAACCGTTCGGTTCCGGTTCCGGTTCCATTCGTTTTTTTTTTTTTTTTTTTGAAAATAAAAGTTAAATTACAAATAATTACTTTAAATTATTTTTTTGAAAATAATTACAAATAAAATTACATAATTACAAATAAAATTACATAATTACAAATAAAATTATGTAAATTACAAATTACGTTAAATTACATTACATAATTACACTAAATTACAAATAAAATTCTTATTTAAAAAATTAAAAAAAAAATATTAATCCGGTTCCAACCGGAACCGTACGGTTCCAACCGGTTCGGCTAGGGGAGGAACCCTAACCGAACCGGTTAGGTTCCGGTTCGGTTCCGGAACCGGAACCGGAACCGTCCGGTTCCAACCGGTTCGGTTCCGGTTCCGAACCGGAACCTTGGCCGGGTCTATGCTCCCATATGCTTTTACAAGTTGGGAGTGGTTAATAATTCTTAAATATTTTTAGGTAATGTATGATGCCTCTGGGGTCAGACTACATGCTGGTCGGCAAGCGGAAGTAAGTCCTTGTTCTAAATTTCTTAACAATTCACTCAGTTGGCTTTGTTTATGGCTTGCATAATTATGTTATAAAGGCTGACATTCACAGAATTCTTCCTTCATATATTGCCGTTCATGATTATTGAGTTTGGCTCCTTGCAGTTGCTGAATCAAATAGTATGCGAGTTTCCTCCGGATCACCCATTATCTAATGTTAGACCACTACGTGAATTACTTGGACATACTCCGGTACAGGTAAGACTGATGCTTCTTTGCTTTAAGCTCTTCTAATTTCCATGTAAACTCCCAAATGAGACCTAGCCAAATGTACGTACATATATTCTCCAGTTCTACAATCAAACACTTATGTTACTATACTATTGATGAACATCGCTGAAACTGAATGTTTAATCAAAATATTAGTCTGTAAATAATAAATTTGTTTGGTATTGTACAGGTTGTGGCTGGTGGTATTTTGGGATGCTTTGTAGCATTTCTGATGAGAAGCCCAAACTAGATCGTTACAAGATCCACACTAATCATTGGTTCTCTGTCTCCTATCGGTCGGTAAGCTGGATGATATATGCAGTGGCTTGGCTAGGAGATACAAGTCATCAAAATCAGATGTCGTAAAATTTGTTATAGTTGATAATCTCTGTAGAGAAATATTGGGATTTGTTTAGAGACTAGAGGACTGTGTTTAATATTGGGATTTGTTTAGAGATTAGAGGACTATGTTTTTTTGTTGACTTAGGACTTGAGCTTGTACGCTTACAACCCTTTTTTAACTTCATAAACGTCTCTTCTTTCCTTTTTGAAACTCATAGAGTGTGTTATTTAACTCTGAGAAAGACTTGTGTGCTCTGAGTTGTGCGACAGGTCAATCGTGTTATGTCAGAGGACTTTCTTTTTTTTTTTTTTTTTTAATATGAAAATTGTAAAAAATCAGAAGGATTCACACATAATTAGAATAAATCTGACAACATAACTCTATGCATTATGAAACAAACTCACAATTAAATCTATTTGTGGCCCTAGAGATATTACGAAGCTGGCCATGTTTTCCAACCGAGAGTTGATGAATCCAAATTTCAAAATCATAGGAGAATAACATAGTAAAACATAGGATAATCATAATAACAGACAAATTCATTACAACACAATTGAAGACCTATCAGATTTACCGATGAAATTTCATAAATCCATTACTTATTGTTGTAACAACTTCCATATACCTGCATAAAATAGGAAAATAAAATTAATCAAAATACTAACACAAATCTAAGATCCAATTGGATTTACTACCACACAAGAAATCTCCGTAAACAAAAAACAGCTATAATAACGAAACCAAATCAAGAAGAGAATGACAAAGAAAAAAAGGGTAGTGGTAACCTCGCTGGAGGAAACTTTCCGATGAGCCACTGGCTGAAAACAAAAGAAGAAAAAAGAAAAATATGAGAACAAATGTGGAGAAGAGAAGAAGGAAAACAAGAGTAAGATAAAGATGAAAAGAAAAAGAGATGGTGGAGGAGGGGGAAGTAGGGTGCTTAATGTAAGTGTCCTAGACATGCCACGGGATCTCTAAGCGTGATTATTGTGTGAATTTATCAAGAAAGTTACGGAATACTTACATTGATCGGATTTAGGATTTCAAAAATTTCATGGATGTGGAAGCTTCCAAACTTATGGGTGAGTATCTCTATCACCTTCAAATGACTCTCATATGTGCTAGTAAGAATAAAATGAAATAAATTTTGTGCTCCAGAGAGAAAGGAGCAACTGGTCTTGTTTCGAAAACAAAGACAGTGGCCAATTCGGCCAAACTTCATTAAGAGAAGAAGCCAAAAGCTTCACGCCTAAAATGAAAAACAAAAAGATTGCCTTTTGTTTCGGTCAAAAGGAGAAAGGCAGAGGCCTTCTGCCAAATTGCCAACAAAAAAAACAGAGAGCAGGCTTTTCTTTCTTTATTCGGCCATATGCTTCAAAAGCAGAGGGCATTTGCCTTTTGTTTTTTTTGATTTTTTGTTTTAACTAAAGAGAAGTCCGTGGTTATTTTTAAAGAGTAATGATATACATACATAAAATTGTACCGAAAATTATCCCACCCCTCTCAATGTATCTACAGTAATTCACTGTAGCTACAGTGAAAAGAGTGGGATAATTTTATGTATGTGTATCATTTTTTATTTTGAGTAATGATATACATACATAAAATTGTACCGAAAATTATCTCACCCCTCTCACTGTAGCTACAGTGAACTACAGTAATTCACTGTAGCTACAGTGAAAAGAGTGTGATAATTTTATGTACAATTTTATGTATGTGTATCATTTTTTATTTTTAAAAGAAGAAAGGGGCAATTGCTTTTATTCAAAAGAAAGGCAAAATTGCTTCTTTCGGCCTTCACTTTTCAAAAGAGAATCAATGGCCCACGGCCAGCAAATGAAAAGAGATAATTTAATGAATAATCCAAAATTCATTACATATATATATATATTGTTGGTAAGTGTGATGGGTTAGTAAATCCAATTTAAATTGTCCTAATAAATTCCATCAACAAATGACTAGATGATATATGTAAGTGGGTCCCACCTCATTGAATTCAAAATTCAAAATTCAAAATTCAAATTACTTGTACAACACATTTTTGGGCTCCGGTTCGTTTAATTCGATTAAACGAATTTTTCGTCGCGACATAATTAAATCCGATTTAATTAAATAATAATGCCTAACAAAATTATTACGAAAGTCGCTTATGAATTAATTCTAAGTTAATTCGTTCGCACGAATTAAAATCCAATTTTAATTCCGCATTGAAATCTAATTTCCATTAATATATCTAATATATTATATTAGTCCAATTAAATAAATTAAATAGTAAAATATAATTTAACTATTAAATTTATTTTATCGATTAATTCTAAATTAATCGCGTTCTCTCCTCTCAACGAATTTAATCCCAGATAAATTCTCGACGCAATTAATCCCAGATTAATTCTTTCTCTCATAATTAATCCCAAATTAATTCTTGTCGTAATTAATCCCAAATTAATTTTTCTTTCTTAATTAATCCTAGATTAATTTTTATTTCTCTTAATTAATCCCAGATTAATATTGTTCGAGTCAAATATCATCGGTGAATCTTTGGGATGCGACCCAAGAGATCCCTAGATATGTTGGCAGTAAATATGGTTGTCGGACTATCCGAATACGTGCATATCCGGTACCATATTCTTACCGATTTACAAGACGTGGTTGGCTTCTAGTAAAGCATCGTGCCTACCCAATTATCTAGAAACATTCTTCTACGGAATACATGATCTTTGTCATGCGTAGTATACGTAATATTGCGCATTACGATCCAGTATCGGATGTCACATGCTAGGTCTGGGGCTGGAGTTGTGTCTGCCCCGTACGAAGCATATATCGAATCACTAGCAACTAGTCTCTTTATGATCAGAAAGTCATGACCTAGTCATACATCCCCAATGGCTATAGCACTTTAGAGTACTAGTTCTGTATCTCTGCGTGATCATCATCTCCATATGACTGAAGTGATACTTCCGTCTTGACATCACACCCAATACACTATGATTCTCAGTATACCCAGAAGAGGCGTACACAGAACCTGTTAAAGTCCCAGACGACCAAAACCAAAGTATGTTGATTTTCGTAAGTATTAGCGATGCAAGTCTCAGGTTAAGACCAAATACACCTACCCTTATTCGGATTCTCATAGACACATAGTCATACTACCAATGTGATTCCGAGGGGTCTATCCATAGCGAAGCTGTTTCCGTACCCTCGGTAAACAGAACCTTCTATTACACTTGCTTGAGTATCCAATACCCAAATATATGAGAACTATGCCGTTACACTTCCATAACACACACAAGTGTAATACTAGCATATTCCGCATTATCGATGTCTAGTCTCGATAATACTATGACTATGGATATTTAATGATTAAACCTTATGTGGATTAATACTGTCTCATATCTTATTAATCCGATATTAATCATATGGCCTTTTTGTTGGACAATTATGACCCATACCGTCACTATTTGTACAGATCACGGTATTGTTGTACAAATTAACTATGTGACAGAGGAGATTACACTCTTATCATTTGTGATTAGATCACCTAGATGTATAGATGATGAGAGGTCCCTATGATTTGTTCCTGGACGGAGAATGATATGAGATAGTATCAGTCCACGAAGGATAAATCGTTAAATATCCCTAGTCAGAGTATTATCGAGATTGGACATCGATAAATACGTAAAAGTCTAGTATTGCACTTGTGCGCGTTTGTGAGGACACAACGGCATAGTTCTCATATATTTGGGTATAGGATACTCATGCAAGTGTAATAGGAGGTTGTGTTTCACCGATGGTACGGGAAACAGCTTCGCTCTAGATAGACCCCCTCGGAATTCCATTGGTAGTATGACTATGTGTCTATGGAAGTCCGAAATCAGGGTAGGTGTATTTGGTCTTAACCTGAGACTTGAACCGCTAATACTTGCAACAATCAATATACTTTGGTTGAGGTCGTCCAGGGCTCTAACCGGTTCTGTGTACGCCAATGCTGAGCATATTGAGAATCGTAGTGTGTTGGGTGTGATGTTAAGACGAAAGTATCACTCTAGTCATAGTGGAGATGATGGTCACGTAGGATACGAAACTCGTTCTCTGAAATGCTCGAGCTATCGGGATATTATGACTAGGTCATGTATATCCGATTATAGAGACTAGTTACCAGACATCCGATATGCTCTTCGTACGGGGCAGACACAATTCCAGCCCCAGGCCTAGCACGTGATCATCCGATACTGGACAGAAATACGCAATACTACGGTATACTACGCTTGATATAGATAATATATTCCTGTAAGAATATTTCCGGAGAATTGGGTAGGCATGGCGCTTTGCTAGAAGCCAACCTTATCTTGTGAATCGGTAAAACGTAGTACTTGGTGTTGAGTTTCTATTAGGTCCCAAGATCAAATCAAAGCATGAAAACATGAGTGAATACATCAACGGAGGTAGCGGAATACTCACATCGATCGGTTGAGTCGATTTGGAGGCGAAACGAACCAAGAAACTCACTGCCAAGGACGCCAAACAGCAGCAGTCCACTGCCTCCAATTTCAGAATTTTGGGTTGAAGAACGGAGCTCCCAACTTCGTCCGACGGATCCCGGCTCATGGGTGAACCTCCCTACCACCTTCGCAAGACTCCCAAGTGTGCTAGCACTTGGATTTTCACCATGAAAACCCACCCTTGCTTCCCTTGAACTCACGGCATTGGCTTCCAAAAATAGAAACTTTTAGCCCTTGGGCGTGAGATGAAGGAGAGAAAATGAGAGAGAAAGAAAGATGTGTTAAGATTAAATGAAATGCATTTCAAATATTACTTATATACTTGTGTGAAATTCACCATAATTTCACTTGCATTTCACTTGAATTTGCATTTGCATTTGCATTTAAAAAGTCAAACAATTTAAAGCAAATACTATTCACATCAACTTTAAGTCATGTCAACTTTATGTCATGTCTCAAGTCTTTTCAATCAATCAATCACTCACATCAATCAATCAAATGTCACATCACTCAAAATGACGCTTGATTTGACGCTTGATGTGATGAATGACTTGACGTTAGATTTGACGCTTGATGTGACTTGCGTCGCCGCACTCGAATTCAAAATACGAATGCGCTCGCAATCACACTCGGGCTCGGGTTCGCTAATTCTAAATCAACGATTTTTCCGTCGCGTCGTAATTAAGTGATTACGCCTAGCGAATTCACTATTCACGTCGCTAACGAATTAATTCTAAATTAATTCGTTCGCCCGAATTAAAATCTAATTTTAATTCCGCGTCGAAATCTAATTGCGTTTAATATATCGAATATATTAATTCATCGACTAATTCCAAATTAATCATATCTCTCTCTCGACGATATTTTATCCTAGATAAAATATCTCCGTAATTAATCCTAGATTAATTTTCTCTCTCTTCTATATAATCCCAGATTATTCAAGAGTGCGAGTTGTGCGTCATCGGTGGATTATCGGGAAGCGACCCATGAGATCTCCGGATAATTTGGCAGTAAATACAGTCGTCGGTGTAACCGAATCACGTACGTACCAAGTACTACGTTCTACCGATTTACGAGACAAGGTCTCCTCCTAGCAAAGTACCAAGTCTACCCAATTCTCCGGACATATCCTTTTAAGAATACTTAGATCTATATCAAGCGTAGTATACAATCGTATTGTGCATATCGGCCCAGTATCAGATAGTCACGTGTTAGGGCTGGGGCTGGATAAGTGTCTGCCCCGTCCGAAACACATATCGGATGTCTGGTAGCTAGTCTCTATAATCGGATATTCATGACCTGGTCATAATATCACGATTGGATGCGCATCACTTAAGAGCACTAATACCGTATCCTGCGTGACATCATCTCCATTATGACTGGAGTGATACTTCCGTCTCGACATCACACCCAATACTCTACGACTCTCTGATAAACCCAGAGAAGTGGTAGACACAGAACCTGGTCAGGGTCCCCAACCACCAAAACCAAAGTTTATCGATTATCGTAAGTATTAGCGATGCAAGTCTCAGGTTAAGACTATACACACCTACCTTGACTTCGGCCTCCCATAGACACATAGTCATAATACCAATGGGATTCTGAGGGGTCTATCCAGAGCGAAGCTGTTTCCCGTACCATCGGTGAAACACGACCTCCTATCGCACTTGCATAAGTATCCAACACTTATATATATGAGAACTATGCCGTTGTGCCCTCACAACGCGCACAAGTGCAATACTAGCCTATTCCGCATTATCGATGTCCAGTCTCGATAATACTACGGCTAGGGATATTTAATGATTAATCCTTCGTGGACTGATATTGTCTCATATCATCTCAATCCAGGAACTAATCATAGGGACCTCTCTTCATTTATATATCTATGGTGATCTAATCACAAATGATGAGAGTGCAATTTCCTTGTTACATAGTTAATTTGCTACAACAACACAATGTTCTGTGCAAATAGTGACGCTATGGGTCATATTATCCAACAATCTCCCACTTGGCACGCAACGAGTCACTCAAGTGTTCAACACTTGAACTATGTAAGGTTCGCTCAAATTGCTGAGGAAAGGTTTTCGTCAGCGGATTTGTTTGATTATCGTCTGACGCGATTTTTACACGATCATCACATCGCCACGATGTATGATCCGAACGAATCAGATGATATAGAAGTATATATCTGGATCGTCGATGAGACCTTTAACTCCTTAGCCTGTGCTGACGCCTAGTTCAGCTGCTAACAGAACTATATCTAATCTAATTAGATTTATGTTCGATCCAAATGGCTTCTTTTGCTGCCTCAGCTGCAGCAATAATCCGTATCCGTATTTGTTGTTTATTCGGCAACAGTTATCTTGCTTGGAATATTTCCAGCTCACTGTCCCGTAATTCAAATTTTATAGTACCGTAGTATTTAATAGTTTGGAAACTTGCAGCGGTGATCCCAGTCACTTCAAGTTCTCCTTCTCCATAGTTTAAGACAGCATCTTTAGTTCTCTAAGATACTAACAGATGTTCTTAATCTTAATCCAGTGACTATCACTTGGATTGACCCGATTGTGACTCCATATGCTCGAAGCGTATGAGACACCAATACAAGTACATTTTAAATGTACGATTTCCAGAGAGTGTTAACAACTCCAAATCTATCCCAGTAGATCTTTATTCCTTGAATAAAGGTTGTTACTCCCCAGAATTCTACGGAGAATTTCTATTGAAAGAATATCTATGAAAGCCAAGCTTTCACCAATTGCATTATGGGAATTTGACTGTCAGTGCGCTCTCCCACTAACCTCCTTATATACACAAGAATTATTTCGTTTTGAGTCAAAATCATAAACCATTATGATTATTTCAAAACGATAGTTCCAAGAATCTTATGCTTGCATTGATCCAAACATGGATCGAATAACCCGCAAACCTTGTTTGTCGGTTATACAAAATCGTCAGAATGTTATAAACATTCTCCAAAAGGTTTCCTTTTCAGGAAAGCGATTTTGATCTATAACTGACACATTTCATAAATGAAATATACAGTTATAAACAAGCATTTTTCAAAATGGATTTACCATGGCAACAGGTAAAAGGTTGAACCGTTATTAACACAATGTAGATAACGATACCTTTCCGTCAAAAAGCCCAGCTTGTACGTTGGTATGTTGCCTTCCATGTATGTCTTCCTTGAAGACATTTAATGTACCAATAGGCATAATGCCTTGTGGTACAACAACTAGTATCCAAAATAGTTGTTATACATGAAATCCATTTCGGATTCATGGCACTTTGCCATAACAGGGAGTCGATACCTCGTATCACTTCCTCTAAACGTAGTCGGATGGTACACCTCCATAAGATTGACATCTTCATGGGGCGAGATCAGAAACTCATACCCAAGGTTGTTTTCTGACTCTATCCGATCTACTAGTTTCTTGTGTATTTGAAGATTAATGGTACAGTTTCATCATAGATGAACTATTTGTGTTCCATTAAGGACTTCGTGCCTTGAACAGTGTTACTCCGATTATATTCGATATATTATAATATATTCGATATATTATACGAACAGTGTTATTTCGTATAATATATTCGATATATTATACGAAATTGGATTTCGACGTGGAATTAAAATTAGATTTTAATTCGGGCGAACGAATTAATTGAGAATTAATTCGTTAGCGACGTGAATAGTGATTTCGCTAGGCGTAATCATTTAATTCCGACGCGACGAAAAATTCGTTAATTTGGAATTAGCGAACCCAAGCCAGAGAGTGATTGCGAGCGCATTCGCATTTCGAATTCGAGCACGGCACGTAAGTTACATCAAACGTCAAATCGCTAGTCGCATCATGCGTCAAATCACTTGTCACTTTGAGTAATGTGACATGACATATAGTCACTTTATTAAAGTGACTTGATGTGAATAGTGATGTGAGTTGAAAAGCATCTTTTGCTTTTTGACTTATGCTTTTTGCTTTTGCTTTTTGACTTTACTTTTTGAAAGTAAATAAAAATTGGTATATGTTTTATTTTATTTGCAAAAATAAAGATAATAATATATCATATACAAAAGCTTTTTCTTCTCTCTCCTCAAGGCATTGATGTTCACGGTTTTGGAGGTTTTGGAGCCAAAAAAAAAATTTGTTCTCCCTACTCTCTCGGCTTTGAGCCATTTTTATCTTCTTCTTCACCAATTTTTTTGGGCGTGAGAAGCAAGGATGAAGTCTTAGTGCTAGCACACACCATGGGTTTTACAAAGGTGATAGGGTAGTGAACTTGTGTGCATGGAATCCATTTTGAAGCTTGAAGCTTCAATGGTGGTCTTCAATGGCCGAATCTTGGAGACAAATGGAGCATCAAAACCGAGCCATCCACTGCTCTTGGAAGCCATGGCCGAACCTTCAACAAGGAAGAAAAGACTTGCCTTCTTTGATGCATTCAAACCAATCATTGTGAGTATGTTTTCCGCCTTACTTCTTTGATGTATTCATGCCCTTTTCATGCTTATTTGATGGATCTTGGGACCTATTAAGAAACCAACAATGGTATCTATGAGCTTTGATCAAGCATGAAAAAGTTAGGGTTAAAATTGGGCAAAACGAATTTGGGCATGATTTGATGAAATTGAATGAATTAGTATGCTTAAATGTTGTTGAATTAATGATTGATTGGATCAATTTGAAGAAATTGTGTTTGGAACAAATTTCCCCAATTTTTGTGTTGGCCAAAATTGACAAATTTGGGTAAACTTGATTTTGAGCATGTTAAATGAAATTGGATGATTTAGAATGCTTAAAGTATGTTTAATTGAGGATTGATTGGATGAATTTGTTGAAAATTAGTTTGGAACAATTTTCCCCAAATTGCTTATATTGGCCGAATACAAATAGCTCATATTGTCTTGGAATTTTTTGATTTTTGAACATTGGATGTGTTGGAAATCATTCGGGAATATGATTTAATGTCGATTGTGGAATTAATTGGATTGAATTCGAATCGGACGTAAAATCCACAAATTGCCGAGAGCATTAAAGTATGTAAAATGGGTTTGATTTTGATAAATTGTGTTGGACACTATTTGTTGTTAAACTGCATGATTAATTGTGCTAATTGATGTTTTAGAAATGTTAATTGGGTGATTAATTGTGTATTACACTTAGGTTAATTAATTATGGAATTTGGAATTTTATAAGTTAATTAATTGAGCTTGTTTTTGGAAATTGGGCCTTATAAGTTGTAATTGGGCTTTTGGGCTTTGTTGTACAAAGTTGGGTTTAGGCAAAATTGGTTGGATCCAATTAGGCCCAAAACCGCATCCAAAAGGTCCAATTATGACTTAATGGACCTTAATTATTTAATTGGGCCTAATGGGCCAAAATTAATTTAAAGGCTTATGAGGTAATTCCGGATTGGACTTTGGTTATCGGTTTGACCCGAGTTGACCAAAAGTCCACGCCTTAAGAAATTAATTAAAAGCCCATTGGACTTTAATTAAATAAACGTTGGACGTTAATCGGGCTTTGAGACCTACAACGATTGAATTTGGAATTTAAATCGTAAAGGTTTATTATATAAAAGTGTAATATTTAATTTGGAATTAAATAGTGAATTAGAATTAAATGCGTATTAAATTGGATTTATTTATGTAATTTAATTTAATTCGAGAATTCGTACTTTGAGTACTTATTCGCAAAACGAGTTTGACTCGAGCAAAAATCAAATCGTTGTTTGAACATTGGATGATCACTAATTATCAGATTAAGTAATTGGATTAGATTGATTGATAACATGCTTGTATGAATACATGGTTGCGATGCATGAATAATGTATATCGGATGGATATTAGTCTGGTGGGACAATTTTGGAAATTGTAATAAATTTGATTTATTAATTGGACCTGCGAGTCCAGCCTTATCACCTCTATACTCTTTGTATTCTCTTCTCACCTATTCCCCTCAATGTAAATGAGGTTTCTTTAGAAGTGTAGTGTAACGGGTAGAAGTAAATACATGTGCTAGCTTCGGAGAGAGAAAATGAGAGATTTGATCTAGGATCAATGTAAAGTATCCATCCGTATATCATTATTATTTTATTACATATACGCTTTATTATGTGTTTAGAATGCATGTTTAAGGGTGTATGATGATGAGACCTTAACAAAGATAATAAATTGATTGTCAATTTTCACGCGAAAAACCCTCATTCAATATTAAGCGTTTTTCCTTCCATTGAGTGATTCTCACTCAAGATCCTAGACGACATTGGTTTGTTGGCCAAAGTCAAGGCCTTTGTCTGTCGAAGATGTGTTTGAATCACGAAGGCTTTGTTCCATATCAGTGTCTTGTCCAAGTTGTGGTTTGTTGGCCAAAGTCAAGACCACTTCTTGTCCATCGACATTGATTACGAAGCTTTCCATGGTCAATGGGTTCCGCTTAACTGGGATCATTAAGCTTGTTGTGCGAAAGCCAAGACTTAGTTGATTCAGAGGAAAAAAAGTTAGGTAATACATTGGATGTATTGGCATATATAAGATATATGTTTCGGACTTGGACGTCCTCCTACCGGATCTAGGAATTGGATTGGATCCAATTGATCTTAGAGATCTACTTAGTTAATTATCATACAATTTGTTGGCCAAAGTCAAGATTGTGTGATATTTAACGGGATCCTAGCCCACTAGGAAACACGGTTTCCCGAGTACTCGACAGAGGGTTAGAGGCTCGCCGAAAAATAGTGGGAGGCAAGAATTGAATTTGTAATATTCATTCAATTACTCGCCATACGCGCTCAATCACAAATTATTTCGTCGTTTGATTAAATGTCAGTTAGACTAATATTTAAATTGTTGTTTTTAATAAGCAGTTGGACTGTATTATGGTTGATTATATAATTGGATTATAGTAATCAATATATTTGAATTAATTAATTTCGATTTAGAGTTGATTTTATAATTTGATTATAGTAATCAATGTAATTGAGGTTAATTAATTTAAATTATATTTGATTATATAGTTGGACTATTATAATCATTATAATCAATAGTACCACAAATCGTTGATTAAATAGTTGAACTATTAGAATCAAGATAGAAATGAAATATTAGTGTTTAAAACATAATCCTGGGTGAAAATGTATTTAAACGACTTTAATTTTCAAATTTGGAATAATTTCAAGATGGTCTTGGAAATTAATAAGTTATTTTATTTGATAAAATAATGAATTATGCCTAAAGCCCGGAGTTAAGCAAATAAGTGGAATATGATATTGGAATATTCGTGTAATGATAACTTTAGCGCTTAATCCATTAAGCTTGTCGAAGTAGACTCCTTAATTTCTGAATCAGAATTAAGGATTAGATCCTTAAAGTATGATAATGAAATTGAAGGATTTTCATGGATCTATTTTATATCTTTGAAATACTAAATTGTAATAAATAATTCTTGGAGAATTAATGTCTCTTCTCAATGAGACAAAGTCAAACTTTGCAATTAGGCAAGTAGCGCAAGGCGCACCTTACTTCGATATTCTAGAAACCCGAGGCTTGGCCAAAGGCTACTGGAATGTTGAAAACGGGCAAAGGCAAAATCATTATAATCTTCTAGGAAGAAAAAAGGACATATCCTAACAAGGAATTGAAGACGAGCAAGGCTCTGACTTCAAATATGTTTGTCATAATTATGTTCACAACTAGTATTGAAATTGAATTTTAAATACTTAGTGTGATACATAAATATGTACTGTTATGCAGAATCTGCTTTAAGCAGAATACTGACTTCAGACGAGATTAATCTGCGAATTGAAAACAGGACGATAGTCGCTGTTTTAACCGTAGATACCTAAGTTTAGGAACTGCCCTTCGGGTGTGTAACTAGTTAAAATGTAACTAGTTTGACTTGAAACATTATCTCTGTATCGAGTATAACCCGCTGCGGGTGTACCTTTATATTCTAGAACACTAAAGTGTTTTATTATATAAAGATGATATTGAGATAAACACATTAGATGTGAATAACAGCATTTATATTTTGAATATAAATAATATCTCAAATATATAACATGACAAATAAATAGCTCAAACTGATTTGATTAGAAGAAACTAATTGTGGCATTGTTGTCTGGGACACAATCAAACAAGACTCGAATATCCACACTTTCGAAGAGTGGGTACTAGGACTAATTTGATTCCATTCAAATAAAGTCTACGAATCTAGTTTATTGGGCAAAGCGTCACTATTTGTACAGACCATGGTGTTGTTGTACAAATTAACTATATGACAAAGGAGATTGCACTCTTATCATTTGTGATTAGATCACATAGATATATAAATGATGAGAGGTCCCTATGATTTGTTCCTGGACGGAGGATGATATGAGACAGTATCAGTCCACGAAGGATAAATCATTAAATATCCATAGTCAGAGTATTATCGAGATTGGACATCGATAAATACGTAAAAGTCTAGTATTACACTTGTGCGCGTTTGTGAGGGCACAACGGCATAGTTCTCATATATTTGGGTATTGGATACTCATGCAAGTGTAATAGGAGGTTGTGTTTCACCGATGGTACGGGAACAGCTTCACTCTGGATAGACCCCCGCGGAATCCCATTGGTAGTATGACTATGTGTCTATGGGAGTCTGCAATCAGGGTAGGTGTATTTGGTCTTAACTGAGACTTGCACCGCTAATACTTACGACAATCGATATACTTTAGTTGAGGTCGTCTAGGGCTTTAACCGGTTCTGTGTACGCCAATCTGGGTATATTGAGAATCGTAGTGTGTTGGGTGTGATGTCAAGACGGAAGTATCACTCCAGTCATAGTGGAGATGACAGTCACGTAGGATACGGAACTCGTTCTCTTAAATGCTCGAGCTATCGGGATATTATGACTAGGTCATGTTTATCCGATTATAGAAACTAGTTACCAGACATCCGATATGTGCTTCGTACGGGGCAGACACAATTCCAGCCCCAGGCCTAGCACGTGATCATCCGATACTGGACAGAAATACGCAATACTTCGGTATACTACGCTTGATATAGATCATATATTCCTGTAAGGATATTTCCGGAGAATTGGGTAGGCATGGCGCTTTGCTAGAAGCCAACCTTGTCTTGTGAATCGGTAAAACGTAGTACGAGGTACTTACGTGTTTGGATAGTCCGACGACCGTATTTACTGCCAACATATCCGGAGGTCTCATGGGTCGCTCCTTGAGGATTCACCGATGACGTATAACTCGCACTTTAATTAATCTGGGATTAATTAGAAGAGAGAGAAAATTAATCTGGGATTAATTGCAGAGATATTTTATCTGGGATAAAATATCGTTTAAAGAGAGAGAACGATTAATTTGGAATTAATCGGTAAAATTAATATATTCTATATATTAATCGAAATTAGATTTCGACGCGAAATTGAAATTGGATTTTAATTCGGGCGAATGAATTAATTTAGAATTAATTCGTTAGCGACGTGAATAGTGAATTCGCTAGGCTTAATCATTTAATTACGACGCGATGGAAAATTCGTTAATTTGGAATTAGCGAACCCGAGCCCGATAATGATTGCGAGCACATTCGCATTTCGAATTCGAGCGCGGCACGCAAGTCACATCAAGCGTTAAATCACTACTTGCATCAATCGTCAAATCACTTGTCACTTTGAGTGATGTGATATGACATGTTGTCACTTTAATAAAGTGAAGAGATGTGATGTGAATAGTAATGTGAAGTGATGTTGAAAAAACATTATTTGCTTTTTGCTTTTGACTTTTGAATTAAAGTTTAATATATGTTTATTTATTTACTTGGTAAATGATATAAAATAAAACATATATAAAAGCTTTTATTCTCTTTCTCTTCTAACAATTATTCACGTTTCTCTCTCCACTACATACGGTTTTTAGGTTTTTTTGAAAAACAAGAAAGCCTCTCTCTCTCATTCGGTCTTGGACTGATTTCTTCATCCTTTTGAGCTTGATCGACCAAAATGAAGGAGAAGGAAAGTGCTAGCACACTCATAGGTTTATACTATGGTGATAGGGAAGTGTCTTCATGAGCATGGAATCTTGTTTGGAGCTTAAAGCTTAGAGCTTCAATGGTGCTCATCCATGGCCGATTCTAGGGTTTACAAGGAGCATCAAAACCGTGCAGTCCAGTCCATGGAGAAGCCATTGCCGAGCTTATGGAGAGAGCTTGAAGGCTTGTGTTCTTAGTTGCATCAAAACCATTCAATGTGAGTATGTATTCCGCCTTACTCCTTGAAGTATTCATGAGTTTTCTTGCTTGATTTCATGATTCTTGGGACCTAATTAGAAACCAACAATGGTATCTATGAGCTTAGTTCAAGCATGAAAAAGTTAGGGTTAAAATTGGGTAAACTAATTTGAGCATCAAATGGTTAAATTGTTTGATATAGTATGCTTGAATGAGGTTGAGTTGATGTTGTGCATGATCAATTTCAAGAAATTTGGTTGGATCCATTTTTCCCCAAATTTTGGGCATGATAAATTGTGTAAAATCAATTGAAGCATGATTTGGTTGATTTGATTGATTAAGTATGCTTGTATGTTGATTAATTGAAGTTGTATAGTTCAATTTCATGAAATTTGGTTGGATCCATTTTTCCCCAAATTTTGGTGATGGTCGAATTTAGAACCCTAAATAGTCTTGGTATTTTATTTGTTTGATCATTGGATGACTTAAAACAAGTGGGTATGTTTAATTGAAGTTCAATTGGATTGAATTTTGATTTGGAATAATTTTCCCTTTTAAAGTGGCTTGGCCGAATTCTTTGAATTTTGAAATTCATTGTGTTTTTGATTTTAATTCATTGGATGAGTTAAATGATTTGGGAAATAATGATTGTGGATTCAATTGGATTGAAACCGAATCGGATTAAAAAAAACCCTAATTACCGAGACTTTAAGCATGTAAATTGGGTTTGATTTTGATAAATTGTGTTGGACACTATTTGTTGTTAAAGTGCATGATTAATTATGCTAATTGATGTTTTAGAAATGTTAATTGGGTAATTAATTGTGTATTACACTTAGGTTAATTAATTATGGAATTTGGAATTTTATAAGTTAATTAATTGGGCTTGTTTTTGGAAATTGGGACTTATAGGTTGTAATTGGGCTTTTGGGCTTTGTTGTACAAAGTTGGGTTTAGGCAAAATTGGTTGGGTCCAACTAGGCCCAAAACCGCATCCATAAAGTCCAATTATGACTTAATGGACCTTAATTATTTAATTGGGCCTAATGGGTCAAATTTAATTTAAAGGCTTATGGGGTAACTCCCGGATTGGACTTTGGTTATCGGTTTGACCCGAGTTGACCAAAAGTTCACGCCTTAAGAAATTAATTAAAAGCCCATTGGACTTTAATTAAATAAACGTTGGACGTTAATCGAGATTTGAGACCCATAACGATTAAATTTGGAATTTAAATCGTAAAGGTTTATTAGGTAAAAGTGTAATATTTAATTTGGTATTAAATAGTGAATTAGAATTAAATGCGTATTAAATTGGATTTAATTATGTAGTTTAATTTAATTCGAGAATTCGTACTTTGAGTACTTATTCGTAAAACGAGTTTGACTCGAGAAAAAATCAAATCGTTGTTTGAACATTGGATGATCACTAATTATTAGATTAATTAATTGGATTAGATTGATTGATAACATGCTTTTATGAATACATGGTTGCGATGCATAATGTATATCGGATGGATATTAGTTGGGTGGGACAATTTTGGAAATTGTAATAAATTTGATTTATTAATTGGACCTGCGTGTCCAGCCTTATCACCTCTATACTCTTTGTATTCTCTTCTCACCTATTCCCCTCAATGTAAATGAGGTTTCTTTAGAAGTGTAGTGTAACGGGTAGAAGTAAATACATGTGCTAGCTTTGGATAGAGAAAATGAGAGATTTGATCTAGGATCAATGTAAAGTATCCATCCGCATATCATTATTATTTTATTTCATATACGCTTTATTATGTGTTTAGAATGCATGTTTAAGGGTGTATGATGATGAGACCTTAACAAAGATAATAAATTGGTTGCCAATTTGCACGCGAAAAACCCTTAAATAATATTAAGCGTCTTTCCTTCCATTGAGTGATTCTTACTCAAGATCTAAGACGGCATTGGTTTGTTGGCCAAAGTCAAGGCTTTTGTCTGTCGAAGATGTGTTTGAATCACGAAGGCTTTGTTCCATATCAGTGTCTTGTCCAAGTTGTGGTTTGTTGGCCAAAGTCAAGACCACTTCTTGTCCATCGACATCGATTACGAAGCTTTCCATGGTCAATGGGTTCCGCTTAACTGAGATCATTAAGCTTGTTGTGCCAAAGCCAAGGCTTAGTTGATTCAAAGGAAAAGGTTAGGTAATACATTGGATGTATTGGCATATAAAATATATGTTTCGGACTTGGACGTCCTCCTACCAGATCTAGGAATTAGATTGGATCCAATTGATCTTAGAGATCTACCTAGTTAATTATCATACAATTTGTTGGCCAAAGTCAAGATTGTGTGATATTTAACGGGATCCTAGCCCACTAGGAAACACGGTTTCCCGAGTACTCGACAGAGGGTTAGAGGCTCGCCGAAAAATAGTGGGAGACAAGAATTTAATTTGCAATACTCGTTCAATTACTCACCATACGCGCTCATTCAAATTATTTCGTCGTTAGATTAAATGTTAGTTGGACTAATATTTAAATTGTTTTTTTAATTAACAGTTGGACTGTATTATAGTTGATTATATATAATTGGATTATATTAATCAATATATTTGAATTAATTAATTTCCATTTACAGTTGATTTTATAATTGGATTATAGTAATCAATGTAATTGAGGTTAATTAATTTAAATTATATTTGATTATATAGTTGGACTATTATAATTATAATCATAGTACCACAAATCGTTGATTAATAGTTGAACTATTAGAATCAAGATAGAAATGAAATATTAGTGTTTAAAACATAATCCTTGGGTGAAAATGTATTTAAACGACTTTAATTTTCAAATTGGGAATAATTTCAAGATGGTCTTGGAAATTAATAAGTTATTTTATTTGATAAAATAATGAATTATGCCTAAAGCCGGAGTTAAGCAAATAAGTGGAATATGATATTGAATATATTGTGTAATGATAACTTTAGCGCTTAATCCATTAAGCTTGTCGAAGTAGACTCCTTAATTTCTGAATCAGAATTAAGGATTAGATCCTTAAAGTATGATAATGAAATTGAAGGATTTTCATGGATCTATTTTAGATCTTTGAAATACTAAATTGCAATAAATAATTCTTGGAGAGATTAATGACTATTCTCAAGGAGACAAAGTCAAAGTGCAATTAGGCAAGTAGTGCGCAAGACAACCTTACTTCAATATTCTAGAAACCCGAGGGTTGGCCAAAGGCTACCGGATATGAAATGGCAAAGGCAAAATCATTATTATCTTCTAGGAAGATAAAAATGACATATCCCAAGAAGGAATTGAAGACGAGCAAGGCTTTGACTTCAAAAATGATTGTCATAATTATGTTCACAGCTAGTATTAAAATTGGATTTTAATACTTAGTGTGGTACATAAAATATATGTTAATGTTCAGAATCTGTTTTGAACATGATACTGACTTCAACTGAGATTTATCTGTGAATAGTAAACGAGATGAAAGTCGCTGTTTTAACCGTAGATATCTGAATTTAGGAACTACCTTCGGTATGTACTTAAATTAGGAAACTGTTAAAATGTAATTAGTTTGACTAGGAACATTATCTCTATATCGAGTATAACCCGCTAGCGGGTGTACCTTTATATTCTAGACACTAAAGTGTTTTATTATATAAAAATGATATTGAGATAAACACATTAAATGTGAATAACAACATTTATATTTTGAATATAAATAATATCTCAAATATATAACATGACAAATAAATAGCTCAAACTGATTTGATCAGAAGAAACTAATTATGGCATTGTTGTCTAGGACACAATCAAACAGACTCGTATATCCACACTTTCGAAGAGTGGGTACTAGGACTATTTGATTCCATTCAAATAAAGTCTACGAATCTAGTTTATTGGGCAAAGTGCCTATAGCACTATTCACTTGGTAAAAGTGTAAATGCCACTGATCTGTTAGCCCTAGTTCATAGTGAAGCAAGTGGACCCATGTCTAGCTAGGCTAGAGGTGGATATGAATATTTCGTGACCTGTACTGATGTGGCATCACGTTATGGTTATGTGTTTCTAATAAAACACAAATCGGAAACTTTCACAGTTTCGACACGAAATAGACAAACAGATCGGCTAAAGTATTAAACCGTCACGGTAAGACTGTAATGGAGAATACTTAAGCAATAAGTTTCTCGTATACTTGAAAGAGTATAGCATTCTTTCAATGAGGACTCCTCTCGAAACACGTCAGTTTGACGGTGTGTCCGAACGGATTAACCGAATTTTGTTAGACATGATAAGGTTAATCACGAGTCGCTCTGAGCTACCATCTCATTCAACGGATAAGCTTTAAACAGTGCAGAACTTATTTTGAATAAGGTTCCATAAAATCTGTTTGACATATATCATATTAGATATGAACGGGAAAGAAATCGGGTTTCTCATTCCTGATGATTTGGGTATTCTTGGCATATGTTTGGATGGTACCAAACTAAAACCCAAATTTGGATAAGTGCCAAATGTAGGTCATCTTAGGGATACCATAAGTATTGTACTTATAAACCTCACAAGAGAACAATTGGATTGTTGCTCACCATGCGGTTTTCCTAAGAGGAATATCGATATGCAGTGGTAAGTGGGAGGATAGTATAACTCGATGAAAATCAGAGTAATACTGTTCAAGGCACCGAATCTTAATAAACACAAACAGTTCATCAAGGATGAAACTAACACCAGTAATCTTCAAACACACAAACTGCGTAGATCAGAGAGAGTCAGAAAACCACATAGGGTATGGGTTTCTGATCTCACCTTACATAGATGTCTATCTTATTGAGGTATACCAACTGACTACGTATAAGGAAGTGATACAAGGTATCGACTCCCTAATTATGGCAAAGTGCCATATAATCCGAAATGGATTCCATGTATATCAACCAGTTTGGATACTAGTTGATGTACCACAAGGCATTGTGCCTATTGATACTATATAAGTTTTCAAGGAAAATGTACATGGATGGCAACATACCAACGTATAAAGCTAGGCTTTTAACGAAAAGGTATCGTTATCAACATTGTGTTGATTACGATTCAACCTCTTACCTGTTGCCATGGTAAATCCATTTGGATAATGCTTGTTATTCGATCCATTATTGGATTGAAGCAAGCATTAGGTTCTTGGAATTATCGTTTTGATATAATCATAGTGATTTATGATTTAATTCAAAACGACAATAATTCATGTGTATATAAGGAGGTTAGTGGAGCGCACTGACAATGGCTGTCCTATAAAATAATGATAATACGTCATTTCTTGAAAATGATATTCCCATAAAATAAATATCGGCGAAAGCTTGGCTTTCAAAATACTCTCCGTGGAACCGTACATTGAAAAATGTACAAGACCTGGTGTATCATACGCCTTGAGCATATGGATTCACAAACAGGCTAATCCGAGTGATAGTCACTGGATTGATGTTAGGAACATCCGTTAGTATCTTAGAGAACTAAGGATGCTGTCTTAGTCTATGGAGAAGGAGAACTTGAAGTGACTGGGGTCACTGTAGTAAGTTTCCTATAACCGATAAAGACGACTAAAAGTTGCAAACGGTGCAATATATAGTTTGAATAACGGTACAGTGAGCTGGAAATCTTTGAAGCAAGACACTGTTACCAAATAAACAATAAATGCGGGTTGTTGTTACAGCTGAAGCAGCAATAGAAGTCATTTGGGTCTATACATATCTAATTAGATTAGATATAGTTCTGTTAGCAGCTGAGCTAGGCATCAGCACAGGCTAAAGAATTAATGGTCTCATCAACGATCCAGATACATACTTACATATTCATCTGATTCGTTCGGATCATACATCGTGGCGATGTGATGATCGAATAAATCGCATCAAGATGATAATCATACAAATCCGCTGAAGAAAGCTTTTCTCAGCAGTTTGAGCCAACCATACATAGTTCGGGTGTCAGACACTCGAGTGACTGGCTATAGGCCAAGTGGGAGATTGTTGGATAATTATGACCCATAGCATCACTATTTGTACAGACCATGATGTTGTTGTACAAATTAACTATATGAAAAAGGAGATTGCACTCTTATCATTTGTGATTAGATCACCTAGATATATAAATGATGAGAGGTCCCTATGATTTGTTCCTGGACGGAGAATGATATGAGACAGTATCAGTCCACGAAGGATAAATCATTAAATATCCATAGTCAGAGTATTATCGAGATTGGACATCGATAAATACGTAAAAGACTAGTATTACACTTGTGCGCGTTTGTGAGGGCACAACGACATAGTTCTCATATATTTGGGTATAGGATACTCATGCAAGTGTAATAAGAGGTTGTGTTTCACCGATGGTACGAGAAACAGCTTTGCTCTGGATAGACCCCCGCGGAATCCCATTGGTAGTATGACTATGTGTCTATGGGAGTCTGCAATCAGGGTAGGTGTATTAGGTCTTAACCTGAGACTTGGGTAGGCATGGCGGTTTGTTAGAAGCCAACCTTATCTTGTGAATCGGTAAAACGTAGTACGAGGTACTTACGTGTTCGGATAGTCCGACGACCATATTTACTGCCAACATATCCGGAGGTCTCATGGGTCGCTCCCCGAGGATTCACCGATGACGTATAACTCGCACTTTAATTAATCTGGGATTAATTAGAAGAGAGAGAAAATTAATCTGGGGTTAATTCGATGAGAGAGAAAATTAATCTGGGATTAATTACGGAGGTGTTTTATCTGGGATAAAATATCGTTTAAAGAGAGAGAACGATTAATTTGGAATTAATCGGTAAAATTAATATATTCGATATATTAATCAAAATTAGATTTCGACGCGGAATTGAAATTAGATTTTAATTCAGGTGAACGAATTAATTTAGAATTAATTCGTTAGCGACGTGAATAGTGAATTCGCTAGGCTTAATCATTTAATTACGACGTGATGGAAAATTCGTTAATTTGGAAATAGCGAACCCGAGCCCGAGAGTGATTATGAGGGCATTCGCATTTCGAATTCGAGCGCGGCACGCAAGTCACATCAAGCGTCAAATCACTAGTCGCATCATTCGTTAAATCACTTGTCACTTTGAGTGATGTGATATGACATGTTGTCACTTTAATAAAGTGAAGAGATGTGATGTGAATAGTGATGTGAAGTGATTGGAAAAAGTATTATTTGCTTTTTGCTTTTGACTTTTGAATAAAGTTTAATATATGTTTATTTATTTACTTGGTAAATGATATAAAATAAAACATATATAAAAGCTTTTATTCTCTCTCTCTTCTAACAATTATTCACGTTTCTCTCTCCACTACATACGGTTTTTAGGTTGTTTTGAAAAACAAGAAAAGCCTCTATCTCTCATTCGGTCTTGGACCGATTTCTTCATCCTTTTGAGCTTGATCGATCAAAATGAAGGAGAAGGAAAGTGCTAGCACACTCATAGGTTTATATTATGGTGATAGGGAAGTGTCTTCATGAGCATGGAATCTTGTTTGGAGCTTGGAGCTTGGAGCTTCAATGGTGCCCATCCATGGCCGATTCTAGGGTTTACAAGGAGCATCAAAACCGTGCAGTCCAGTCCATGGAGAAGCCATTGCTGAGCTTATGGAGAGGCTTGAAGGCTTGTGTTCTTAGTTTCATCAAAACCATTCAATGTGAGTATGTAATCCGCCTTACTCATTGAAGTATTCATGCGTTTTTCTTGCTTGATTTCATGATTCTTGGGACCTAATTAGAAACCAACAACCATAAGTATTGTACTTATACATCTCACTAGAGAACAATTAGATTATTGCTCACCATGCGGTTTTCCTGAGAGGAATACCGATATGCAGTGGTAAGTGGAAGAATAATATAACTCGATGAAAATCGGAGTAATACTGTTCAAGGCACCGAATCGAAATGGAACATAAATAGTTCATCAAGGATGAAACTATACCATTGATCTTCGAATACACAAGAACAGCGTAGGTCGGACAGAGTCAGAAAACAACCTGGGGTATGGGTTTCTGATCTCACCTCATAAAGATGTCTATCTTATTGAGGAATACCAACTGACTACGTATGAGGAAGTGATACAAGGTATCAACTCCCTAATTATGGAAAAGTGCCATATAATCCAAAATGGATTCCATGTATATCAACCAGTTTGGATACTAGTTGATGTACCACAAGGCATTATGCCTATTGGTACTGTATAAATCTTCAAGGAATACGTACATGGATGGCAACATACCAACGTATAAAGCTAGGCTTTTAACAGAAAAGTATCGTTATCAACATTGTGTTGATTACGATTCAACCTCTAACCTGTTGCCACGGTAAATCCATTTGGATAATGCTTGTTATTTGATCCATGATTGGATTGAAGCAAGCATTAGGTTCTTGGAATTATCATTTTGATGTAATCATTTTGATGTAATCATAATGATTTATGATTTAATTCAAAATGAAAATGATTCTTGTGTAAATAAGAGGGTTAGTGGGTGCGCACTGACAGTGGCTATCCTATAAAATAATGATAATATGTCATTTCTTGGAAATGATATTCCCATAAAATAAATATCGGCGAAAGCTTGGCTTTCGAATCCTCTCAGAGAAACCGTACATTGAAAAATGTACGAGACCTGATGTCTCATACACTTTGAGCATATGAATTCACAAACAGTCCAATCCGAGTGAAAGTCACTGGATTGATGTCAAGAACATCCGTTAGTATCTTAGAGACCTAAGGATGTTGTCTTAGTCTATGGAGAAGGAGAACTTGAAGTGACTGGGGTCACTGTAGCAAGTTTCCTATAACCGATAAAGACGACTAAAAGTCGCAAACGGTACTATACAGTTTGAATAAAAGTACAGTGAGCTGGAAATCTTCCAAGCAAGATACTGTTACCGAATAAACAACAAATGTGGGTAATTGCTGCAGCTGAAGCAGAGATAAAAGCCATCTGGGTCAATAACAAATCTAATTAGATTAGATACAGTTCTGTTAGCAGCTGAGCTAGGCATCAGCACAGGCTAAAGAATTAATGGTATCATCAAAGATCCAGATATATACTTCGACCATTCATCTGATTCGTTCGGATCATACATCGTAGCGATGTGATGATCGAATAAATCGCATCAGATGATATTCATACAAATCCGCTGACGAAAGCATTTTCTCAGCAGTTTGAGCCAACCATACATAGTTCGGATGTAAGACACTCGAGTGACTGGCTATAGGCCAAGTGGGAGATTGTTGGACACTTATGACCCACAGCGTCATTATTTGTACAGATCACAGTGTTATTGTACAAATTAACTATGTGACAGAGGAGATTGCACTCTTATCATTTGTGATTAGATCACCTAGATGTATAGATGATGAGAGGTCCCTATGATTTGTTCCTGGACGGAGAATGATATGAGACAATATCAGTCAACGAAGGATAAATCGTTAAATATCCCTAGTCACAGTATTATCGAGATTGGATATCGATAAATACGTAAAAGACTAGTATTGCACTTGTGCGCATTTTTGAGGACACAACGACATAGTTCTCATATATTTAGGTATAGGATACTCATGCAAGTGTAATAGGAGGTTGTGTTTCATCGATGGTACGGGAAACAGCTTCGCTCTGGATAGACCCCCTCGGAATTCCATTGGTAGTATGACTATGTGTCTATGGAAGTCCGAAATCAGGGTAGGTGTATTTGGTCTTAACCTGAGACTTACACCGCTAATACTTGCGACAATCAATATACTTTGGTTGAGGTCGTCCAGGGCTTTAACCGGTTTTGTGTACGCCAATGCTGAGCATATTGAGAATCGTAGTGTGTTGGGTGTGATGTCAAGACGGAAGTATCACTCCAGTCATAGTGGAGATGATGGTCACGTAGGATACAGAACTCGTTCTCTTAAATGCTCGAGCTATCGGGATATTATGACTAGGTCATGTATATCCGATTATAGAGACTAATTACCAGACATCCGATATGTACTTCGTACGGGGCAGACACAATTCCAGCCTCAGGCCTAGCACGTGATCATCCGATACTGGACAAAAATACGTAATACTACGATGTACTACGCTTGATATAGATCATATATTCCTGTAAGAATATTTCCGGAGAATTGGGTAGGCATGGCGCTTTGCTAGAAGCCAACCTTGTCTTGTGAATCGGTAAAACGTAGTACTTGGTACGTACGTATTCGGATAGTCTGATAACCGTATTTACTGCCAACATATCCGGAGATCTCATGGGTCGCTCCCCGAGGATTCACCGATGACGTATGACTCGCACTTTAATTAATCTGGGATTAATTAGAAGAGAGAGAGAGAATTAATCTGGGATTAATTCGATGAGAGAGAAAATTAATCTGGGATTAATTACGGAGATATTTTATCTAGGATAAAATATTAATTAAAGAGAGAGAACGATTAATTTGGAATTAATCGATAAAATAATATATTTGATATATTATACGAAATTGGATTTCGACGCGGAATTAAAATTAGATTTTAATTCGGGCGAACGAATTAATTTGGAATTAATTCGTTAGCTACGTGAATAGTGATTTCGCTAGGCATAATCATTTAATTCTGGCGCGACGGAAAATTTGTTAATTTGGAATTAGCGAACCCGAGCCCGAGAGTGATTGTGAGCGCATTCGCATTTCGAATTCGAGCGCGGCACGTAAGTCACATCAAGTGTCAAATCGCTAGTCGCATCATGCGTCAAATCACTTGTCACTTTGAGTGATGTGACATGACATGTAGTCACTTTATTAAAGTGACTTGATGTGAATAGTGATGTGAGTTGAAAAACATCTTTTGCTTTTTGCTTTTTGACTTATGCTTTTTGACTTTACTTTTTGAAAGTAAATAAAAATTGGTATATGTTTTTTTTATTTGTAAAAATAAAGATAATAATATATCATATACAAAAGCTTTTTCTTCTCTTTCCTCAAGGCATTGATGTTCACGGTTTTGGAGCCAAAAAAAAAAATTGTTCTCCCTCCTCTCTTGGCTTTGAGACATTTTTATCTTCTTCTTCACCAATTTTTTTGGGAGTGAGAAGCAAGGATGAAGTCTTAGTGCTAGCACACACCATGGGTATTACAAAGGTGATAGGGTAGTGAACTTGTGTGCATGGAATCCATTTTGAAGCTTGAAGCTTGGGGCTTCAATGGTGGTCTTCAATGGCCGAATCTTGGAGACAAATGGAGCATCAAAACTGAGCCATCCACTGCTTTTGGAAGACATGGTCGAACCTTCAACAAGGAAGAAAATACTTGTCTTCTTTGATGCATTCAAACCAATCATTGTGATTATGTTTTCCGCCTTACTTCTTTGATGTATTCATGCCCTTTTCATGCTTATTTGATGGATCTTGGGACCTATTAAGAAACCAACACTTTTATCATTTATTTATCCCGGTAATCCAATTACAAATGATAAAAGAGCAATTTCCTTTGTCACATAGTTAATTTATACAACAACACCATATTCTGTACAAATAGTGATGTTATGGGTCAACACTTAAAACAACCGAAGAAAAAAGAAAAATATGAGAAGAAAGGTGGAGAAGAGAAGAATGAAAAAAGGAAAATGAAGAGAGTAAGATAAGATGGGAAGAGAAAAAGATGGTGGAGGGGAGGGAAGCCCATGCTGTCAGACACAAGGTCAGTGCGGCGACAGAGACTTTAAGCTTAAAAAAAATTAGGGTTTTTCTACTTTAATTTTTTTCCCTTCTAACTAAGCTATGTGATAGGTCTATCTGTTATGTCAAATAGTAGAGTAAAATTAGCTTGATTACACAAGTATTTTTCTTTAACTTTTATTCAAAATAATGTCTTTTGTGATTATGTTATTACATAAGTATTTTTCTTTAACTTTTATTCAAAATAATGTCTTTTGTGATTATGTTAAGGGAATTTTAAAAAACTAGTCAAAAATATTTAGCATTTAACAAAATGAGACATAACGTTTGGATTTTGCAAAAATAACTACATTCTCCGAAGTGGACTTCGAACACTCTCTAAGGTCCACATCGAATTTCTATTTCTATTTTTTTTATTTGAAACTTCGGATCTCAAAAGTTTCAAAAATATATAGGGTCGAGGTCTCCGAAGTGAACATAACATGACAAAAAATATCTGAATTATCCATCAAACTTGGGAAATCTAAACTTTTCTCCGAAGTTTCTTAGGAAATCCGAAATTATCTATGAGTTTGGTCCAAAATTCTAACTTATTTCTAAAATTATGACCGGTGTTGTTCCTTATTACTGCCCAAATAATGAAACATTCACTCGATACCAAAATGTCTGAATTGCACGCCCTATTATTGGGATATATGCAATAGATATAGAAGATATTACATGATATGAACAGATCGATCTACTGCGCGAGATGAGATGTGATATCCTTTATACTTTAGATGTTGCAGTGTATACTCGATTATGTCGGATGATCATCAGTAATATCGATCCGGAAATGATTCAGTACAATTTTCAGTTTTCTTCTTGATTGTTTAGGAGGAGGTTGGATATTACCCCGGACTTGATAAGTGAGGTACTGAGATGTCCGGTTGTGGAGGACATGCAGTTCGGGCCATATGATGGCTGGCGGTACAAAGTATGGCTTGATCATAGAGTTGTCATGGGTAGGGTACTAGGACCGAGACTTAAGGCGAGTTACCGTGCCTCGTATTATAATGGTTGATTGCATGCTTTGAGGCGAAGACACATCAAATTAGGCATTTGGACTATAGAGGATATCATTCAGTTGATCATCATGTCGCGTATCAGTCATCAGGATGAGGTCAATATTTTAGACATCGTCTTGTTAGACTGCATGCCACATGTCATATTTTTTATTGTACATATTAATTTATTTTTATATTATTTTATTATAGATAAATCCTAAATATATATTTTTCCTTGCAAGATCGTAGGATGGACATATGAGCCCTTATTATAGGATATTATTTTCAGGTTCATGTTCATAGTAGGTAGAGTATTTTGTTGGGATTGGTGCTCAGAGCGTCAATTGTTGGACAGTTATGACCCATAGCGTCACTATTTGTACATATCATGGTGTTGTTGTACAAATTAACTATGTGACATAGGAGATTGCACTATTATCATTTATGATTAGATCACCTAGATATATAAATGATGAGAGGTCCTTATGATTTGTTCCTTGATTGAGAATGATATGAGATAGTATCAATCAACGAAGGATAATCATTAAATATCCCTAGTCAGAGTATTATCGAGATTGGACATCGATAAATATGTAAAAGATTAGTATCGCACTTGTGCGCGTTGTGAGGGCACAACGGCATAGTTCTCATATATTTAAGTATTGGATACTTATGCAAGTGCGGTAGGAAGTTGTGTTTCACCGATGGTACGGAAAACAGCTTCGCTCTGGATAGACCCCCTCGGAATCCCATTGGTAGTTTGACTATGTGTCTATAGGAGTCCAACATCAGGGTAGGTGTATTTGGTCTTAACCTGAGACTTGCACCGCTAATGCTTACGATAATCAATATACTTTGGTTGAGGTCGTCCAGGGCTTTAACCGGTTCTGTGTACGCCGATACTGGGTATATTGAGAATCGTAGAGTATTGGGTGTGATGTCAAGACGGAAGTATCACTCCAGTCATAGTGGAGATGATGTCACGCAGGATACGGTATTAGTACTCTTAAGTGCTGCGCGGACATCGGGATATTATGACTAGGTCATGTATATCCGATTATAGAGACTAGTTACCAGACATCCGACATGTGCTTCGTACGGGGCAGACACAACTCCAGCCCTAGGCCCAGCACGTGACCATCCGATACTGGACCGATATGCACTATACGATGTATACTATGCCTGATATAGATCACATATTCCTGTAATGATATTTCCAGAGAATTGGGTAGGCATGACGCTTTTCTAGAAGCCAACCTTGTCTTGTGAATCGGTAAAACGTAGTACTTGGTACGTACATGTTCAGATAGTCCGACGACCATTTTACTACCAACATATCTGGGGATCTCATGGGTCGCTTCCCAATAATTCACCAATGATGTATGACTGGCACTTTAATTAATCTGGGATAAATTCGATGAGAGAGAAAATTAATCTGGGATTAATTACGGAGATATTTTATCTAGGATAAAATATCGTCAAAAAGAGAGAAAACGATTAATTTAGAATTAATCGGTAAATTAATATATTCGATATATAAACGAAATTGGATTCGACGCGGAATTAAGATTAGATTTTAATTCGGGACGACGAATTAATTTAGAATTAATTCGTTAGCGACGTGAATAGTGAATTCGCCAGGCGTAATCATTAATTACGACGCGGATAATTCGTTAATTTGGAATTAACGAACCCGAGCTCGAGATTATTTGCGAGCGCATTCGCATTTCGAATTCGAGTGCGGCACGCAAGTCAAATCAAGCGTCAAATCATTAGTCGCATCAAGCGTTAAATCACTTGTCACTTTGAGTGATGTGACTTGACAACATGTCACTTTATTAAAGTTGATATGACTTGATGGGTTTTTGATGCTTGAGTATGGAACACTCAAAGTGTTTAAAATTGATTAATTTGACTTTTAGAAAGTTAAATTAAATGGTAAATCATTTTATTTATTTAGAAAAATACATATAGTAAATGATTTACACATTTGTATCAATTAACACAACACACTCTCTCTCTCCTATTTTTCTTTCTTCTTCAAGCCTTGGGGCATTTTTCAACTTCTGGTTTGCTCAAAACCGTGAGCAATGGGAAGAGATAATGGGGTTTTGTGGCAAAACTCAAGGTGCTAGCACACCCAAGAAGCATACGAAGGTGTTAGGGAAACTCACCCATGAGCCGGGAATCGTTCGATGAAGATTCGGAGCTCAAATCCTTGGATTAAAATTGAAACAGTGGGCTGTGAACTGCAGTGTTTGTGCGCCACTTTGAAGGGAAAAATTTGATTTTATTCGTCTTCAAATCGTCTCAACCGATCAATGTAAGTATTCCGAAACTTCTTTGATATGTATTTCACACATCTTCATGCTTGTTTGATGATCTTGGGACCTAGATTTTAACCAACAATGGCATCAAGAGCCTAGGTTCAAGCATGAAACTTTTAAGGCTTAAAATTGGGTAAATTGATTTTGAGCATGATTTAGTTAAATTGTTTGATTGAGCATGTTTAAATGATGTTTAATTGAAGTTTGATTGGATCAATTTATGAAATTGTGATTGGATCAATTTTCCCCAATTTTTTGGAGCTTGGTCGAATGTATAGTGAATTTGGAATTCTTGGAATTTTTCATTTTTGATTCATTGGATGAGTTGTAATGATGTAGGATGATGTTAATTTGAAATTAATTGGATTGAATTTTGAATTGAACAAAAATCCCCAAATTCCTTATGATGGCCGAATTGGATATGCCCTAGAATGTCTTGGAATTTTGATTTTTTAATTCATTGGATGTGTTGGAAATCATTCGGGATGAGGACTTAATATCGATTGTGAAATTAATTGGATTGAATTCGAATCGGATAAAAAGTCCCTCATTGGCCGAGACACTTTAAGCATGTAAATGAGTTTGATTTTTCATCAAAGTATGTTGGACATGTGATGATGATAAAAGCATGATTTATTGGACTAATTTAATGTTTTGGAAATATTGATTTATGTGATTAATCATGATATACACTTTAGGTTAATTAAATTGGAAATTTGGAATTTGGTAATTTAATTATTTGGGCCTTAAAATTGGATTTGGGCTTTTAAAGTTGTAAATGGGCTTATTGGGCTTTGTTGTACAAAGTTGGATTTAGGCAAATTGGATTGGATCCAATTGGGCCCAAAACCACTTCCGTTAAGCCCAATTGCGACTTAATGAACCTTTAAAGTTTAATTGGGCCTAATGGGCCAAGATTGATTTATGGGCTTATGGGGTAAATCCCAGATTGGATTTTGGTTATTCGGTTTGACCCGAGTTGACCAAAAGTCCACGCCTTAAGAAATCAATTAAAAGCCCATTAGACTTTAATTGAATTGACGTTGGACGTTAATCGGTCTTTGAGACGCGTTACGATTAAATTTGGAATTTAAGTCGTAAAAGGTTTATTATTAAAGTGTAATATTTAATTTGGAATTAATAACGAATTAGAATTGAATGCATATTAAATTGGATTTAATGACGTAGTTTAATTCAATTCGAGAACTTTGAGTACTTATTCGCAAAACGAGTTTGACTCGAGCAAAATCAAATCGTTGTTTGAACATTGGATGATCACTAATTATCAGATTAATTAATTTGATTAGATTTATTGATAACATGCTTGTGTGAATACATGGTTGTGATGAATGAATAATGTATATCAGATGGATATTAGTTGGGTGGGGGTAATTTTGGAAATTGTTGTAATAAATTTGATTTATTAAATTGGACCTGCGAGTCCAGCCTTATCACCTCTATTCTCTTTGTATTCTCTTCTCACCTATTCCTCTCAATATAAATGAGGTTTCCTTAGAAGTGTAGTGTAACGGGTAGAAGTAATACAAGTGCTAGTTTGAGAGAAATGGAGAGATTTGATCTAGGATCAATATGTTAAGTATCCATCCGCATATCATTATTATTTATTTTCATATGCGCTTTATTATGTATTTAGAATGCATGTTTAAGGGTGTATGATGATGAGACCTTAACAAAGATAATAAATTGGTAGCCAATTTGCACTCGAAAAACCCTCATCAAATATCATGCGTTTTTCCTTCCATTGAGTGATTCTTACTCAAGATCCGAGACTGGCATTGGGTTGTTGGCCAAAGTCAAGCCCTTTGTCCGTCAAAGATGTGTTTCAATCACGAGAGCTTTGTTCCATATCGGTGTCTTGTCCAAGTTGTGCTTGTTGGCCAAAGTCAAGACCACTTCTTGTCACTCGACATTGATTACGAAGCTTTCCATGGTCAATGGGTCGCGCTTGACTGGGATCATTAGGTTTGTTGTGCCAAAGCCAAGGCCTAGTTGATTCAGAGGAAAAAGGATAGGGTACATATTGGATATATAGGCATATATAAGATATATGTTTCGAACTTGGATGTCCACATACCGGATCTAGGAGTTGGATTGGATCCAATTGATCTTAGAGATCTACCTAGTTAATTATCATACAATTTGTTGGCCAAAGTCAAGATTGTGTGACATTTAACGGGATCCTAGCCCACTAGGAAACACGGTTTCCCGAGTGCTCGACAGAGGGTTAGAGGCTCGCCGAAAAATAGTGGGAGGCAAGAATTGAATTTGCAATATTCGTTCAAATACTTGCCATACGCGCTCAAACAAATATCACTCGTCAAATAATTAAAAGTATTAGTTGGACTAATATTTAATGTTGTTTTAATTAATATAGTTAAACTATATTAAAAAAAACTCAATAAATAGTTGATTTTATAATTGGATTATAGTAATTAATATAATTGAATTAATATTATAGTTGATTTAATAATTGTATTATTGTAATCATTATGATAAATAGTACCTGAAATAATTGATTAAATAGTTGGACTATTAAAATCAAAGAAACACTGAAAGATTGGACATTTAAATATAATCTTGGATTACCATATTTAAATGGTTTAAATTTTCAAATTAGGAATGAAATTTCAGGATGGCTGGAAATAAATAATAAGTTACTTTATTTGATAAAATAACCTATTATGCCTTAGCCCAGAATTAAGCAAATAGTAAAGCATAATCTTTGGAAGATTTATGTGATGATGACTTTAGTGCTTAATTCAATATGCTTGTAATAAATCTATATTTAGATTTAAGAAGTATTATATTTGCAATTAATAATTCTTGGAGAATTAATGACTAATCTCAATGAGATAAAGTCAAACTTTGCAATTAGATCAGTAGCGCAAGGCGCACTTTATGTCAATATTCTAGAAATCCAAGGCTTGGCCAAAGACTTCTGAAATATTGAAAAAGGGTAAAGGCAAAATCATTATCATCTTTTGGAAAAGATAAAGGACATATCCCAAAGTGACTGCCGTTTGGATATGGCAGCCACGAAGGAATTGAAGAAAGGGCAAGGCTCTGACTTTAAGAATGTTTGTCAATATTATGTCCATTACTAGTATTAAAATTGGATTTTAAAATACTTAGTGTGGTACATAAAATATATGCATTGATGTTCAGAATCTGCTGTGAGCAGGATACTAACTTCAAGCTGAGATTAAACTGCGAATCAGAAACGGGATGGAAAGTCGCTGTTTCGACCGTAGATACCTAGTTTAGGAACTACCTTCGGGTGTGTGCCTATAATAGGAAACTGTTATAATGTAACTAGTTGACTAGGAACATTATCTCTATATCAGTGTTTAATCCGTTGCGGATAAACCTTTATATTCTAGAACACTAAAGTGTTTCATTATATAAAGATGACATTGAGATAACACATTAGATGTGAATAACAGTATTTATATTTTGAATATAAATAAAATCTCGAACATATAATATGACAGACTAATAGCTCATACTGATTTGATCAAAAGAAGACTTATTTGTGGCATTGTTGTCTGGGACACAATTAAACAAGAGTCGTATATCCACACTTTTGAAGAGTGGGTACTAGGACTGATTTGATTATTCAAATAAAGTATACGAATCTAGTTTATTAGGTAAAGTACCTAAAACACTATTTACTTGGTAATAGTGTAAGTGCCACCGATCTATTAGCCATATTCATAGTGAAGTAAGTGGGCCCATATCTAGCTAGGCTAGATGTGGATATGAATATTTCGTGACCTATACGGATGTGGCATCGCGTTATGGTTATGTGTTTCTTTTAAAGAACACAAATCGGAAACTTATAGAGTTTCGACACGAAATAGACAAACAGATCGGCTAAAGTATTAAACCGTCAAGGTAAGACCGTAATGGAAAATACTTAAGCAATAAGTTTCAAATATAGTTGAAAGAGTATAGTATTCTTTCAAATGAGGACTCCTCCCGAGACACGTCAGTTTGACGGTGTGTCCGTACGGAGAAACCAAATTTTGTTGGACATGATAAGGTTTATCATGAGTCACTCTGAGCTATCGTTTCCTTCAACGGATATGCATTAACAGTGCAAAACTTATTTAGAATAAGGTTCCATTAAAATCTGTTTGACAGATTTCATATTAGATAAAGAACGGGAAAGAAACTGGGTTTCATATTCCTGTAGATTTGGGTATGCTGGGCATATGTTTGGATGATACCAAACTAAAACCCAAATCGGATAAGTGCCAAATGTAGGTTATCCTAGGGAAAACCATAAGTATAGTACTTATTCAACTCACTAGAGAACAATTGTAATTGTTGCTCAACATGCGGTCTTCCTTAGAGGAATACCGATATGCAGTGGTAAGTGGGAGGATGGTATAACTCGATGAAAATCAGAGTAATACTGTTCAAGACACGAAGTCTTTAATGGAACACAAACAGTTCATCAATGATGAAACTATACCATTAATCTTCGTATACACAAGAACTGTGTCGATCGGAGAGAATCAGAAAACAACCTGGGGTATGGGTTTCTGATCTCACCTCATAAAGATGTTAATCTTGTTGAGGTATACCAACTGACTACGTATGAGGAAGTGATACAAGGTATCGACTTCCGTCATGGCAAAGTGCCATGAGTCCGAAATGGATTCCATGTATAACAACTATGTTTAGAGACTAGTTAATGTACCGCAAGGCATTATGCCTATTGGTACTGTAAATGTCTTCAAGGAAGACATACATTGATGGCAACATACCAACGTACAAAGCTAGGCTTGTAGCGGGAAGGTATCGTTATCAACATTGTGTTGATTACGGTTCAACCTTTTACCTGTTGCCACGGTAAATCCATTTGGATAATGCTTGCTGTAGATGCACGTTTCATTTATGAAATGTGTCAGTTAAAGATCAAAATCGCTTTCCTTAAACGGAAACCTTTTGGAGGATGTTTAAAACATCATGACGATTTTGTCTTACTAAAACCAGCAAACAAGGTTTGCAGGTTATTCGATCCATGTTTAGATTGAAGCAAGCATTAGGTTCTTGGAACTAACGTTTTGATGTAATCATAATGGTGTATGATTGAATTCAAAACGAAAATGATTCTTGTGTATATAAGGAGGTTAGTGGGAGTGCACTGACAATGAATGTCATGCATAAAATAATGATAACATATATGTCATTTCTTGGAAATGATATTTCCATAAAACAGTCGGCGAAAGCTTGGCTTTCGAGAAAATTCTCCGTAGAATTCTTGGGAGTAACAACTATTATTCTAGGAATAAAGATCTACTGGGATAGATTAAGTTGTTAAACTCTGCGAGAACTCGTACATTGAAAAATGTACGTGACCTGGTGTCTCATACGCTTTGAGCATATGGATTCACAATCAGGCCAACCCAGGTGATGGTCACTGGATTGATGTTAAGAATATCCGTTAGAATCTTAGAGATCTAAGGATGCTGTTTTAATCTGTGGAGAATGAGCACTTGAAGTGACTGGGATCACTACTGTAAGTTTCCAAACCGATAAAACGACTGAAAGTCACAAACGGTACTATACAGTTTGAATAACGGAGCAGTGAGCTGGAAATCTTCCAAGCAAGATACTGTTACCGAATAAACAACAAATGCGGATCATTGCTGCAGTTGAGGCAGCAATAGAAGCCATCTGGGTCAATAATAAATCTAATTAGATTAGATATAGTTCTGTTAGCAGCTGAGCTAGGCGTTAGCGCAGGCTTAAGAATTAATGGTCTCATCAACGATCCAGATACATACTTCGACCATTCATCTGATTCGTTCGGATCATACATCGTGGCGATGTGATGATCGTATAAATCGCATCAGACGATAATCATACAAATCCGCTGACGAAAGCTTTTCTCAGCAATTTGAGCCAACCGTACATAGTTTGGGTGTTAGGCACTCGAGTGACTGGCTATAGGCCTAGTGGGAGATTGTTGGACAGTTGTGACCCATATCATCACTATTTGCACGGATCATGGTGTTGTTGTACAAATTAACTATGTGACATAGGAGATTGCACTCTTATCATTTGTGATTAGATCACCTAGATATATAAATGATGAGAGGTCCTTATGATTTATTCCTTGATTGAGAATGATATGAGACAGTATCAATCAACGAAGGATAAATCATTAAATATCCCTAGTCAGAGTATTGTCGAGATTGGACATCGATAAATACGTAAAAGACTAGTATCGCACTTGTGCGCGTTGTGAGGGCACAACGGCATAGTTCTCATATATTTAAGTATTGGATACTTATGCAAGTGCGGTAGGAGGTTGTGTTTCACCGATGGTACGGTAAACAGCTTCGCTCTGGACAGACCCCCTCGGAATCCCATTGGTAGTTTGACTATGTGTCTATGGGAGTCCGACATCAAGGTAGGTGTATTTGGTCTTAACCTGAGACTTGCACCGCTAATGCTTACGACAATCAATATACTTTGGTTGAGGTCGTCCAGGGCTTTAACCGGTTCTGTGTACGCTGATACTGGTATATTGAGAATCGTAGAGTGTTGAGTGTGATGTCAAGACGGAAGTATCACTCCAGTCATAGTGGAGATGATGTCGCGCAGGATACGGTATTCTTAAGTGCTGCGCGGCCATCGGGATATTATGACTAGGTCATGTATATCCGATTATAGAGACTAGTTACCAGAAATTCGACATGTGCTTCATACGGGGCAGACACAACTCCAGCCCCAAGCCTAGCACGTGACCATCCGATACTGGACCGATATGCACTATACGATGTATACTACGCCTGATATAGATCACATATTCCTGTAAGGATATTTCCAGAGAATTGGGTAGGCATGGCGCTTTTCTAGAAGCCAACCTTGTCTTGTGAATCGGTAAAATGTAGTACTTGGTACGTACGTGTTCGGATAGTCCGACGACCGTATTTACTGCCAACATATCTGGGGATCTCATGGGTCGCTTCCTAATATTCACCAATGATGTATGACTCGCACTTTAATTAATTTGGGATTAATTCGATGAGAGAGAAAATTAATCTAAGATTAATTTCGGAGATATTTTATCTAGGATAAAATATCAATAAAAGAGAAATAACGATTAATTTGGAATTAATCGGTAAATTAATATATTTGATATATTAAAAGAAATTGGATTTCGACGCGGAATTAAAATTAGATTTTAATTCGGGCGAACGAATTAATTTAGAATTAATTCGTTAGCGAAGTGAATAGTGAATTCGCTAGGCGTAATCATTTAATTACGACGCGACAGATAAATCGTTAATTTGGAATTAACGAACCCGAGCCCGAGATTATTTGCGAGCGCATTCACATTTCGAATTCGAGTGCGGCACGCAAGTCAAATCAAGCGTCAAATCATTAGTCGCATCAAGCGTCAAATCACTTGTCACTTTGAGTGATGTGACTTGACAACATGTCACTTTATTAAAGTTGATATGACTTGATGGATTTTTGATGCTTGAGTGTGGAACACTCAAAGTGTTTAAAATGGATTAATTTGACTTTTTGAAAGTTAAATTAAATGGTAAATCATTTTATTTATTTAGAAAAATATATATAGTAAATGATTTACACATTTTTGTATCAATTAACACAACTCTCTCTCTCTCCTATTTTTCTTTCTTCCTCACGCCCTTGGGGCATTTTTCAGCTTCTGGTTTGCTCAAAACCGTGAGCAATGGGAAGAGATTAATGGGGTTTTGTGGCAAAACTCAAGGTGCTAACACACCCAAAAAGCATACGAAGGTGTTAGGGAAACTCACCCATGATCCGGGAATCGTTCGATGAAGATTCGGAGCTCAAATCCTTGGATTAAAATTGAAACAGTGGGCTGTGAACTGCAGTGTTTGTGCGCCACTTTGAAGGGAAAAATTTGATTTTATTCGTCTTCAAATCGTCTCAACCGATCAATGTAAGTATTCCACAACTTCTTTGATATGTATTTCACACATCTTCATGCTTGTTTGATGATCTTGGGACCTAGATTTTAGCCAACACACCAATTCCCTATTGTATTTCCTTGAAAATACTATTGTAAACGTTTTATTATAAATAAAATGAGCAATTTCTATAATATAATATATCTTCTTATATGATAAAGACGTAATAAACCTTATGATGATTAGTCATGATACAGTTACAAAAGCGTCGCAGCTGACATTGAGTTGTATCATGACGTTGTCATTCTCAGACAGTTCCTGGTCAAGGTTTACATTACTTGGTCAGTAAAGTAAACCCGTTGAGACCGGTACATATCATATACTGGAATATATGATTCCAATGGTTTCTCAATGAACCATGAGTCTTGGAGACTCGTATAGACGTGTAGGTGTTTATAGCGAATAAACAATTAACGACTCACCAGAGATTCTTAATGGATGGTACACCAACGTCAATAAGAATTTTCTCGGGTTGAGTAGCATTTGTGATTATTCGACTTGAGATACCACTGTGGGCATATGAGACATCGGAATAGGTTATATGGCAGAAATTCGGTAACGCAGTGGAATAGTGGAAAATCAAAAAAAAATTTGATTTCAAAACTTTTTCTCGGATCAATCAAATAAACTTATTTATTTAATTATCCAATTATTAAATTATGAAATATTACACAAGAAATCAAATTTTTATGTATTTACCAAATTACCCTAAAACTTTGTATTTTGTTCTTTTTAGTCCTAAATTGTTCGAAACAATTTTAAATGATTCTAAATCATTTCTAAGATGATTTTAACATGTCATGCACATCAAAAATCAAATTGCAACATGAACCCCAAATTTTTGTCCAAATGCCGTGAGCCCCTTTTTTTGGCCAAATTGTGCTTTTTGCTATTTTAATGTTCAAAACACATCAAGATGATATCCAATCAATATAAGATTTTATATGCTTCATATGCACATCCAAATACACAACATAAATGAAAATCCCCAAATTTGGAAGTGGTCTTAAACCCTAATTTTCAATTTCAACAAATTGGACAAATTAGGCCAAATTAATTAAATCCAACACTTCAATCAAGTTTCTTCCACACCAATCAAGCCTCACCACAATGAAATAACTATAGAAAAAATCTTGGTCATTTAAGAGTGGGTCAATAACTCTAAAATGACAATTAGTTTCTAAAACCATCAAAAGAATGCTTTTTAACATATTAGAAGCATTCTATGACCTTTTACATGCATTAACCCTATCATCAGACTTCCATCCAAAAAAAAACACAAAGAATAAAGATAGAAAAACATGAAAACATCATAGTATATAGCCTAAAACACAAGGAACATTTTCCTCTCTAATAGTAAGTTGAAGAAACTTACTAAAATCCAAGCTTTTCTTTATTTTTCTTTTTCTTTTTCTCAAGCTGCTTTTGTCTTATTTAATGGAGTTTTTTATAAGAGTTTTAGGTTAATTAAAACCCAAAAATGAAACAAATAATTTATACTTGGAAAATGGCCTTGGCCGAATTTTTTGGTATATAAATATCAAGATATTTATTTTGTTTCATTTAAGGCATTTTCAACTTGTTAACTTTACATTATTACAACTTTAATGATTTGGTTAAAGTCAAAAGAGGCAACCAAAAAGCATTTACAAAATATAACTAACTTAAAAGATTTATATCTTTAATTAATTTAAGTATTTAACAATTAAATAATTAAATAATTATTTAAATACAAATATATTAAATATATGTATTATATTTACAATAAATATCAAATACATATATATTTATGATATTATTCAAATATCTCAATTTGACAATTAATTAATGTGTATTTGAATTAATCTAACATTAAATGCAAATATACAAAAATTAAGGAAATGACTATCGGATCCCCAACACAAGTATTTTTCATTTAACTTTTAAATGACTTTATAAATAATCAGTATTATTTATAAATATTGCCCTAGTGCTCTACGGGTATATTTCATTAGTGAGACTCTCTAGATTCAGGCATATCTGTCACGAAATCTAATTTTGTGTACATAATTTACCCACCCGTAAATTATGACGACTATATATAAACTTGCTGAATAATACAAGTCGAGGTCATGGCAAATGTATAAATCCTTTATCACAGGTATCCAGATATATCCCAGAGATATAGATGTAAACATCAAGTCTCTATAGGGATTATCCCATTGACGTGTTTATTAGCAATCTCTAAAAGAACACTTAGAACTGACTTCTAAAGTCTACCATGGGCCATGATTTTTATCTGATTGCTAATCATATATGGACTACTTATACTCTGTACACAAAACTGACGGATCCTATTTCGACACACACAGGACACCCTGAGGATCTTTCTACACCCAACGAACAGGCGAAGGTCTGATCTTAATAGATCAGTGAGGTGATTTCCATTTAAGTGTAGAAGATATCTCATGTGCCCATAATGACATCTCAAGTTGAAGAATCACAAATGCTACTCAACCCGAGAATATTCTTATTGACGTTGGTTTACCATCCATTAAGAATCTTCGATAAGTCATTCAATATTTATCCACTATAAACACCTACACCTCTATACGAGTCTCCAAGACTCATGGTTCATTGAGAAACCATTGGATTCATGTATTCCAGTATACGACATGTACCGGTCTCAACGGGTTTACTTTACTGACCAAGTAGTGTAAACATTGACCAGGAACTATCTAAAAATGACAATGTCATAATACTACTCAATGTCAGTGGCGACGTTTTTGCAACAGCATCATGACTAGTCATTCTAAGGTCATTACGTCTTTACTATATTTAAAAGATTTATTATATTACATAGACTGCTTATATTATTCAAAATAATAACGTTTTACAGTAGTATTCTCAAAGAAATACAACATGGAATTGGCGCTCTGAGCACTAACCCCAACAAAATCTCCCACTTGCTCTAGTGCCAATATCGATTGTATCTAATACCCAATGACTCCACGTGTTTATCAAACAACTTTGAAGGTATAGCCTTCGTCAGCGGGTCTACTACATTATCTTCACTTGGTACCTTGCACACGATAATATCCCATCGCGACATAATCTCTCGAATGATGTGGTACTTTCGTTCCACATGCTTCGACTTCTAATGCACATTCAGTTCCTTTGCTTGCGTAATAGCTCCAGTATTATCATAGTATAACAGAATCGCATTCTCGATACATTGGACAACTTCCAATTTTGTGATAAAGTTCTTTATCCACACAGCCTCCTTTGTAGCTTTAGAAGCGACAATGTATTCCGCCTCAGTGGAATTTGCTGTTGATCCCTGTTTGGAACTCTTCCAACAAACTACACCTCTGTTAAGGGTAAATATGAATCTAGATATAGACTTTCTATCATCGGGATCCGATTGGAAATCAGAATTCGTATACCCGTTAACTTACAGTTCGTTTCCTCCATAAAGTATTAACTTATCCTTAGTACCTTTAAGATACTTGAGGATATATTTAACAGCCATCCAATGGTCATTACCTGAGTTGGACTGATATCGACTAGTTACGCTAATAGCAAAAATGATATCAGGCCTCGTACATAACATGGCGTATATTATGCTACCCAAACACGAAGCATAAGGATGGTTAGACATTCTAACATTCTCATCTTCTGTTTGTGTACTCATCTTCTTCGAAATATGAATCCCATGTCTGAACGGTATGTTTATTGTCTTACAGTTACCAAAATTATACCATTCCAAGATCTTATCTATGTACGTTGATTGGGATAACCCAATCAGCCTCATTTGTCTATCTCTATAGAGTTTTATCCCTAAAACATAGGAAGCTTCTCCCAGGTCCTTCATGGAGAAATTCTTACAGAGGTATGCTTTGATGCTTTGTAACATTCCGATATCATTCCTAATTATTATGATGTCATCAACATATAGGACTAAAAATATGACCATGCTCCCACTGGCCTTCTGATACACAAAGGATTCTTCCGAATTCTTAAGAAAACCAGATGATCTAATAATCTCATCGAATTGAACGTTCCAAACTTCATCAAGCTTTTTTAAGTCCATAAATGGACTTATTAAGCTTACACCATACCTGAGTTTTCGCTGGACGCAAAACCTTCCAACTGTTCCATATAGATTTCTTCATCAAGAAATCCATTTAGAAAAGCCGTTTTGACATCCATTTGTCAAATCTCGTAGTCGTGATACGCAGCTACAGAAAATAAAATCCTAATAGACTTAAGCATGGCTACTGGTGAAAAAGTTTCATCGTAGTCGATGCCAGGTCGCTGAGTGTAACCTTTTGATACCTGTAGGCACTGTATTTTTGCATATAAGTCCCGATGATGAGCATCGTACGGAGGCACTACCTCTTATGTTGTGGAAGTCGTGGAAAACGGACGTCGGAAGGCAAAAGTCAAGAATTGACGTTTTGTTGGACTTTATTCGCTTGTTTAGCTTCGGGTTCACTCGTTGGATCTCCGTTTCAAAATCACCCTTGGCCCAAAACCCCCGCAAGCCACACTACCTCGGCTCAGACACCAAAGCACATGCCCAAAGCCCATGAAACCAAATCAAATCACACATCAAGCTCTCCTAGAACTACCCCACGCCCTTTACACAACAATTACCCTTCCACTAACTATTCAAACAACCAAATTAAACTTCAACCAAGCATGCCCCACGCCCTTGACCTAAAATTTAGCTTACCTCCCGTTTTCAACAAAGTTTAGCCTCCCCTCATAAGGTCAAGCATAACCCTACACCATTAAATTTGGCAACCCCACGCCTATGACCAAAGCCTTCCCTTTTCCTTTTTTTTCAAACAAAGTTAGCCACCCCAATTAATAAGCCTAATCAATGTTAGCCTACCTAATAAATGCACAACCAATTGCCTATATAAAGAACCTCTAGCTCTCTTGAAACCCCTAGCATACAGCACAAGTCTCCCCCCTTCTCTCAAATTCACTCACGCCCACTGCCCCTGAAACAACCCCTTACTCACGCACCAAACTGCCCTTGAAATAGCCTCTCACTCACGCACCAAACTGCCCCTGAAACAACCCTTCACTCACGCACCAAACTGACCTTGAACTAGCCCTTCACTCACGCACCAAACTGACCTTGAATCAGCCTCATTCACTCACGCCTACTGCCCCGGAATCAGCCTTTGTTCACGTCAAAACACATATGGAATAAGCCTTCATCTCTCGCCCAAAATAGCAACAAATCACCCCTTCACTTTGTCCCACATCGCCTAGGAAATCCCCTCCCTTGTTCACGCCCAAAACACACCAAGCAATCACACTTTCACTCTATCCCACATCGCCCAAGAAACCACTCCCCTTGTTCACGCCAATTGCACTCAAACGACCCTTGCACCTCATGCAAATTACCAAAGCAAACCAGCCCATGATACATGCAAATCCTTCTCTGCAAACTAGCCCCTGAAACACACAAATCCCTCACTACAAACCAGCCCCTGAAACACGCAAATCACCCTTGCAAACCAGCCCTCCATTCACGTAAATACCGCCCAGAAACATCACCAAAACCAACCCCAAAATCATCAAAAACCTGCACCAAAAATAACCCATGTAATCCGTGAAACACTGCCCCAAACCTGCCAGTAAAATACCACAAAACTGCCTTTAATATCACCGAAAATACTCCCCCTAACTGCCAGTAAAATAGCCACTGAAATTACCTAAAAAACCCGCAATTCTGCCCAGCAAAAACCGTGAACTGAACTCACAAAACTGCCTAGAAAACCCACAAAATAGTCCAGTAAAACCCGCGAATTGCACCAGTAAAACTGCACAGTTTTATCACTAAACTACCCCATGAAACCCGCAAACTGCAAGCCAAAACAACCCCTATTATCGTAAAATAGTAGGCTTAAATCGTGACCAGAAACCGCAATGAAACTGAGTGAAAATAGTGACCCGAACAGTGAAACAGCGAAGGAAAGCGCCAAACCAGTAAACCGAAGGAGTTGTGGAGCATCAACCCTTCCGATGACCGCATACCACACTTTCGAGAAACGACAAAAGAGGTTAGACCTGAGGGCACCCATCTCATTTATTATCCTTTATTTTTAGTTATTTTGTTATTTTATTCTAAATAAGAATTGTGAATTGGTGTATGATGTGATTCCGGTGAACGAAATATGTGTTCCCTCTTGCGGTATATCAGACGTAAATTCTATAGCCGAATCCGAATGGACGGTATTGCAATTTGCACTCGGGATACAATGCCACGTACCACTTGAGAGATTCACATATTTCGTTTCATCCAACCTTGTATTCGAGCATGATTAGGTTGTTAGTATGTTATTTATTTTTAAGCATGATTTAGCCATTAGTACGTTATTTCTTTATGCATGATTTAGTTATTTACCTTTCGCAATAGGAATTTCATTCACGTTATGTTTAGATCGTTATTTATTCAACATGCTTATTGTGTGATATCGTATGTTTGTCATTATGAGAATTTACTTTTAAAGCATGCGAACTTAGATTTAGGCCTTATAGGAATTTAGATTACTTTTGCAAATGTATGTTGAGTAGACTTGGTTAAAATTGCACAAATCCATTCATTACAAATAACATAAGTAAGGGACCATTCCGAACCCAACGGTTTGAGGTCTTCCCTTACGAGCAGTGAGTGCAGCCTTAAATCATTTTCCCGGTTCCACACCAGGTGGCGACTCCATTATTCTTCGGTTTAATCCCCCGCGGGCTACTTCATACTCCCGATCTGGCCGCGAGCCTAGAACAACGTCACCGATTTTTGTGTCCTACAGTCTCGCGACTCCACTAGGGATAGAGAATCAGCCCCGAAATAAAGTCTTGTAATGTTTGGAATTTTTGCTTTAATTAACCATGTCTACAGTGGGTTAAATGGGTTTAATCAAAGGCATTATTAAGGCTAGGTGATGGTTTGGTGTCTTCTTCACTCACTACCTTTCTATAAGGAAAAGCTGTGAAGCCACCTAGATAATCATTTACTCGTAGCTCATTGTGACTGACTAATTTAGAGGATTCGTTGTTTATTCCTGTCACCAAGCGATAAGAGCCTAAGGGGCTTAGGTTTTTAAGAGAGTTCGCTCCGCCCTCCTAATCGGTGCTTACACACGCGTATAACACAAGCGCACGTATCGTTCAAGTAGTATAAAAAGTATCGATCCCACGAGGACTTAAAACCTTTTGTTATCAATTTATGGAGTTAAATGTTTACAAGTATCTAATAGATTGATTGTTTGATTGGGTGGTGACTTTAAAACTTAAAAAAAGTAAATAAAATTGCTTGAAAGTAGATTGAAGAAAATTCAAATTTATAAAACTATCCAGGGTTGTGATCATTCCAATATCTTTTTAAAAGATGAAGTGGTTGTCTTACAGTTGTGTAATATATTGGTTTATTAACCTGGAACACGAAATTATGTAAAAGCCTCTTCCGATGGTCAATTACAAATACCTAGTATAATCCAATTGAACCATATGTCTATGTCAACCAAATTACCTAGATTCATTAAGATTAAGTTCCAATTATGGCTACCCCCGCCCGACAGGTATATTCCTATCCTGTAAGGAAATCTATTAAAGGGTTATCTATCCTCAAAGAAGATCGTGGGCTATTGAGTCTAAGGTCTTAAACACAAAATCCCTTTTCCAAGTTCATTTTAAGTTTACCTAATCAATTTAATTAATGGCCAGTTAATTAAAAAGCATTAAAATTAAGACTCAATAAATAAATCTTTATATTACCCAAACTATAATTTAACCCCTTATAAACCGGTAATATTGGATTTCATCACAACCCCAGATATCTAACTTAGTTACGACACATAATTAGGGCTAATGAAATAAAAGACATAAAATTAAATGCTAAAAAGTAATTGCGGTAAAGTAAAAGCTGAAAAGTAAATTACAATAAATTAAAATGCTAAGGTAAAAGAATTAACTTCTACTATTTACTATTTAGATATCTCCCATAATATAACATATAAACTTGTGATAATTTACCAACCAGCCATATAGGCGGTAACCTGATTAAGTCAAATTAAGTCCAACCAGCCATTAAGGCGGTAACAATAATTGTCCATAATCCAGCCATATAGGCGGAACCAAAATAAACCTGCCATATAGGCGGTAAGAAACTTTAATTACCAACCGACCAATCTGGCGGTATCCTTATTTAGTCAGGGTTAACCAGATTAAAATGAATTACCAACCGGCCAATATAGCGGTATCTTTGTTAAGTCAAATTTTCAATAGTGAATATATTATAATTATGGGAGATTAATCTAAATAGCAATAATAAAAGCTTTACCTTTCACCCCAGCAAAGGAGAATTACCTCCTCATTGCTTGAAAAATAAAAACTGCAAAAGTAAAGAAAGGAAATGATTTTGCGTAAAAGTATATTGTGGAAAGTAAAAACTAAAAAGTAAAGAAAAGAAAGTGCGAAAGCGGAAATTAATTACTAAAAGCTGTAAATAAATAAACAAGATACAATCTTTTAATTATTCCTTAGGAATTTCAAAGAAGAAAGTATGAATTTTACAAATGAAATGGTTTGGTATTTATAGGTAAAATTTTGCCTCCATCAAATCATCCATCACATTCTCCACCAAATCCATTCTTAATTTATCCACTAATTACTCCACCAAATCCATAATTACTCCACTAATTGCTTATCTTGTTTGGTGATGATTTGATAATTTTTATTAATTATTTATTAATTTATATTTTGCTTTGAAAATGATTGATAATGACTTTAATAATTACACACCACATACTTTTGGATGGTTCATCCATTTCGGTCATGAAATCATCATAATTAGAAAATATTTTGTCTTTCAAAGTTTTAGATCTTTGCGTCTTCTTTAATCTGGAACTTGAATCCACTCAATCCGATATCGGAGTAAAAAGTTATGCCCAAAATACGACAGATGCGTAAAACTGGAATTTCCAAAACTGCACTTCGTCAAAAAACGCCCTTTCAAGTTTCCAATCTCCAAAATTAATATATCAAGTCCAATAATTGCCCTTATTTGACCCAATTTCATCCTAAATGATTTCATTGAGACCCGATATTATTTTATCTGCAAAATAAACTAAAACATATCAAAACGTTCATCAAACCCGAGAAATTGAACAAAATATTAAGTAAAATGGCGGTAAATATTGATATATTTTCCGCTCATCACACCCCCAAACCTAACATTTTGCTAGTCCTCGAGCAAAACAACAAAATAAAATTAAACTAATCCACTTTCGTAGGGATCACGGTTGCATTTAGCGTATGCAACAAGCCTTTAAACCCCTAGGTGTCCCTAGTGGACGAGTTGTAGTCTCTTGAGGGTTTACAACAATGATACCCACAAACATTTTACAAAAGTAAAAAGGTAGTGAAACTAATGCACACAAAAGCAAAAATACAAGAGAAAAGAGAATAAAGAAGTTAGTGACTATTCAGGTAAAACTTCTACTTCAATTTACTAGTTGTTTTGTTTCTTTCTAAATTACTGAATAAGTAAATTCTCCGATTATATTTACCATTTCCATATACATAGTCAACAAAATATTAATCGACTCATTTTTGCCCACAACAGTCACAAGTGTAGTTGATAAGAGAGTAAAATTTTTGTCCTAAAGTTCTATCAGATTTCACACTTTTTGTAGCAATTGAATAATTTTTTCGGATTTTTCGGATTTTTTTTCTTTGATTTTTCTCTATTTTTTATTTATATACAATATCTTCAGTCTATGTAGCGAGTGTTGGGTCGGTGACTCCCAAACCAGTTGGCCATAGGGCACCAGGTGTTAAGACACCCCTACGGACTTAATTACTCAGACTTCAGATATATATATATTATTGCAGCATCTTCGATCCATGTAGCAAGCTTTGGGCCAGTGACTCCTAAACCAGTTGGGTTTAGGGCACTAGGTGTTAAAATACCCTTACAGACTTAATAACTCGGATATCAGATTTCTTTTTTCTTTTTTTTTTACTCCATCACTTTTTTTGAGATGCTTTCTCCAATTAAACTAGAGCACTGAATATTACAAACTTTTCAAATACAGCTCATGCCGTATGTTACTATGCATATTGATAATACCTGCCAACTGAGCATATGAAGATCCATTTTAGTCAGTTTTATGGAGAATTTACAAATTAAGTGATTCAAAAGGAAATAAACAAAAATTAACTTTTTTCGAAATAGGTTTGAAATACGTCTCAGGAGTGGAAACTCCTTACTCGGCTATCTCATACACCAATTTCACCTTCTTAGTCAAAATACAAGCACAAAAACGTAAAATATTTTTGTAATTTTTGAAAATTTTTCAATTTTTTTTTTTGTATTTTTCGAAAAATTTTGAACTAAGAATAAAAACATCACACAAACTAAAAACAAGATACTAATCAACTAATTCCCTCCCCCAAACCTAATGAGACATTGTCCCCAATGTCTTAAACAGTAGAAGAAGAGTTTAGAAGATAGTACCTGATTAGCTGAAACTATACAGGAAAATAAAGGTTAAGATCCAGATTAATCCGACGCTTCTTACCACGATCATTCTTGGACCAGTTTATCTTTGAAAGGATAGGGTCAATTGTGGTTCAAAGGCTAATATTTGGTCAATTAGATCCGGGGCAGCAGTTCTGGCAGTAAAGAGGAGTTCCTTCATAGGTTTTGTTACGAACCCATTTCTCCGGGCATCATCAAGAAATACACAAAGAAAAACATAAAATCCTTCAACATTAAACAGCCCAATCGGTTTCTGGTGAATGTTTAAGTTCGCTCAAGATAGCACTATAAAAATTTCCTCCAATGTGCCCAAGCCACCTGGCAAAGCAATAAAAGCATCAGCACGGTTAATCATTTCTACCAGTCGTTCAGACATACCTGGCACAATTAGTTCTTCTCCATTTGATGGTTCAATAAGATTCGCCTCCGCCAAGGGTTTTGGAATGATTCCCAAGACTTGACTGCCTCCTTCCTGTACAGCCTTTGAAACGATCCCCATAAGTCCAAGATTTCCTCCACCATATACTAAGTGCATATTCCTTGCAGCTAAGACTCGACCTAATTCCTGTGCTGCTTCTATGTATTGTGATTTAACACCAACACTAGTTCCGTAAAACACACAGATGTTTTCAACCCGTCTTCTTGAAGTGGCTTCCATTTTACTCTGGATGTCTTTCAAAAGTGCAATGATGAGTTGAATTTATAATACCTGAAAGGGTGAGTAAAAATAATAGCACTAGTACCTGCCAAATGACAATTATTAGTTAAACAGTAAATAAATCGTGATAGTCAAAAAGATCTGGATCCTGTAGGAGAAATAAAAGAAAACAACAAACAAATCACAATTATTAGGAAAAGATAAATAGATATAATATGTACAAGAAACATATAGGCTTGATTGACTTCTATGCGTCAGGGACAAGCTTCACATCCAATTTTCTTATAAATTGGCAAACAGGGTCTTTTTGAGTCAGATTTCCGAGACTTAACTGTTGTCTTTCTTTTAAAAATTGTGTGTGTAATTTGCGAATAACAATATGAACATATCCACTAGGATGCGTCTCAAGAGTCGAAGAAATATCATCCATAGACTCCTTACTCAAGCTATCCCTAATGAATTTAATTTTGTCTTCGCGATTATCAGACACAATTCCTAAAGAACGACAACGAGTATTGCAATTCCAGAGTGCACATTTGAAACAAACACCCATTTTCTTAGCTCTACGTTTCTTGGCATAGGTGCTTCTTCCAAAACCAGGCAAATAAGAAGTACATGAATCAGAATACTCACCTGCTAATCGGACCTGTGCTTCGATTACCCAACGAATGTCATTAGGATACCATGGATTGTCAGTAGTCTCATTCGTTCCAAGCGAGCTTTGTAAACTTTCATCAGAGAATTTTGAGGGAGAGAAAGAAATTACTTGTGAAGATTTGCGAAAACTTCTTCCATATTAAAATGACTTGATCTGCAAAAACTAAACACCCAAAATTAAATCACACCAAATTACAATTTATACATAAAGATTCATGGTTGCCTCCCTGCTAGCGCTAAGTTTAAAGTCGTCAGCTAGATGTGACTGCCCGAACGTTATGCTGGATCTGAAAGTGTGACACTTTCTTTTTGTCGCTCGAATGATTCTCCCCAGTAGTGATTGACACGCTGACTGTTAACTTTGAATGTGTTGTTAGTATTGGGATCCAGTACTCAACAGCTCCATATGGTAGAACCTGAGTGATCAACAATGGACCTGACCACCTTATTTCAACTTTCCAGGGAAAAGTTTCAACCTCGAGTTGTATAACAACACTTGTTGCCTTGGTTCCAACTGTCTGTGCACTATTTTTCGGTCATGCCATTTCTTGGTCTTTTCTTTGTACTGTTGGACAGTAATGACCCATAGCGTCACTGTTTGTAAAAGACATTGTGTTTTTGTACAAAATTAACTATGTATTAATGAAATTGCCTTTTACCGTTTTGTAAATTTATGTACTTTAATATAAATGGTAGAAGTCCATATGATTAGTATCGGATTGAGATGATATGAGACAGTATCAATCCATAAAGATTTAATCATTAAATATCCCTAGTCGTAGTATTATCGAGATTAGACATCAATAATGCGGTATAGGCTAGTATTGCACTTGTGAGCGTTGTGAGGGCATAACGAAATAGTTCTCATATATTTAAGTATAGGATACTTATGCAAGTGCGGCAGGAGGTTATGTTTTACCGATGGTACGGAAAACAGCTTCGCTCTGGATAGACCCCGTGGAATCCCATTGGTAGTATGTATATGTGTCTATGGGAGTCCACGTCAGGGTAGATGTATTTGGTCTTAACCTGAGACTCGCATCGCTAATGCTTGTGACAATCGGTAAACTTTGGTTTTGGTCGTCCAGGGCTTTAACAGGTTCTGTGTACGCCTCTTCTGGGTTTATTGAGAATCGTAGTGCATTGGATGTGATGTCAAGATGGAAGTATCACTTTAGACATATGGAGATGATGATTACGCAAGGATTCAGAACTGGTTCTCTATTGTGTTGCAACCATCGGGATAATATGACAAGGTCATGATTATCCGATTCAAAGAGACTAGTTGCTTGATATCCGATATGTGCTTCGTACGGGGCAGACACTATTCCAGCCCCAGGCCTTGCACGTGACATCTGATACTGGATCGTTATATATTATACTACGGTATACTACGCCTGACAAAGATCTTATATTCCAGTAAGAATATTTCTAGAGAATTGGATAGGCATGGCGCTTTGCTAGAAGCCAACCTTGTCTCGTAAATCGGTAAAAATATAGTACTTGGTACGTACGTGTTCAGATATACCGACAACCGGATTTACTGCCAATATATCTAGAGATCTCTTGGGTCGCTTCCCGAAGATTCACCGATGACGTATGATTCGAACTCAATTAATCTTGGATTAAATTCGGAGAGACTTTATCTTGGATAAAGTACTATTTGAAGAGAGAGAAAGATTAATTTGGAATTAATCGTTAAAATAATATATTCGATATATTAAACGAAATTCGATTTCGACTCGGAATTAAAATTAGATTTTAATTCGGGCAAACGAATTAATTTGGATTTAATTCATTAGCGACGTGAATAGTAATTTTACTAGGCATAATTATTTAATTAAATTTGATTTAATTAACGTCGCGACGGAAGTTCGCTAATTCGGAATTATCGAACCCAAGCCCGGGAGTGTTTGCGGGCCCACTCGCATTCAGAATCAAGTGGGGCCCACATGTCACATCAACCATCACATCACTTGTCATTGTTTTACTTTATGGTGATGGGTTTTGGTGGAAGAGTGAATTACACTCCAAGTCAAAGTGATAGACTTTGACCTTGTCATATACCAACTTTGGTATTTGATTTATTATATTTGTTTTTGAATAAATATAAAAGGTTTTTGGTAAATAATTTTTCATAACTTCATCTTCTCTCCTCAAGTGGCGTGAAAGGGTCACTATTCACATCACTCTCATTTTCAGTTTTTGTTGCAAAAGCTTGGAGATTTTTTGTATGTTTGGAACATTAAATCACATACAAGGCTAGCACCATCAAGGGATCATACAATGGTGTTATGGGAAACTAATTCTTGAGCTTGGAAGGATCAAACAAAGCTTGGAGCTTCCCCACTCACCTTGGCCGAAACCTTCACTGCTCAAAGGGAGATTTTAGTTGCTCAACGGATCCACAAACCGATCGATGTAAGTGTGTTTTCGCCACTCTTCATCCTTATTCATTCTTGTTTACATGCTTATATGATCTTGGGACTTGTTTTAGAAACTCCAACAATGGTATCATTGAGCTAAATAAGCATGAAAAATATTAGGGTAAAATTGGGGGAAATTGATTGAAGCATGATTTGATGAAATGGTTTGATTAAATATGCTTAAATGTATGTTACTTGATGTATACATTATCAATTTCATGAAAAATAAATTGGATTAATTTTTCCCCCCAAATATGGCTTGGCCGAAACTTACCCCTTGCATTGGACTTGGTATTTTGTTGTTTGTAAGATCATTGGATGACTTTAAACGGACATAAAATGACGATTTGTAATTCGATTGGATTGAAATGAAATCGGTGTAATTTCACTACCTTGGCCGAATGTGAAGAGGCATGTTGGGGACTTGATTTTTTGATTAAATAATGTTGGACATGTATTTAACATAAAAGTATGATTAATGGATTAATTTGATGTTTTGGAATTATCGATTTAAAGATTAATCATAACATTACACTTTAATTAATTAAATGATATAAAATTTGGAATTTTAAAATTTGATTAATTGGGCTTAATTTTGAATTGGGCTTAAAACTATTATATTTGGGCATAATGGGCTTGGTTGGGCCAAGTAGGTTTAGGCAATTGGATTAGATCCAAATTGGGCCTAAATCACACCATTAAGTCCAAATGTAATAAATGGGCTTTTTGTTTAATTGGGCCTTATGGGCTTGATATTGATTTTATGGCAAATGAGGGGTGATTCCTTATTGGGCTTGGTAATGGGTTTGACTCACATTGACCAAAGCCCAAGCCTAATGAAATCAATTGAAAGCCCATCGGACTTTAATTAAACGGACATTAGATGTAGTTGGGATTTGAGACCCGATTTGATTAGATTTGGAATCTAAGTCATTAAAGCGCATCAAAAGTGTAAATATTTAATTTGGAATTAAATAAAAAATTAGTGTTGAATACGACTTAAATTGGATTTAACGAGTAGTTCGATATAATTCATGAATTCGTACTTTACGTACTTATTCACAAACGAGTTGGACTCACGCAAAATCAAACCGTTGTTTGAACATTGGATGATCACGTAATTAAAGACTAATTAATTGGATTAGATTGGTTGTATAACATACCTTGAATGAATAAATGTGGATGTGTTGAATGAATAGTGTATATCAGATGGATATTAGAAGGGAAAGGGTAATTTTGGAAATTATTGTAAATTTGGAATTTATAAATTGGACCTGCGTGTCCAGCCTTGTCTCTTATTATCTCTTTGTATTCTCTTCTCACCTAATTCCCCTTATTGCAATGAGGTTTCTGTAATTGTATTATGTAATTGGGTAGAAGTAGAATAGTGCTAGCCGGGGAGCGGAAAAAGGAGTGATTTGTTCTAAGAACAATATGTTTATATATCCATCCGCATATCGCTATTATTTACTTTTCGCGCCTTATGATGTTTTAGAAGCATGCTTAAGGGTATGATGAGACCTTAACAAAGATAATAAATTGGTTGCCAATTTACGCGAAAAACCCTCAAATAATATTAAGCGATTTTTCCTTCCGTTGAGTGATTCTTACTCAAGATCCAAAATTGGCATTGGTTTGTTGGCCAAAGTCAAGACCTTTGTCAATTGCGGATGTGTTTGAATCATGAGAGTTTTGTACTATATCGGTGTCTTGTCCAAGTTGTGATTTGTTGGCCAAAGTCAAGATCACTTCTTGTCCAACGACATTGATCACGAAACTTTCCATGTCAACGGGTCCCGCTTAACTCGAATCATTAAGCTTGTTGTGCCAAAGCCAAGGCTTAGTTGATTCAGAGGAAAAGGTTAGGAAATACATGGATGTATTGGCATATGTATTGTATATATGTTTCGGACTAGGACGTCCACCTACCGGATCTAGAAATTGGATAAGATCCAATTGATCTTCGAGATCTACCTAGTTAAATATCATACAGCTTGTTGGCCAAAGTCAAGGTTGTACGTTATTTAACGGGATCCTAGCCCACTAGGAAACTGGGTTTCCCGAGTACTCGACAGAGGGTTAGAGGCTCGCCGAAAAATAGTGGGAGGCTAGTATTGAATCTGTAATTTCATTCAGATACTTAGCATTAAGCGCTTTCAAATTATTTCGTCAAAATTTATATCATTAGTTGGACTAATATAATGTTATTTTTCTATGTAACAGTTAGACTGTACCCAATTATCGTTGACTAGATAGTTAGACTATCGTAGTCAAGATGATTGACAAAGGAAATGTCCGCGACATAATCATGGGAGAGAATGTCTTTAAGGGCACAAACTTTGCAGATTGGGAGATGAACCTAAGGATAGTCCTTAGGGCTGAGAGGTTGTTGTATACCATAAATACACCTCTTGGGCTTAAGCCCACCCCTGATCAGACACTTGAGCTGGAGCTTTGGAAGACTCACAACAATGATTGTGACACTGCTCAGTCCATTATGCTCGCTTCAATGACTCAGCATTTCCGCCGCCAAAATAGGGACTTGGATCCTTATACCATGATGGCGAGATTGCAAGATCTGCATCGGCTCTAACAAGAGGATGCGAAGGTATGAGTTAGTAACGAAGCTCTCTTTCGCTCTCGTATGTCAGAAGGCATGTCTGTTGAGTCCCATGTGGCGCAGATGATTGCTGACATCGATGAGTTAGCTATTATGGGGATAGTCTTTGAGGCAGAGATTACTGTAGACATGGTCTTGCAATCTCTCCCCGATTCCTGGAGACAGTTCATCATAAACTACAATTTGATGAACACTGACGACACTCTTGGAGAGTTATTGTCTACTTTCAAGGAAGCAGAGAAGGAGCTTCTTAAAGGAAACAAGCGCGAGGCGCACTTCGCTTCGACATTTTAGAAACCGAGGGCTGGGCCCAAGGTAACTGGAGGTGTGAGAAGAAGAAGCATAAGGGCAAGGGCAAGGCCAAAGCGTTAAAGGCTTCTGGGAAGCCAAATGACAAATCACAAGATGTTTACCTACACTGCGGCAAGCGGGGTCACTGGAAGCGTGACTGCCGCGAGTACAAGGCACTCCAGAAGGAGACAAAGGCGGGCAAGGCACCGGCCTCAGGTATGTTTGTTATTGAAATAAACATGACTACTTCTAGTTAAAAATTGGATTTTTGATTCTGGTTGTGGCACTCATATATGTACTGATGTGCATGATCTGCGGACTAGCAGGAAACTGGCTTCAGGAGAGATTGATCTACGTGTTGGAAACGGGACACCTGTTGCTGTTTTGGCCGTGGGGACTTTTGTTTTGGAACTGCCCTCGGGGCATGTACTTGAACTTAATGACTGTTATTATGTACCTAGTTTGACTAGGAATATTATTTCTGTATCTATGTTAACCCAATGTGGGTACACTTTTGTATTTAGAAACACTGGGTGTTATTTATATAAAAATGATGTAGAAATTTGCACAGCTGTTGCAAATAATGGTCTTTATATTTTGAATATAAATCTATCTCCAACATATAATATAACAAACAAAAGGCTCAAAATGAGTAACAAAGATGAAACCTATATGTGGCATTGTCGTCTGGGACATATAAACAAGACTCGCATATCCACACTTTCGAAGAGTGGGTACTTGGACGGATTTGATCCAAATTCATATGACGTCTGCGAATCTTACTTATTAGGCAAAATGCCTAAATCACCTTTTAGCGGTAAAGGTGAGCGCGCCACCAAACTGTTAGCCCTCGTCATATAGTGACGTATGTGGGCCCATGTCTAGCAAGACTAGAGGTGGATATGAATACTTCGTAACCTTTACGGATGATGCATCGCGTTATGGTTATGTCTATCTTATGAGACACAAGTCGGAAACTTTTGAGAAATTCAAAGAGTTTCGACACGAAGTTGAAAAACAGACAGGCAAGAGTATTAAGACATTACGGTCGGACCGTGGTGGTGAATACTTGAGCAATGAGTTTCTAGATTACTTGAAAGAATATGGTATTCTTCACAGTGGACTCCTCCTGGAACACCGCAATTAAACGATGTGTCCGAACGGAGAAACCGTACTTTGTTGGACATGGTAAGGTCTATGATGAGTCGCACTGAGCTACCTATTTCCTTTTGGGGAGATGCATTAAACTGTGCAATTCTTATTTTGAATAAGGTTCCGTCAAAGTCTGTTCAACAGACTCCGTATGAGATATGGACAGGAAAGAAACCGGGTTTCTCATTCCTGAAGATTTGGGGATGCTGGGCATACGTCAAACATTTGGAAGGTACCAAACTTGAACCCAAATCGGATAAATGCCTTTTCGTAGGGTATCCTAGGGAAACCAAAGGATATTACTTCTATCACCCACGAGAGAACAAAGTATTTGTTGCTCTAGATGCGGTTTTCCTTGAGAATGAATTCCTAAATGCAGTGATAAGTGGGAGGAAAGTAGAACTCGATGAAAATCGAAGTGATACTGTTCCTGGCATCGAATCCTCAACGGAACATGAACAGTCCATCCAAGATGAGACTGTACCACAATCTTCAATTACACAAGGACCGCGTAGGTCGGAGAGAGTCAGGAAACTGCCTGAGAGGTATGGGTTCCTGATCTCACCTCATGTAGATATTAATCTCATTGAGGATAATGAACCAGCTACGTATGAGAAAGCGATACAAGATATCGATTCCGCTTTATGGCAAGAGGCCATGAAGTCCGAAATGGATTCCATGTACACCAACCAAGTTTGGACACTGGTTGATGCACCAGAAGGCGTAAAGCCTATTGGATGCAAATGGATCTTCAAGAAGAAGACTGACATGGATGGCAACGTACAAACGTACAAAGCCAGGCTTGTAGCGAAGGGGTATCGTCAAGTACATGGTGTCAATTATGACGAAACCTTCTTACCCGTTGCCATGGTTAAATCCATTCGGATAATGCTTGCTATAGCTGCATATTTCGATTACGAGATATGGCAGATGGACGTTAAAACCGCTTTCCTTAACGGAAACCTGTTGGAGGATGTTTATATGCAACAGCCTGACGATTTTATTGTGCCTAGACTTACGAATAAGGTTTGTAAGTTAAATCGGTCCATTTATGGACTGAAGCAAGCATCGCGGTCATGGAACCAACGTTTTGATGAAATCATAAAAGAATATGATTTCGTTCAAAATGAAGATGATCCTTGTGTATACAAGAAGGTTAGTGGGAGAGCACTGACTTTCATTGTCCTTTATGTGACGATGTATTGCTAATAGGCAATGACATTCCCATGTTAACGTCGGTGAAAGCTTGGCTTTCATTGAAATTCTCCATGAAAGATCTGGGAGAAGCAGCCTTATATTCTGGGAATAAAGATCTACCGGGATAGATCTAGAAAGCTGCTTGGACTTTCCCAGAGCACGTACATTGACAAAGTATTGAAGAGATTCAACATGGATCAGTCCAAGAGAGGACTGTTGCAAATGTCACATGGTGTCTATCTATCTAAGGACATGTGTCCTAAAACTCAAGATGAGAGAGACAACATGAGTCGGATACCGTTGGCATTTGGATCGATCATGTATGCCATGATATGTACTCGACCTGATGTCTCCTATACTTTGAGCATCTGTAGTCGCTATCAGGCCGATCCAGGTGAAGGTCACTGGGTGGCGGTTAAGAGTATCGTTAAGTATCTTAGACGAACTAAGGATGCCTTCTTAATCTATGGAGATGGAAAACTTGAGGTATCTGGATATACCGATGCAAGTTTCCAAACCGACCAAGATGACTTTAAGTCGCAATCAGGGTATATTTTTTGTTTGAATAACGGAGTAGTGAGCTGGAAATCTTCCAAGTAAGATACTGTTGCCGATTCAACAACAGAAGCGGAGTACATTGCTGCGGCAGAAGCAGCAAAGGAGGCAGTTTGGATCCGAAAATCATAATTAGATTAGGAGTAGTTCCGTTAACAGCAGGCCCATTTCATTATATTGTGACAATAACGGGGCCATAGCGCAGGCTAAGGAACCTCGGGCTCATCAACGATCCAAACACGTTCTTCGATGTTTTCATCTGATTCGTGAGATTATACATCGTGGCGATGTGAAGGTCGAGAAGGTCGCATCAGATGACAACATGGCAGATCCGCTGACGAAAGCTATTTCACGGGAAAAGTTTGAGCGACATGTACATAGTTCAGGTATTAGATGCTTGAGTGACTGGCTATAGGCCAAGTGGGAGATTGTTGGACAGTAATGACCCATAGCGTCACTGTTTGTAAAAGACATTGTGTTTTTGTACAAAATTAACTATGTGTTAATGAAATTGCCTTTTACCGTTTTGTAAATTTATTTACTTTAATATAAATGGTAGAAGTCCATATGATTAGTATCAGATTGAGATGATATGAGACAGTATCAATCCATAAAGATTTAATCATTAAATATCCATAGTCGTAGTATTATCGAGATGGGACATCGATAATGCGGTATAGGCTAGTATTGCACTTATGAGCGTTGTGAGGGCATAACGGTATAGTTCTCATATATTTAAGTATAAGATACTTATGCAAGTGCGGTAGGAGGTTATGTTTTACCGATGGTACGGAAAACAGCTTCGCTCTAGATAGACCCCGTGGAATTCCCATTGGTAGTATGTATATGTGTCTATGGGAGTCCACGTCAGGGTAGATGTATTTGGTCTTAACCTGAGACTCGCATCGCTAATTCTTGTGACAATCGGTAAACTTTGGTTTTGGTCGTCCAGGGCTTTAACAGGTTCTGTGTACGCCTCTTCTGGGTTTATTGAGAATCGTAGTGCATTGGATGTGATGTCAAGATGGAAGTATCACTTCAGATATATGGAGATGATGATTACGCAGGGATTCAGAACTGGTTCTCTATTGTGTTGCAACCATCGGGATAATATGACAAGGTCATGATTATCCGATTCAAAGAGACTAGTTGCTTGATATCCGATATGTGCTTCGTACGGGGCAGACACTATTCCAGCCCCAGGCCTTGCACGTGACATCTGATACTGGATCGTTATACATTATACTACGGTATACTACGCCTGACAAAGATCTTATATTCCAGTAAGAATATTTCTAGAGAATTGGGTAGGCATGGCGCTTTGCTAGAAGCCAACCTTGTCTCGTAAATCGGTAAAAACGTAGTACTTGGTACGTACGTGTTCGGATATACCGACGACCGGATTTATTGCCAACATATCTATAGATCTCTTGGGTCGCTTCCCGAAGATTCACGGATGACGTATGATTCGAACTCAATTAATCTTGGATTAAATTCGGAGAGACTTTATCTTGGATAAAGTACTATTTGAAGAGAGAGAAAGATTAATTGGAATTAATCGTTAAAATAATATATTCGATATATTAAACGAAATTCGATTTCGACGCGGAATTAAAATTAGATTTAATTCTGGCAAACGAATTAATTTGGAGTTAATTCATTAGCGACGTGAATAGTAATTTTACTAGGCATAATTATTTAATTAAATTTGATTTAATTAACGTCGCGACGGAAGTTCGCTAATTCGGAATTATCGAACCCGAGCCCGGGAGTGTTTGCGGGCCCACTCGCGTTCGGAATCAAGTGGGCCCACATGTCACATCATCCATCACATCACTTGTCACTGTTTTACTTTATGGTGATGGGTTTTGGTGGAAGAGTGAATTCCACTCCAAGTCAAAGTGATAGACCTTTGACCTTATCATATACCAACTTTGGTATTTGATTTATTATATTTGTTTTTGAAATAAATATAAAGGTTTTTTGGTAAATCATTTTTCATAACTTCATCTTCTCTCCTCAAAGTGGCGTGAAAGGGTACTGTTCACAGCACTCTCTCATTTCTTAGTTTTGTTGCAAATGCTTGGAGATTTTGTGTATGTTTGGAACATTAAATCACATACAAGGCTAGCACCATCAAGGGATCATACAAAGGTGTTATGGGAAACTAATTCTTGAGCTTGGAAGGATCAACAAAGCTTGGAGCTTCCCCACTCACCTTGGCCGAAACCTTCACTGCTCAAGGGAGATTTTAGTTGCTCAACGGATCCACAAACCGATCGATGTAAGTGTGTTTCCGCCACTCTTCATCCTATTCATTCTTGTTTACATGCTTATAGATCTTGGGACTTGTTTTAGAAACTCCAACATGTACAATTTGGCATTCTCATAGGCCTGAAGGCGAAATTCCTCCAATTCATTGAGTTGGTGAAGTCTTTCCTCCAGTACGCCTGTGTTCAAGTTCAACTGGAGGTGGCATGATTTCCCAAATACCAATAGATATGGTGACATACCAATGGGTGTCTTGTAAGCTGTCCGGTAGGCCCATAATGCGTCATCGAGTTTTGTAGACCAGTCTCTCCTTGTTGATCCAACGGTTCTCTCCAAGATTCTTTTGATTTCCCTGTTTGAAACTTCAACCTGTCCATTTGACTGTGGATGGTAAGCAGTGGCAACCTTATGAGTAACTCCGTATTTTGATAGGAGTGCATCAAAATATCTGTTGTAGAAATATGTGCCACCATCACTGATAATTGCACGAGGTGTTACGAACCGAGTGAAAATGTTCTTTTTTAGGAATTTGATAACTACTTTTGAATCATTGGATGGCAGTGCAATTGCTTCAACCCATTTGGAGACGTAGTCTACAGCAACCAGGATGTACAGATTTCCGAATGATGGTACAAATGGTCCCATGAAATCAATACCCCATACATCAAATATCTCAATTTCCAGAATATTTTGCAACGGTCCTTCATTTCTTCTCGAAATATTCCCCGTTCTCTGGCACCTGTCACATTGAAGAGAAAATAAGTCAGCATCTTTAAAAAGAGTGGGCCAGAGCAAACCTGATTGTAAAACTTTTGCTGCAGTTTTGTCCCCACTGAAATGTCCGCCATATGGTGATGAATGACAGTGCTGTAAAACACTGTTGACCTCCTCCTGTGGAACGCATCGTCTCAATAATTGATCTGCATAGCATTTGAACAGGTACGGCTCATCCCAAACATAGTGCTTGACTTCTTTGAAAAACTTCTTCCGTTGCTGAGTTGTCCATTCCAACGGCCATTTTCCTGACACAATGTAGTTGACATAGTCAGCATACCAAGGAACTTCCTGCTGTTTCATGGCAAATAGCTGTTCATCTGGAAAAGTTTCTTTGATTGAAAGTTCTTTGCCAGCTGTTTCTTCATTCTCGAGCCTCGATAAATGATCTACCACTTGGTTTTCTGTCCATTTCCTGTCTCGAATCTCTACATCGAATTCTTGCAAAAGAAGTATCCAACGGATCAGTCTGGGTTTAGCATCTTTCTTCACGATCAGATATTTGATTGCTGAATGATCTGTGTAGACCACCACTTTGGGACCCAGTAGATAAGAGCGGAATTTTTCAAAAGCAAACACAACTGCAAGCAACTCCTTTTCCGTGGTTGTGTAGTTGAGCTGAGCTTCATTCAGAGTCCTGGTGGAGTAATAAATAGAGTGGAAAATCTTTGCTTTGTGTTGTCCCAAAACTGCACCTACAGTAAAATCACTAGCATCGCACATCACCTCAAATGGAAGGGTCCAGTCTGGTGCTACTATGATGGGAGCAGAGACCAACTTCTGTTTCAAGATTTCAAAAGCTTCATGGCATTTTTTGGTGAAGTTGAAAGGCACATCCTTCTCCAGAAGATTGCAAAGAGGTTTTGCAATCTTGGAAAAGTCTTTGATAAATCTCCTGTAAAAACTGCGTGTCCAAGAAAACTCCGAATCCCTTTGACAGTTGTTGGTGGAGGTAGTTTTTCAATTGTCTCGATCTTTGCTTTGTCTACCTCGATTCCCTTTTGTGAGATCCGGTGTCCAAGAACAATGCCTTCCTGAACTATGATGTGGCATTTCTCCCAGTTGAGTACCAGGTTTGTGTCTTCGCACCTTTGTAACACTTGTTCCAGATTATGCAAGCAATGGTCAAAAGAATCTCCAAAACATAGAAAAGTCATCCATGAATACCTCCATACTCTGCTCCAACATATCTGAGAAGATGGCCAGCATGCAACGCTGAAATGTGGCTGGGGCATTACATAATCCAAATGGCATCCTGCGGAAAGTAAAAGTGCCATACGGACATGTAAAGGTGGTTTTCTCCTGATCTTCTGGGGCGATAGCAATCTGATTGTACCTGAATATCCGTCCAGAAAGCAATAGTCTCATGTCCTGCCAGTCTATCCAGCATTTGATCAATGAATGGCAACGTAAAATGGTCCTTCCTCGTAGCTTTGTTTAAATTTCGGTAATCCATGCATACTCTCCATCCAGTCACCGTTCTTGTTGGAATTAGTTCATTCTTTTCATTAGTGACCACAGTAATTCCTCTTTCTTCGGTACACACTGCATAGGACTCACCCAACTGCTATCTGAGATGGGGTAAATGATGCAGCATCCAACCATTTGATTATTTCTTTCTTTACAACTTCTTTCATGATTGGATTGAGTCTCCGTTGATGCTCCACTGTGGGTTTGTACTCGTCATTCATCAGGATCTTGTGCATGCAAAATGATGGACTAATGCCTCGAATGTCAGCTATAGTCCAGCCAATGGCTTTCTTGTGCTCTCGTAATACTCTCAAAAACTTTTCTTCCTGTTCTAATGTTAGAGAAGAAGAAATAATAACAGGTAATTCAGAAGAGTTTCCAAGAAATGCATACCTGAGATGGTTCGGAAGTAGCTTCAACTCCAATTGTGGTGGTTCTTCAATCGAAGGCTTGATTCGATCTTTCTTTGGGAGATCCAAACTTTCAACTGGTGTTGTTGATTTGAAATGAAACGGCTTGTCAAGATAGTATATATTCCAGAATTTCAGCATCAAGTTTGTCAGTCATGTTGGTGATGCAAGCTTCAAGTTTGTCCGTAGGAATTGTATCAGTATCCTGGATGATACTATCAACAACATCAATTCTGAAACATTCCTCTTCATTTTCATCGCTTGGGAATTTCATGGCTTTGAAAACATTGAAAGTAACTTCTTGGTCCTGAACTTTCATGGTTAGTTCTCCTTTTTTGTACATCAATCACAGTTCGTCATGTCGCCAAGAATGGTCTCCCAATGATAATAGGCACATCTTTGTCTTCTTCCATATCAAGGATGATGAAATCTGCTGGGAGAATAAGTTTGTCAACTTTGACCAGCACATCTTCCACGACTCTCCTCTCGAAAATGCGGAGTGTTCGATCAGCAAGTTACAGTGAGACTGAGGTAGGCATTGCTTCTCCAATTTCGCAGTTTCCTGTAAATAGAAAAAGGCATCAAATTAACACTTGCACATAAATCACATAAAGCCTTACCGATATAATGTTCTCCAATAGTGCACGGGACTGTGAAACTGCCAGGATCTTTCAACTTTTCAACTTCGGGGGAAGTTTCCTCTGAATGATAGCACTGTATTCTTCGATAATACTATTGTCTCATAATCTCCCAATCTCCGTTTTCGTGAAAGAATGTCTTTCATGAATTTGACATAGCTGGGCATTTCTTCCAAGGCTTCTGCAAATGGAATGTTGATATGTAGCTTTTTGAAAACCTCCAAGAATCGAGCAAACTGCTTGTCCAGTTTGTTTTTATGAAGACGCTGAGGAAAAGGTGGAGGTGGAGTGATCCGTTCTTTTTCTTTTTCTTTTTCTTTTTCCACCATCTGTGTGACTGCATCTTTTGGAACTTCCTCGATTGTTGTCTTGATTCCAACATCTTTGTTGATTTCAGTACCGCTTTTCAAGGTAATGGCTTGACATTGGTCCTTCCCTCGATTCCTTGGATTTGGTTCTGTGTTGTTAGGAAGATTTCCTGGCGGTCTGTAACTCTGAGCATTGGCCAGTTGTCCAATTTGATTCTCCAGTGCTTTGATAGAAGCTGATTGGCTTTGAAACATAGCTTCATATTTTTTTAACTGAGCTAGCACTTCTGCCATTACTGGTTCTTTTTCATGCTCATGGCCTTTGTTCTGTTGCTGAAATCCAGGTGGTGGATAGTTCTGCTGTTGGAATCCAAGCGGTGGATTATTCTTTTGCCCTGAATTGTTGCTCCATGAAAAATTAGGATGATTCCTCCACTCTGGGTTGTAGGTGTTGGAATATGGATTGTTCCATTGTCTGTTGAAATTGTCGACATAATTCACCGTCTCTTCAGGTTGGGTTGGCTCTGGTACTCCTCCATAAGGTGAACTAGTGGCTCCATGGTTATTTTGTGTGCTGAGAGTCTCCATGTATTTGCAAATCTGATCCAGATTGGCATTGACTGCTGAATTGGCTCCAACTTCATAAATTGCTGCAATTCTTTGAATCATGCTCCTTTCTGCTGGCCACAAGGAATTATTGTTGGCCATTTCTTCAATTAGGTCCCAGGCTTGATCTTCTCTTTTTTCCATCAAAGCTCCTCCAGCAGCAGCATCAATTGTGGTTCTCATTATTCCAGAAAGTCCATTATAGAAGGTTTGGACTTGAAGCCATTTTGGAATCTCATGGTGAGGACATTTTCGGAGCAAATCTTTGTACCTTTCCCAAGCTTCGTAAAGAGTTTTTGTATCTGGTTGCACAAAGGATGTGATGTCATTCCTCAGCTTTCCAGTTCTGGCTGGTGGAAAGTACTTTGCAAGGAATTTGGTGGCTAGATTGTTCCATGTTGTGATGGAACCTGCTGGTAGTGAATGTAACCAAGCTTTAGCTCTGTCCTTAAAGGAGTATGGGAAAATACGCAGTCTCATAGCTTCTTCAGCATCTCGGTTGTAATTGAAAGTGCCGCAAACATCCAGGAAGTTGCTAATGTGGATATTAGGATCTTCAGTTGCATTCCCCCCAAACTGAACTGACTGCGCTGTATCATCTGAATGCAAGTTTTGATATCACCCCGCATTGGCTGGTAAGGGAGGAAGTACAATACATGAAATGAGTCTGTCAACCACCGGAATATGTGTTCTGTCTCCAATAGGAATTGGTGGTGCAACCTCCAAAGGTTAAGGTTTCATGTTAACATTTGCTTCTTGGCCTTCTCGCCTTTCCTTTCTCTTCTCAATGTCTGATGGTTCTTTCAATCTCTGGGTCAAGTAGTCGGAGTTTAAAGCTTCTGGTTCGTCTCATGTAGAATCTGAGAACCTGAAACAAAGAAAAGAAAACAAACACAATAAGTATAAATAAATTAGATACAAGTAAAGGTATCTAACATCAAAACTAATAATAAAAGATAAATAAGTCCCCGGCAACGACGCCAAAAACTTGATCGGTGCTTACACACGCGTATAACGCAAGCGCACGTATCGTTCAAGTAGTATAAAAAGTATCGATCCCACGAGGACTTAAAACCTTTTGTTATCAATTTATGGAGTTAAATGTTTACAAGTATCTAATAGATTGATTGTTGATTGGGTGGTGACTTTAAAACTTAAAACAAGTAAATAAAATTGCTTGAAAGTAGATTGAAGAAAATTCAAATTTATAAAAACTATCCAGGGTTGTGAATCATTCCAATATCTTTTTAAAAGATGAAGTGGTTGTTTACAGTTGTGTAATATATTGGTTTATTAACCTGGAACACGAATTATGTAAAAGCCTCTTCCGACGGTCAATTAAAAATACCTAGTATAATCCAATTGAACCATATGTCTATGTCAACCAAATTACCTAGATCATTAAGATTATTAAGTTCCAATTATGGCTACCCCCGCCCGACAGGTATATTCCTATCCTGTAAGGAAGGAAATTAATTAAAGGTTATCTATCCTCAAAGAAGATCGTGGGCTATTGAGTCTAAGGTCTTAAACACAAAATCCTTTTTCCAAGTTCATTTTAAGTTTACCTAATCAATTTAATTAAGCTAGTTAATTAAAAAACATTAAAATTAAGACTCAATAAATAAATCTTTATATTACCCAAACTATATTTAACCCTTTATAAACCGGTAATATTGGATTTCATCACAACCCCAGATTCTAACTTAGTTACGACACATAATTAGGGCTTTAATAATGACTAAAATTAAAATGCTAAAAGTAAGACATAAAAATGCTTAAAATGCTACAAAATAAAATGCATGAGTAAAGGTAAAGTAAAAGCTGAAAAGTAAATTTTACAATAAATTAAATGCTAGGTAAAAGGAATAACTTCTACTATTTACTTTTTAGATATCTCCCATAATATAACATATAAACTTGTGATAATTTACCAACCAGCCATATAGGCGGTAACCTGATTAAGTCAAATTAAGTCCAACCAGCCATTAAGGTGGTAACAATAATTGTCCATAATCCAGCCATATAGGCGGAATCAAATATAACCTGCCATATAGGCGGTAAGAAACTTTAATTACCAACCGACCAATCTGGCGGTATCCTTATTTAGTCAGGTTTAACCAGATTAAAATGAATTACCAACCGGCCATATATATAACGGTCTTGTTAAGTCAAATTTTAAATAGTGAATATATTATAATTATGGGAGATTAATCTAAATAGCAATAATAAAAGCTTTACCTTCACCCCAGCAAAGGAGAATTACCTCCTCATTGCTTGAAAAATAAAACTGTAAAAGTAAAGAAAGGAAATGATTGTGCGTAAAAGTAATTGTGGAAAGTAAAAACTAAAAAGTAAAGTAAAGAAAGAAAGTGCGAAAGCAGAAATTAATATACTAAAAACTGTAAATAAATAAACAAGATATACATCTTTTATTTATTCCTTAGGAATTTCAAAGAAGAAAGTATGAATTTTACAAATGAAATGGCTTGGTATTTATAGGCAAAATTTTGCCTCCATCAAATCATCCATCACATTCTCCACCAAATCCATTATTAATTTATCCACTAATTACTCCACCAAATCCATAATTCCTCCACTAATCGCTTATCTTGTTTGGTGATGATTTGATAATTTTTATTAATTATTTATTAATTTCTATTTTGCTTTGAAAATGATTGATAATGACTTTAATAATTACACACCACACACTTCTGGATGGTTCATCCATTTCGGTCATGAAATCATCAGAATTAGAAAATATTTTGTCTTTCAAAGTTGTAGATATTTGAGTCTTCTTTAATCTGGAACTTGACTCAGCTCAATCCAATATCGGAGTAAAAAGTTATGCCCCAAATACGACAGATGCGTAAAACTGGAATTTCCAAAACTGCACTTCATCAAAAACGCCCTTTCAAGTTTCCAATCTCCAAAATTAATATATCAAGTCCAATAATTGCCCTTATTTGACCCAAATTTCATCCTAAATGATTTCATTGAGACCCGATATTATTTTATCTGCAAAATAAACTAAAACATATCAAAACGTTCATCAAACCTGAGAAACTAAACAAAATATTAAGTAAAATGGCGGTAAATATTGATATATTTTCCGCTCATCACCTCCCTCTGGGGAATCTACAATGGGAAATCCATTTGACAGTCAGTCACACACCGAAACTCATTGGCACGTACCGTAAGGTATAAAAAAGGTGCGCTCACTTTGTCGTTTGTACCCTTGAGTGGGGAGTCCTAGTTATGGGCAATACTTCGTCAGCGAGAGCCTTTGTTTATACTCCTGAAACCTATATGTGAACCTTAGTTGTATGACCCTTAGAAATTATCTATTTATGCTTGTGTTTGGGGCCATCATCATTTGGATTCAGTTGGACTTTTTGTCAAGAGATGTGAACTTGTTGGGACATTTAAACTGGGACAAGTTCATGTCCTTTGACAAGTAGGCCAAAAGCTTCTAAAATGTCGATGGGCCATTTTGTGTTTAGGCCTCTTATTATTTGAAGTTGTTTAGCTATGTTATCGCAAAAGTATAAACTTATTGGGCCTTTTCAACTGGGATAAGTTTGCACTGCGCAATAGTATGACTAAATGCTTTAAAATGATAATGGGTCGATTGGTGTAAAAATCTTAATGATCTTGTATATTTCATGCATTACACATGTACATACTAACATGCAGTTTGAAGAGACACCATAGATTCCCGTTGGGTTAGGGAGGAAGGGAGACTCATCAAAAGATCAATAATAAATAAGAGTGAATTAGTTAACGAGGGGTCTCGTATGGATCAGATTGAAGCCAATCTCACCAAGGTTATTGAACAACTACAAGCTTTGTCCACGGCAGTGTCTAATATAGCTGTGCCCCGTGCTGGGGGAAGCTCTGAGAATGAGAGGCGTGAGGAGCCTCCAAACAGGGTGAATGATGATATTCCTTTCTTTGATGATGATATGGCCGAGTATGCCGCTGGGAAGATAGCCGGGTCTCAGACTGAGATACAGAAACTTCGTGATCAGGTGGAGTCAGTTACCCGTAAACTAAAGGGCAAACATGAGGACTTATTGGATTATGAAGCGATGACCTTTGAGGAGCAGCTGCCAGCTCAGTTTAAAATGCCCGATATAGCCAAGTTTAATGGGAATGGGAACCCGAGGGTTCATCTCCTGCAATATGTCTCGGTCATGAGTTCAGTGGGCCTGTCACAACGTCAGGTTCAGAAGATGTTTGGGATGTCGCTTGAGGGGGAACCCGTAGTATGGTACCATAGCCTTGAAAGAAAGGTTAAGGAAGATTGGAGGGAACTGGCAGATGCCTTTCTGAAACAATATGTTACAGACTTGGAGATTGACTTGTCGCTCCGCTACTTGGAGAATACTAAACAGAAGCCAAACGAGAGCTTCAAGGATTATGTGGATCGCTAGAGAAGCCAGCTTTTGAAAATGCAGAGTCGACCTTCAGAGAAAGACCAGATTAAGATGATCATTAAGGGCACTAAGCCCTCAATTTATGGCAAGTTGAGGAGGATGACCTCTATGATTGCAGATTTTCGACAGCTGAGGGAAACTGTCATGGAGATTGAAGAGGAAGAAGCTGAGAACATAAAGTTTTATGGCCAGAATAGAAGAACTTTTGGAGGGCCTTCTGAAACCAAGACCGCTAGTGTCGAGGTCACTGCCATCAGAAACAGGCATTTCTCCAACCTTGGTAGGCCTCTATCGAAGGTGTTTGAAAAACTGAAGATGCAAGGGCTCCTGAAACCCTTAGAACCTAAACCACTTCCAAACCATGTGCCACACTACCTTGACTTGAAATTATACTGTTACATCCATCAACAAAAAGGTCACGAAACTGACAATTGCCACCGCCTTAGGCATGAGATCCAAGACCTCATTGACACCCACAAAATACCCGACCTAGAGAAAGAATAGCCCAACACATACCGTAACCCTCTGCCCAACTGCCACTTCGTTCCACCACCTACCTACATTATCAACTCCGACCTACCTGAAACCTTTGTCCTCCAAACCCTCAACCACCAAACTTCTTACATGGAGATAGGAGATGGTAACGGTGAAGAACCATAGGCCAAGGAAGAAGGCAATGCTGCGAATGATGAGACTGTTCTTCCTAGTTTTTAATAGAGACATTGATTTTGTCTGCTTGTTCGAACCTTTTTCTTAATAATAATAAAGACGTTCATTTCACTTACTTGCCTAAGTCTCTACCTTTCAAGAAGAACAAGATAATCATTCAGGAGTTGGCTTCTCAATACGTGAGCCTGAATGGAGAACTATACAAAAGATAAGCGACTGTCATTCAGTTAAAATGTTTATGAAAAGAAGAAGTTTGAAAGGCAATGGAAGCAGTAATGCCGGTGGAAGTTGAGATACGGTCCATGCGAGTATTAGCAGAAGTAGAGTTATCTGAACAAGAGTGGGTCTCGCAGAGATTTGAACAGTTGGAATTGATGGATGAAAAGAGAATGAAGTCCTTGCATCACATGCAGATATACCAGAAGAGATTGAAGCTGTATTTTGCCTGAAAAAGAGAAGACCGAGCAGTCACCCGAGGAATCGGTAGAAGACCTAACCCAACAGAATAGGAAATTCATTCATGCATGCATGCATACACGTAACGTATTTGCATTCCTTTTTATGTTTGTTCTGTGTTGTAATCACAGGTTTTAAAGAAGAAGGAAAGAAACGGCGAAGGTAAGCCAGCCAGAAGCTACAATGGTACAGTGTTATCAGGTTCAAGAATGAATCAGTATTAGTTTCGAGAAGGAATCCTAGGGTAGAGGCCTATGTCAGTATCAGTGTCGAGAATGGATCCCAGAGGGCGAAGCCCATATTTTCAGCAGTTGAAAGAAAGATTTCTGTGGAGTGAGTGAGAAAAAAAAAGAGGGAAGTCTTTGATAGTTAAGCATATGTCCGGTGATGACATTGTTTGCTGTTGGGAGAAACCTTAGAAATGATAAGTGCAAGATGTGCTCTCATCCGGTATTTTGAATGGATTGATCTCAGCTAGACTCGTGAGCACTTGATTACGGGATCTCAGCAGTAGAAGCCTGAGTGGTTGGAAAGATGACTAGTTGAAGAGATGATGGATCAATGAATGACCGTTTTCTTGGATGTCCACCCTGGTTTACTGATGCTATGATATATGATATGGTTGGAAACAAAGAAAAAGTCTCTGCAATAAAAAGAAAAGAAAATGAAAAAAATAGACCACCTATAATCGATAAACGTGAAGCTACCCATGGGCGAGTATTAGGACCACCATGAGGAGAAATGCTACCTTAAAGGGTAGGTGTGTCAAAGAAAAGAAAAAGAAAAGAAAAAAAAAAAAAGAAAAGAAAAAGAAAGTTCAAAATGAGAAGAAAGAGACAAGAAAAAAAGAAGAAGACCATATCATGTTGAGTATGACGAAGTAATCACAGAATATGATAAAGACATCTAGGTTGGTTAGACCCACTGGTCCGATTCTCTGAGATGAAATCATCGAGTTGGCTTACTTAAGGATTAAGCTGCGAAAGAGCCTTGGCGCACACACACTAGGAGTCTAGTTCAGATCATTCAATCAGATGAACGGATCTGAGTGTATTAAGTACTTTGAAGATTCGCTGGTTTCGACTTGAAGCACTCGTTGAGGACGAAAATATATTGGACTATCAAGATTATCTCGTGAGAGGTGGTATAGTATGTTGAAATGAACCATCACATTGTCAGTACCAGGAATGAATCCCAGGGTCGAGGCCCACATCAGTAGAGTTTTGGAATGAATCCAAGAATGAATTCAGGAATGAATCCCAGGGTCGAGGCCCACGTCAGCAGAGTTTTGGAATGAATCCCAGGGCCGAGGCCCACATCAGCAGAGTTTTGGAATGAATCCGAGAATGAATCCCATGTTCGAGCCCACATCAACAGAGTTTTGGAAGGAATCTAGGAATGAATCTGAGAATGAATCCCAGGGTCAAGGCCTACACCAACATCATCAGTATCAGTTTCACCGGGTATGACACTCTAGGGGCGAGGCCAACACCAACATCAGTATCAGTTTCACCAGGTATGGAACTCTGGGGGCGAGACCCACACAGTATCAGTTTTAGGGATGAGTCCCAAGGGCGAGGCCCACGTCAGTATCAGTATTTGGGATGCGTCCCAGGGTTGAGGCCTACATCAGCAGTATCAGTTTTGCCGGGTATGGCACTGAGGGGGCGAGGCCCACATCATCATCAGCAGTTTAGGGATGCGTCCCAGGGTTGAGGCCCATATTATCATCAGCAGTTTGGGGACGCGTCACAGGGTTGAGGCCCACATCATCATCACCAGTTTGGGGATGCGTCCCAGGGTCGAGGCCTACTGCATCATTAGTTATTGGGATACGTCCCAGGGTTGAGGCCCATTTTATCAGCGGTATTGGGATGCATCCCAGGGTCGAGGCCCCCATTGTCAGTTGCAGTTATTGGGATGCGTCCCAGGGTCGAGGCCCACTGTTTCATCAGCATAGATCGAAATAACAGGCAAGTCAGGTGGCAGCTGGCAAGCCAAAATTCAATCATCATCAGTTTTGGGATGCGTCCCAGGGTCGAGGCCCACACATCAGTTGCAGTTATTGGGATTGTTGGACAATTATGACCTATAACGTCACTATTTATACAGATCATGGTGTTGTTATATAAATTAACTATATGAAAAAAGAGATTGCGCTCTTACCATTTATGATTAGATCACCAGGATTTATAAATGATAGGAGGTCCTTGTGATTTGTTCCTAGATTAAGAAAGATATGAGACAGTACCAGTCCATGAAGGATAAATCATTAAATATCCCTAGTCAGAGTATTATTGAGATTGGACATCGATAAATGTGTAAAAGACTAGTATTACACTTGTGCACGTTATGAGAGCAAAACGTCATAGTTCTCATATATTTGGGTATAGGATACTGATGAGCGGAAAATATATCAATATTTACCCCCCTTTAACTTAATATTTTGTTTAGTTTCTCGGGTTTGATGAACGTTTTGATGTGTTTTACTTTATTTTGCAGATAAAATAATATCGGGACTCAATGAAATCATTTAGGACGAAATGTGGGTCAATTAAAGGCAATTATTGGACTTGATATATTAATTTTGGAGATTGGAAACTTGAAAGGGCGTTTTTGACGAAGTGCAGTTTTGGAAATTCCAGTTTTGCACATCTGTCGTATTTTGGGCATAACTTTTTACTCCAATATCGGATTGATCTGATTCAAGTTCCAGATTAAAGAAAACTCAAAGATCTATAACTTTTAAAGACAAAATAGTTTCGAATTCTGAATATTTCATGACCGAAATTTATGAACTATCCAGAAGTGTGTAGTGTGTAATTATTAAAGTCATTATCAATCATTTTCAAAAGCAAAATGTAAATTAATAAATAATTAATAAAAATTATCAAATCATCACCAAACAAGATAAGCAATTAGTGGAGCAATTATGGATTAGGTGGAGTAATTAGTTGAGAAATTAATAATGGATTTGGTGTAGAATTTGATGGATGATTTGATGGAGGCAAAATTTTGCCCATAAATACCAAGCCATTTCATTTGTAAAATTCATACTTTCTTCTTTGAAATTCCTTAAGAATAAATAAGAAGATTGTATCTTGTTTATTTATTTATAGCTTTCAGTAATTAATTTCTGCTTTCGCACTTTCTTTTCTTTACTTTTTAGTTTTTTTACTTTCCGCAATTTACTTTTACGCACAATCATTTCCTTTCTTTACTTTTGCAGTTTTTATTTTTCAAGCAATGAGGAGGTAATTCTCCTTTGCTGTGGTGAAAGGTAAAGCTTTTATTATTGCTATTTAGATTAATCTCCCATAATTATAATATATTCACTATTTAAAATTTGACTTAACAAGGATACCGCTATATTGGCCGGTTGGTAATTCATTTTAATCTGGTTAAACCTGGCTAAATAAGGATACCGCCAGATTGGTCTGTTGGTAATTAAAGTTTCTTACCACCTATATGGCAGGTTTATTTTGGTTCCGCCTATATGGCTGGATTATGGACAATTATTGTTACCGCCTTAATGGCTGGTTGGACTTAATTTGACTTAATCAGGTTACCGCCTATATGGCTGGTTGGTAAATTATGACAAGTTTATATGTTATATTTATGGGAGATATCTAAATAGTAAATAGTAGAAGTTAATTCCTTTTACTTTAGCATTTAATTTATTGTAATTTACTTTTCAGCTTTTACTTTACCGCAATTACTTTTCAGTATTTTAATTTTATGTCTTTTATTTCATTAGCCCTAGTTATGTGTCGTAACTAAGTTAGATATCTGGGGTTGTGATGAAATCCAATATCACCGGTTTATAAGGGGTTAAATTATAGTTTGGGTAATATAAAGGTTTATTTGTTGAGTCTTAATCCTAATGCTTTTTATTAACTGGCCATTAATAAAATTGAACTGGTAAACTTAAAATGAACTTGGAAAAGGGATTTTAGGTTAAAAACCTTAGACTCAATAGCCCACGATCTTCCTTGAGGATAGATAACCCTTTAATAGATTTCCTTACAGGATAGGAAAATACCTGTCGGGCGGGGGTAGCCATAATTGGAACTTAATCTTAATGAATCTAGGTAATTTGGTTGACATAGACATATGGTTCAATTGGATTATACTAGGTATTTGTAATTGACCATCGGAAGAGGCGTTTATATAATTTAGTGTTCCAGGTTAATAAATCAATATATTACCCAACAATAAGATAACCACTTCATCTTTTAAATAATATTGGAATAAATCACAACCCTGGATAGTTTTATAAATTTGAATTTTCTTCAATCTACTTTCAAGCAATTTTATTTACTTGTTTTAAGTTTTAAAGTCACCACCCAATCAAACAATCAATCTATTAGATACTTGTAAACATTTAACTCCATAAATTGATAACAAAAGGTTTTAAGTCCTCGTGGGATCGATACTTTTTATACTACTTGAACGATACGTGCGCTTGCGTTATACTCGTGTGTAAGCACCGATCAAGTTTTTGGCGTCGTTGCCGGGGACTTATTTATCTTTTATTATTAGTTTTGAGGTTAGATACCTTTACTAGTATCTAATTTCTTTTTACTTATTGTTTTTGTTTTCTTGTGTTTCAGGTTCTCAGATCTTTCATGAGACGAACCAGAAGCTTTGAACTCCGACCGCTTGACCCAGAGATTGAAAGAACCATCAGACAGTTGAGAAGGGAAAGGCGAGAAGGCCAAGAAGCAATTGTTAACATGGAACCTGAACCTTTGGAGGTTGCACCACCAATTCCTATTCGAGACAGAACCATTCCGGTGGTTGACAGACTCATTTCATGTATTGTACTTCCTCCCTTACCAGCCAATGCGGGTGATATCAAAACTTGCATTCAGATGATACAACAGTCAGTTCAGTTTGGAGGAAATGCAACTGAAGATCCTAATGCCCACATCAGTAACTTCCTGGAAGTTTGCGGCACTTTCAATTACAACCGAGCAGCTGAAGAAGCAATGAAACTGTGAATTTTTCCATACTCCTTGAAGGACAGAGCTAAATCTTGGCTACATTCACTACCAGCAGGTTCCATCACAACTTGGAACACCTTAGCCACCAAATTTCTTGCAAAGTACTTTCCACCAGCCAGAACTGCAAAGTTAAGGAATGACATCACATCCTTCATGCAACAAGATTCAGAATCCCTTTGCGAAGCCTAGGAAAGATTCAAAGATTTACTCCGGAAATGTCCTCATCATGAGATCGCAAAATGGCTTCAAGTCCAAACCTTCTACAATAGACTTTCTGGAATAATGAGAACCACAATTGATTCTGTTGTTGGAGGAGCTTTGATGGCAAAAGGAGAAGATCAGGCCTGGGACTTAATTGAAGAAATGGCCAACAATAATTCTTTATGGCCAACAGAAAGGAGCATGATCCAAAGAATTGCAGGAATTTATGAAGTTGGAGCAAATACAGCAGTGAATACCAGGCTGGATCATATATGCAAATGTCTAGAAACACTTAGCACGCAAGTTGTGAACATCGCTGGAACCACAAGTTCACTATATGGAGGAGCACCAGAACCAAACCAACTTGAAGAGACGGTGAATTATGTCAACAATTTCAACAGACAGGGGACCAATCCATATTCCAACACCTACAACCCAGGGTGGAGGAATCATCCTAATTTATCATGGAGCAACAATTCAGGCCAACAGTAAAACTATCCACCACCTGAATTCCAACAACAGAACAAAGGCCAGGAACAGGCAAATGAACCAGGAATAACAGAAGTATTGACCTACTTGAAAAAGATAGAAGCAAAACACGACTCTCAAGCAGTAAGATATGATGTTATATTTCAATCTCATGCAGCATTAATTCAAAGTCAATCTGCTTCTATTAAAGCACTGGAGAATCAAATTGGACAATTGGCCAATGCTCAGAGTTACAGACCGTCAGGTAACCTTCCTAGCAATACAGATCTAAATCCAAGGAACATGGGAAGGAGCAATGTCATGCCATCATGTTAAAAAGCGGTACTGAAATCAACAAAGATGTTGGAGCCAAAACAACTACTGAGGAAGTTCCAAAAGAAACAATGCAACAGATGGAGGAAAAAGAAGCAAAGGAAAAAGAATAGATCATTCCACTTCCACATTTTCCTCAACGTCTTCAGAAAAACAAATTGGACAAGCAGTTTTCTCGGTTCCTGGAGATCTTCAAAAAGCTGCATATCAACATTCCATTTGCAGAAGCGTTGGAACAAATGCCCAGCTATGCCAAATTCATGAAAGATATTCTTTCACGAAAATGGAGATTGGGAGATTACGAGACAGTAGCACTATCAGAAGAATGCAGCGCTATCATTCAGAGGAAACTTCCCCCAAAGTTGAAAGATCCTGGCAGTTTCACTGTTCCTTGCACCATAGGAGAACATGACTTCGGTAAGGCTTTATGTGATTTAGGTGCAAGTGTTAACTTGATGCCTTTTTCTATTTTCAGGAAACTACAAATTGGAGAAACAATGCCAACTTCAGTCTCACTACAACTTGCTGATAGAACACTCGTATTCCCAAGAGGCGTAGTTGAGGATGTGCTGGTCAAGGTTGACAAATTCATTTTCCCAGTAGATTTTATTGTCCTTGATATGGAGGAAGACGCAGACGTGCCAATCATCCTCGGGAGACCGTTCTGGCTACAGGTCGAACCATTATTGATGTACAAAAAGGAGAATTAACCATGAGGGTACAGACCAAGAAGTAACATTCAATGTTTCCAAGGCCATGAATTTCCCAGATGATGAAAAGAAGGAGGAATGTTTCAGACTTGATGTGATACATAGTACCGATCAGAACTCTGATGAAAGACAAAGTTCTACTGACAAACTTAAAGCATGTCAATTACCTGTGGAGCCTAAAAATAAAGCGCATTGCGTACTGAAAAATCCAATTCTTGCACTACAAGCAACAGAAGAGAAAAAGTTCCACCAGCTCAACGAATTGGAAGAATTCCACAATCAGCCTTTTGAGAATGCCAAATTATACAAAGAAAAGGCAAAGAAAAGACATGATGAGAAGTTAGTGCGCATACAATTAGAACCAGGGCAGAAGGTACTGTTAAACAAATCAAGAGTGAAATTCTTCCATGGAAGCCAAAATCACGGTGGTCAGGTCCATTTGTGATCACCAAAGTTTTACCAGATAGAGCCGTTGAGATATACATGATCCTAACTCCAACAAAACTTTCAAGGTTAAAAACAAGCGTGTTAAGCACTACTGGGGAGAATCATTTGAGCGACAAAAAGAAAGTGTCACACTTTCAGATCCAGCCTAACGTTCGAGAAGTCACGTCTAGCTGTCGACTTTAAACTTAGCGCTAGCAGGGAGGCAACCCATGCAATCTTTGTGTATAAATTGTGATTTGTTGTGATTTAATTTTGTGTGTTTAGTTTTTGCAGATTTAATCATTACAAGATGGAAGAAGTTCTCACAAATCTTCACAAGCAATTTCCTCTCTCCCTCAAAATTCTCTGATGAAAGTTTACAAAGCTCGCTTGGAAAGGATGAGACTACTAATGATCCATGGTATTCCTAATGACATTTGTTGGGTAATCGAAGCACGAGTTCGATTAGCAGGTGAGTATTCTGATTCTTGTATTTCTTACTTGCCTGGTTTTGGAAGAAGAACCTATGCAAAGAAACGTAGAGCTAAGCAAATGGGTGTTTGTTTCAAATGTGCACGATGGAATTGCAATACTCATTGTCGTTCTTTAGGAATGGTGTCTGATAATCGCGAAGATAAAATTAAATTCATTAGGGATGGCTTGAGTAAGGAGTCTATGGATGATATTTCTTCGACTCTTGAGACGTATCCTAGTGGATATGTTCATATTGCTATTTGCAAATTACACACACAATTTTTAAAGGAAAGACAACAGTTAAGTCTCGGGAATCTGACTCAAAAAGACCATGTTTGCCAATTTATAAGAAAATTAGATGGGAAGCTTGTCCATGACGCATAGACGTCAATCAAGCCGCTAAGTTTCTTGTACATATTATATCTCTTTATCTTTTCCTAATAATTGTGATTTGTTTTGTTATTTTCTCTTATTTTCTCCGACATGATCCAGACCTTTTGACTATCACGATTTATTTTACTATTTTGCTACTAATCGTCCTTTGGAAGATACTTGTGCTATTTTTACTCACCCTTTTTAGGTATTATAAATTCAACTCATCATTGCACTTTTGAAAGACATCCAGAGTAAAACATGGAAGCCACTTCAAGAAGATGGGTTGAAAACATCTGTGTGTTTTGCGAAACTAGTGTTGGTGTTAAATCACAATACATAGAAGCAGCACAAGAATTGGGTCGAGTCTTAGCTGCAAGGAATATGCACTTAGTATATGGTGGAGGAAATCTTGGACTTATGGGGATCGTTTCAAAGGCTGTACAGGAAGGAGGCAGTCAAGTCTTGGGAATCATTCCAAAACCCTTGGCGGAGGCGAATCTTATTGGACCATCAAACGGAGAAGAACTTATTGTGCCAGGTATGTCTGAACGACTGGTAGAAATGATTAACCGTGCTGATGCTTTTATTGCTTTGCCAGGTGGCTTGGGCACATTGGAGGAAATTTTTATAGTGCTATCTTGGGCGAACCTGAACATACACCAGAAACCGCTTGGACTGTACAACGTTGAAGGATTTTATGATTTTCTTTGTGTATTTCTTGATGATGCCCGGAGAAACGGGTTCGTAACAAAACCTATGAAGGAACTCCTCTTTACTGCCAGAACTGCCCCGGATCTAATTGACCAAATATTAGCATTTGAACCACAAATTGACCCTATCCTTTCAAAGATAAACTGGTCCGAGAATGATCATGGTAAGAAGCGTCGGATTAATCTGGATCTTAACCTTTAATTTTCCTGTATAGTTTCAGCTAATCAGGTACTATCTTCTAAACTCTTCTTCTACTGTTTAAGACATTGGGGACAATGTCTCATTTAGGTTTGGGGGAGGAAATTAGTTGATTAGTACCTTGTTTTTAGTTCAAATTTTTTTTTGAAAAATACAAAAAATTGAAAAAATTTCAAAAATTACAAAAATATTTTGCGTTTTTGTGTTGTATTTTGACTAAGAATGTGAAATTGGTGTATGAGATAGCTGGGTAAGGAGTTTCCACTCCTGATACGTATTTCAAGCCTATTTTCGAAATAAGTTAATTTTTGTTTATTTCCTTTTAAATTATTTAATTTGTAATTTCTCCTTAAAACTGACTAAAATGGATCTTCATATGCTCAGTTGGCAGGTATTATCAATATGCATAGTAACATACGGACATGAGATGTAATTGAAAAGTTTGTAATATTCAGTGCTCTAGTTTAATTGGAGGAAGCATCTATAATGGCAATGGAGTAAAAAAAAAGGGAAAAAAAGAAAAAAAAAATATGAAAAAAAATACATCTGAGATCCGGGTTATTAAGTCTGTAAGGGTATTTTAACACCTAGTGCCCTAAAACCAACTGGTTTGGGAGTCACTGGCCCAAAGCTCACTACATGGATCAAGGATGTTGCAAATATATATATATCTGAAGTCTGGGTTATTAAGTCCGTAGGGGTGTTTTAACACCTGATGCCCTAAAGCCAACTGGTTTGGGAGTCACCGACCCAAAGCTCGCTACATAGACGGAAGGTATTGTATAAAAATAAAAAGTCAAAATCAAAAATCAAAGAAAAAAATCAGAAAAATTATTCCATTGCTGCAAAAAGATGTGAATTCTGATAAAACTTTAGGACAAAAATATTACTTTCTTATCAACTACACTTGTGACTGTTGTGGGCAAAAATGAGTTGATTAATATTTTGTCGACTGTGTATATGGAGAATGGTAAAAATAATCGGAGAATTTACTTATTCGGTAATTTAGAATGAAACAAAACAACTATTGATTTGGAGTAGAAGTTTCACCTAATTAGTCACTGACTTCTTTATTCTCTTTTCTCTTGTCTTTTTGCTTTTGTGTGCATTAGTTTCACTACCTTTTTACTTTTGTAAAATGTTTGTGGGTATCATTGCTGTAAACCCTCACGAGACTACAACTCGTCCACTAGGGACACCTGGGGGTTTAAAGGCTTGTTCCATACGCTAAATGCAACCGTGATCCCTACGAAAGTGGCTTAGTTTAATTTTATTTTTATTTTGTTATTTTGCTCGAGGACTAGCAAAATGTTAGGTTTGGGGGTGTGATGAGCGGAAAATATATCAATATTTACCCCCCTTTAACTTAATATTTTGTTTAGTTTCTCGGGTTTGATGAACGTTTTGATGTGTTTTACTTTATTTTGCAGATAAAATAATATCGGGACTCAATGAAATCATTTAGGACGAAATGTGGGTCAATTAAGGGCAATTATTGGACTTGATATATTAATTTTGGAGATTGGAAACTTGAAAGGGCGTTTTTCACGAAGTGCAGTTTTGGAAATTCCAGTTTTGCATATCTGTCGTATTTTGGGCATAACTTTTTACTCCAATATCGGATTGAGCTGATTCAAGTTCCAGATTAAAGAAGACTCAAAGAGCTACAACTTTGAAAGACAAACCATTTTCGAATTCTGAATATTTCATGACCGAAATATATGAACTATCCAGAAGTGTGTGGTGTGTAATTATTAAAGTCATTATCAATCATTTTCAAAGCAAAATATAAATTAATAAATAATTAATAAAAATTATCAAATCATCACCAACCAAGATAAGCAATTAGTGGAGCAATTATGGATTAGGTGGAGTAATTAGTGGAGAAATTAATAATGGATTTGGTGTAGAATTTGATGGATGATTTGATGGAGGCAAAATTTTGCCTATAAATACCAAGCCATTTCATTTGTAAAATTCATACTTTCTTCTTTGAAATTCCTTAAGAATAAATAAGAAGATTGTATCTTGTTTATTTATTTATAGCTTTCAGTAATTAATTTCTGCTTTCGCACTTTCTTTTCTTTACTTTTTAGTTTTTTTACTTTCCGCAATTTACTTTTACGCACAATCATTTCCTTTCTTTACTTTTGCAGTTTTTATTTTTCAAGCAATGAGGAGGTAATTCTCCTTTGCTGGGGTGAAAGGTAAAGCTTTTATTATTGCTATTTAGATTAATCTCCCATAATTATAATATATTCACTATTTAAAATTTGACTTAACAAGGATACCGCTATATTGGCCGGTTGGTAATTCATTTTAATCTGGTTAAACCTGACTAAATAAGGATACCGCCAGATTGGTCGGTTGGTAATTAAAGTTCTTACCGCCTATATGGCAGGTTTATTTTGGTTCCGCCTATATGGCTGGATTATGGACAATTATTGTTACCACCGCCTTAATGGCTGGTTGGACTTAATTTGACTTAATCAGGTTACCGCCTATATGGCTGGTTGGTAAATTATGACAAGTTTATATGTTATATTTATGGGAGATATCTAAATAGTAAATAGTAGAAGTTAATTCCCCTACCTTAGCATTTAATTTATTGTAATTTACTTTTCAGCTTTTACTTTACCGTAATTACTTTTCAGTATTTTAATTTTATGTCTTTTATTTCATTAGCCCTAGTTATGTGTCGTAACTAAGTTAGATATCTGGGGTTGTGATGAAATCCAATATCACCGGTTTATAAGGGGTTAAATTATAGTTTGGGTAATATAAAGGTTTATTTATTGAGTCTTAATCCTAATGCTTTTTATTAACTGGCCATTAATAAAATTGAACTGGTAAACTTAAAATGAACTTGGAAAAGGGATTTTAGGTTAAAAACCTTAGACTCAATAGCCCACGATCTTCCTTGAGGATAGATAACCATTTAATAGATTTCCTTACAGGATAGGAATATACCTGTCGGGCGGGGGTAGCCATAATTGGAACTTAATCTTAATGAATCTAGGTAATTTGGTTGACATAGACATATGGTTCAATTGGATTATACTAGGTATTTGTAATTGACCATCGGAAGAGGCGTTTACATAATTTAGTGTTCCAGGTTAATAAATCAATATATTACCCAACAATAAGATAACCACTTCATCTTTTAAATAATATTGGAATAAATCACAACCCTGGATAGTTTTATAAATTTGAATTTTCTTCAATCTACTTTCAAGCAATTTTATTTACTTGTTTTAAGTTTTAAAGTCACCACCCAATCAAACAATCAATCTATTAGATACTTGTAAACATTTAACTCCATAAATTGATAACAAAAGGTTTTAAGTCCTCGTGGGATCGATACTTTTTATACTACTTGAACGATACATGCGCTTGCGTTATACGCGTGTGTAAGCACCGATCAGATACTCATGCAAGTGTAATAGGAGGTTGTGTTTTACCGATGGTACGGAAAGCAGCTTCGCTCTGGATAGACCCCATCGGAATTTCATTGGCAGTATGACTATGTGTCTATGGAAGTCTGAAATCAGGGTAGGTGTATTTGGTCTTAACTTGAGACTTGCACCGCTAATACTTGCGACAATCAATATGCTTTGGTTTTGGTCGTCCAGGGCTTTAACAGGTTCTGTGTACGCCTCTGCTGGGTATATTGAGAATCGTAGTGTGTTGGGTGTGATGTCAAGATGGAAGTATCACTCCAGTTATATTGGAGATGATAATCGCGCAAGGATACAGAACGGGTTCTCTAAAGGGTTGCAACCATCGGGATAATATGACTTGGTCATGATTATCCGATAATAAAGAGACTAGTTGCTTGTCATCCGATATATGTTTCGTACGAGGCAGACATTGAACCAGCCCAAGGCATTGCATGTGATCATCCGATACTGGATCGAAATATACAATACTACGTATACTACGCCTGATATAGATCACCATATTCCTGTAAGGATATTTCTGGAGAATTGGGTAGGCATGGTGTTTTGCTAGAAGCTAACCTTGTCTTGTAAATTGGTAAAACGTAGTACTTGGTACGTACGTATTCGGATAGTCCGATAATCGGATTTACTGCCAACATATCTGGGGATCTCATGGGTCGCTTCCCGAAGATTCACCGATGACTTATGACTCGCACTTTATTAATCTAGGATTAATTAGATGAGAGAGAAAATTAATCTGGGATTAATTACAAAGATATTTTATCTAGGATAAAATGTCATTTAAAGAGAGAGAACGATTAATTTGGAATTAATCGATAAATTAATATATTCGATATATTAATCGAAATTGGATTTCGACGCGGAATTAAAATTAGATTTTATTCGGGCGAACGAGTTAATTTAGAATTAATTCGTTAGCGATGTGAATAGTAATTATGCTAGGCATGATTATTTAATTAAATTAGATTTAATTACGACGCAACGGAAGATTCGTTAATTTGGAATTAGCGAACCGGAGCCGAGATTATTTGCGAGCACATTCGTATTTTGAATTCGAGTGCGGCACGCAAGTCAAATCAAGCTTCAAATCATTAGTCACATCAAGCGTCAAATCACATGTCACTTTGAGTGATGTGATGTGACAACTTATCACTTGATTGATTGAGTGATGTGACTTAATGTAGTGATTGGAAAGCTTTTTTGAAAAGCTTGATTGACATTTACAATTGTTTATTAATTGTATATGTTTTATTTTTGATTTTTGAAATTAGAAAAAATGTATTAGATACACCAATCCATCCAACAACCATACAACACTTTTCTCTTCCTCACTTCATCTCTCTCACACGCCCAAGGGGCTGAAATTCTCTTCTGCTTACTGCCCAAATACCGCGAGTTCAAAGAGAAGAAAAGAGTGATTTTGTTGCAAAATCAAAGTGCTAGTACACTCCGGAGTCGTCCGTAGGTGATAGGGAAACCCACCCGCGAGCTTGGAACCATATCACGCGAGCTTGGATCAAAGCCGAATCTTGGAGAAGAAAGCAGTGGACTGCCGTGAACTGCAGTGGGCAAAAAAATGATTTTTGTTCGTTGCTGCATTGCTCAACCGCTCGATGTCAGTATTCCGCAACTTCCTCGATTTGTATTCGCACTTATTTCTTGCTTATTATTCGATGTTTGGGACCGTAGAACTCCAACAGGGATGCGTCCCAGGGTCGAGGCCCACTTCATCATCAGCATAGTTTGAAACAACATGCAAGTCAGGTGACAGTTGGCGAGCCAGGTAAGTAAAAATGCATTGCACGAACTTTGATAGGACTGTCATTGTCACACACTGCACAGATCCCATCAAAGTGGGGGCGACTGTAGGCACTACATTTTTGCATATAAATCCCGATGATGAGCCTCGTACGGAGGCACTACCTCTTATGTTGTGGAAGTCACGGAAAACAGACCTAAGAAGGAAAAAGTAAAGAATTGACGTTTTGTTGGACTTTATTCGCTTGTTTAGCTTCGGGTTCACTCGTTGGATCTCCGTTTCAAAATCACAATTGGCCCAAAACCCCCGCAAGCCACAATGCCTCGGCCCAGACACCAAAGCCCACGCCCAAAGCCCATGAAACCAAACCAAATAACACACCAAGCCCACCTAGAACTACCCCACGCCCTTTACACAATAATTACCCTTCCACTAACTATTCAAACAACCAAATTAAACTTCTACCAAACATGCCCCACGCCCTTGACCTCAAATTTACCTTACCTCCCATTTTCAACAAAGTTTTCCAAGCCATTTAATAGCCTCCCCTCACCAAGTCAAGCATAACCCTACACCATTAAATTTGGCAAACCCATGCCCATGACCAAAGCCTTCCCTTTTCCTTTTTTTTTTTAAAAACAAAGTTAGCCACCCCAATTAATAAGCCTAATCAATGTTAGCCTACCTAATAAATGCACCACAAATTGCCTCTATAAAAGGCCTCTAGCTCCCTTGAAACCCCTATCACATACATAGCATATACAACACAAGTCTCCCCTCTTCTCTAAAATTCACTCACGCCCACTGCCCCTGAAACAACCCCTTACTAACGCACCAAACTGCCCTTGAAACAGCCCCTCACTCACGCACCAAACTGCCTCTGAAACAGCCCCTCACTCACGCACCAAACTGACCTTGAATCAGCCCCTCACTCACACACTAAACTGACCTTGAATCAGCCCCATTCACTCACGCATACTGCCCCTGAATCAGCCTTTGTTCACATCAAAACACCCCTGGAATAAGCCTTCATCTCTCGCCAAAATAGTAACAAATAACCTCTTCACTTTGCCCCACATTGCCTAGGAAATCCCCTCTCTTGCTCACGCCCAAAACACACCAAGCATCATTATTTCACTCTATCCCACATCACCCAAGAAACCACTCCATTTGTCCATGCCAATTGCACTCAAACGACCCTTACACCTCACGTAAATTACCCCAGTAAACCAGCCCTTGAAACACATAAATCCCTCACTTCAAACCAGGCCCTGAAACACACAAATCCCTCACTGCAAACCAGCCCCTGAAACACGCAAATCACCCTTGCAAACCAGCCCTCCATTCACATAAATACTACCTAGAAACATCACCGAAACCATCCCCAAAATCACCGAAAACCTGCACCAAAAATAACCCCTGTAATCACGTGAAACACTGCCTCAAACCTGCCTGTAAAATACCATAAAAACTGCCTTCAATATCACCGAAAATACTCCCCCTAACTGCTAGTAAAATAGCCATTGAAACTGCCTAAAAAACTCGCAAACTGCACCAGTAATTCTGCCCACCAAAAACCGCGAACTGCACTCACAAAACTGCCTAGAAAACCCATAAAATAGTCCAGTAAAACCCGCGAACTGCACCTGCAAAATTGCCCAGTTTTTTACCATAAAACTGCAAAGTTTTATCACTAAACTGCCCCATAAAACACGCAAACTGCAAGCCAAAACAACCTTGCATTACCGTAAAACAGTAGGCTTAAACCGTGACCAGAAATCGCAATGAAAAGGAGTGAAAACAGTGACCCGAATAGCGAAATAGCGAAGGAAAGTGCCAAACCAGTAAACCGGAGGAGTTGCGGAGCATCAACCCTTCCGACGACTGCATACCGCACTTTCGAGAAACGACAAAAGAGGTTAGACCCGAGGGCACTTATCTCATTTATTGTCCTTTTTTTTAGTTATTTTGTTATTTCATTCTAAATAAGAATTGTGAATTGGTGTATGATGTGATTTCGGGTGAACGGAATATGTATTCCCTCTTACGGAATATCGGATGGAAATTCGGACGTAAATTCTGTAGCCGAATCCGAATGGATGGTATTGCAGTTTGCACTCAGGATATAATGCCACGTACCACTTGATAGATTCACATATTTCATTTCATCCAACCTTGTATTCGAGCATGATTAGGTTGTTAGTATGTTATTTATTTTTAAGCATGATTTAGCCGTTAGTACGTTATTTCTTTATGCATGATTTAGTTATTTACCTTTCGCAATAGGAATTTCATTTACGTTATGTTTAGATCATTATTTATTCAACATGCTTATTGTGTGATATCGTATGTTTGCCGTTATGAGAATTTACTTTTAAAGCTTGCGAACTTAGATTTAGGCCTTATAGGAATTTAGATTACTTTTGCAAATGTATGTTGAGTTGACTTGGTTAAAATTGCACAAATTCATTCATTACAAATGACATAAGTAAGAGATCATTCCGAACCCAACGGTTTGAGGTCTTCTCTTGCGAGAGTGCGGCCTTAAATCATTTTTCCAGTTCACACCGGGTGGCGACTCCATTATTCTCCAGTTTAGTCCCCCGCAGGCTACTCCATACTCCCGACCGGGCCGCGAGCCTGGAACAACGTCACCGATTTATGTATCCTACACTACCAGTCGGGCCTTGTAAGTTTCAACCTTATCATCAGGCTCGTACTTCCTTTTTTAAACCCATTTGCAACCGATAGGAACAATTCCTTCGAGAAGCGGAACCAATTCCCAGACTTGATTATCATGCTTGAGTCTAATTCAGATTTCATGGCACTTTACTATTTCACTGAGTCGATGTCCAACATCGATTCTCTATAGGTAAAAGGATCAGTCTCTTCAACTAAGAGAACATCTAAACTCTTTTCTTATATAAAAAACAAGCGTTCATGAGGTCTAGATACCCTTTGTGACCTACGGAGTGTGTGAGTTGAAGATCCTTCATCTACTTGAACTTCAGGTTCCTCTATTGGTTCGTTGTTTTCAGGTTGGACTTTATCAAGTTCAACCTGTCTATGATTACAACCTTCTGACAAAAATTCTACTTCAAGAAATTTTATGAAGTGAGCTACGAACACATTTCAATGCTCAGTATCATAGAACAGATATCCCATCGTATTCGAAGGATATCCTAAAAACCTAAAATTTTGCCCTCGAGGCGAAAGGTTATCTTGTTGAGTCACCCTAGCATATGCAGGACAACCCCAAACCTTAATGTAACTAAGATTTGGTCTCCTACCGTAACATATCTCATACGGTGTCGTAGAAACAACTTTTGAAGGAATCTTATTCAAAAGAAGTGCAGCTGTTAAAAGAGAGTAGCCCCATAAGAAAAAGGGCAAATCTGTGAAACTCAACATTGATCGGACCATATCCAATAAAGTTCGATTTCTCCTCTTAGACACTCCATTGTGCTGTGGAGTACCTGGAGGAGTATATTGAGCGAGAATCTCATTCTCCTTCATATAATTCATAAACTCACTGCTCATATATTTGCCGCCTCGATCAAATCGAAGGCATTTAATATATTGACATGTTTATTTTTCTACTTCATTTCGGAACTCTTTAAAATTTTCAAAGGTTTCCAATTTATGTCACATCAAACCGTATCGTGATAGATCATCGGTAAAGGTAATGAAGTACGAATAACCACTGTGAGAAGTTTGACTTAGTGGACCACATACATCAGAATGTACGAGTTCCAGTAAGTTAGTGGCATGGTGTCTAACACCAGAAAATTGGGCTTTGGTCACTTACCCTAAATACATGATTCACAAATTGGATAGGATTCAATAGTGAGATCTGGTATCAAACCATTCCTAACCAATTAGGTAAGGCGTTTAACGCCTATATGACCTAGTCGCATATGCCAAAGTTTAGTATTATTAATTACAGGTAAACTACATTTATTAACTCCAATAATTAAAATATCTTTAGAAGTTTGCAATGTATAATGACCATGCTGGTTTGGACAACAAATGATCTGAATATTACTATATAAATATAAAGAAAAGTTCTTAATATTTATACGATAATCTTTTGTAACTAATACAAAAAGAGATATAATATTAGCTACACATCCTGGTACAAAATGACAGTCATGTAACAAAAGTGTCCCATTCGGCAATGAGATCTCGCATACTCCCACTACAACTGCATCCAAAGATTCTCCACTCCCGAATCGCAACTACATCTCTCTGGACTTCAGTTTCTTACTTTCCTTCAGCACATGCAACGAATTGCAAATGTGAATGGGATAAGTAGAATCTAAAATCCAGCTTAATGTAACGGCTTCACAAGCCAAAGATATATCAATAACTGGAAAAATAAATGTACCTGATGTAGATGCTTTCTCCCTCATCAGCTGGGTAATGTAGTCAGGACAGTTCCTTTTCCAATGCCCGACTTTGCTGCAGTAATGGCATTTGTCTTCAGGAGCCCTCTTGGGCTTTGTTATCTTTGCCTGTGGTTGAGGACCGAAACCCTTCTTCTTCTTCCCTTTCTTTTTCTTTCCCTTGACAAAGTCTCGGAAGAATCAGAAAGTGAAATTGGTCTCGGAGGGTGAGTCGGTACTCTCTTCTTGAGGTCATCTTCTGCCGTGAGCAACATCCTATGCAGCTCATGATAAGTACAGATAATCATGTTCATGTTGAAATACATCATGAACTGGCGATAAGAAGCTGAGAGTGAACCAAGGATGACACTCCTACCGAGAATGTTATTCAAAATTAGATGATGTTACCTCAATTGATCGATCAAATCGATCATCTGAAGAACATGCAGGCTAACTATTAGGGATATGCCCTATACCCAACTTGTGGATGGGCTATATGTACATGTATTTGTAATATTTTCATTAATTAATAAAATGGTATTCTTTATTATACGTGTCTTACATAAATCATCAAACACTGTAATAAAGCCCTTTGAGTAATAAGATGATGGCTTCCATGCCCTATAAGAATCATTGCACTTAAATGTTCCTAGTCATAGTTTTGTAAATAAGCTTGGCATTCACAAAGCGGAGAGACTAACTGTAGGCATTGCATTTTTGCATATCAGCCCGATGATGAGTCTCGTATGGAGACAACTACCTCTTTAGTCATGAAAGCCACGGGAAACGGACGTTGGAAGGGTAAAGTTGGAAAATAGAATTTTTGGTTGATTTATCCAAGTTGTTTAGCTTCGGTTGCTTGTTGGACTTCCGTTTCAAAGCTTATCTTAGGCCCAAAACCCCCATAGACCACTTACCAAGCCCAAACCAAACCCAAAATACCCAAGCCCAACAAGTCAAACCAAGTCCACGCCCAAATGTCTTCTTATTTAAGTATATGCATATTTATCACATGTTTAAATCTTGCAAAATCCTTACCTAAATAAAAGAAATCAAATCAAATCCCTACCAAATCAAATCCAATCACCACCCCAAATAAGAAGATCTATTCCTTATTAAAGAGATGTCACCATCAATAGAAATCCTATTCCTAATCGGATTAGGAAAGTCTTCTCTCCTTTGCCTATAAAAAGGACCCCTCACCACCATTCACAACCCTAGCACATTGATATCACATCCACACGCCCAAGAGACCTTCCAAAGCTCCCATTGCTAAATCCTCAAAGCCAACATCCCCTTCTAATTGCCTATTGCCGTGAACCCTCCTCAAATACCCCCATGCACTCCAAAGTCACTTCCACAACCCTTCCATTGCCACATTCTGGCCTTTTCGCAGCCCCTAATCCATGCCAAAACAGCCCCTAATACAATCCCAAAGTGCCGCAAAGCAGTCCCCAAGCATAGCCCTCCCTTACACGCCTAAACAGTCCAAAAAACACTCACTGCACTGTACTTTTACTGCCACAAATCACCCCACTTACCTGATCGTTTTTGCAGTGATTTTAGCCCTCAAAACAGTCCCCGAAACACCTAAAAACTGTACTTAAAAACTGTCCAAGACCCCCCTAAATAATCATCAAAAACCGCACCCCTTTGGCCTCCCAAATCGCCCGAAACAGTCCACTAATCGACCAAAACAGTGACCCAAAATGCAGCAGCAAAACAATAGCAAAACAGACTTAAAACAGCAGCCCAAGCATCAAAACAACGAGGAAAAACATTGAGTAAACAAATCGGAAAAGTATCGGATCATTCGCCCTTCCAACGGACGTGTAACGCCCTTTATTAAGACGATAAAAAAGGTTAGACCTGAGGGCACCTTTTGACTTATCTTCTTTCGTTTTATTTTATTTATTTTAAAATATTATTGCATGAGAGTCGTTTGAGGCATGATGTGATTGTTGGATGAGCGGGATATGTGTTTCCTTTTGTGGTATATCGGATGGAAACCCATACGTAAATTCCATAGCCGATTCCGAATGGACGATAGTATGGTCTGCACTCGGGATACAACGCCAGGTACCACTTAAAATACACGTATCTCGTCTCATCCAAATTTGTATTTGAGCATGTCATAAGAAGGTGCGGCCTACCAAGATCAAGAAAGGTGATCTCATGCTTAAGCAGTAGAAGCCATCAACAACAAACCCGAGAGGAAAGTTTAGACAGAATTGGGAATGACCATACATTGTTCAGAGGGTAATGGGAAACGGAGCAGTGAGGCTGTCAGACTTGGAAGGGAATGAGTTCACCGAGCCCATCAATGTTGACAGATTAAAACTGTATTTTACCTGAGAGACAGAAGACTGGATAGTCGCCCTCAGAAGACCTAACCCAACAGGATGAAGAAAACTCATGCATCATGCATACATATAACCCATTATTGCATTTTTTTTGTGTTTTGTGTTTTGTGTTTTGTATTCACAGGTTTCGAAAACAGAAAAGTGAAAGCGGCAGAGATAAGCCAATCAGAGACAGCAAAAGCACTGTATTGAATTTGGGTAGAAATCCTAGGGCTGAGGTCCACATCGGTGTTAAGATTCAAATGGTGATCTGAGGGTTGAGGCCCATTTTGAGTTTGAGTTTCGGGTATGGATCCCGGGGGGCGAAGCCCACATGGTCAGCAGTAGAGAGGAAGAATTCCTTTGAGTGAGTGAAAAAAAAGAGAGAGAGAGAGTGTGAGAAAGAAGTCTTTGGTAATTTGATATATGTCCGGTGATGACATTGTGTGCTATAGGGAGAAGCCTTAGAAGCAATAAGTGTTGTAAGTGTTCTTCGCCGGTATGCTGAATAGATTGATCTTGATTAGACTCACAAGGCACTTGAATACGAGATTCCAACAGTGGAGACCAGAGTGGTTGATGAGATGACTTGTTGAAGAGATGGTAGATCGGTAAATGACCGTTTGCCTGGATGTCCACCCTGGATTACGAACGCTACGATATATGATATGGTCAGAAATAAGAGAAATGTCTCTGTAATGAAAAGAAAAGAAAAGAAAAAGACCGCCTATGACCGATAAGCGTGAAGCTACCCATGGGCGAGTATTAGGACCACCATGAGGAGAAATGCTACCTTAAAGGGTAGGTGTGTCAGAAAAAAAAAAGCAAAGAAAAGAAAAGAAAAAGTTCCAAATGAGAAGAAAGAGACAAGAGTGAAACGCAAAAGACCATATCATATTGAGTATGCTGAAGAAATTACAGAATGTGATTAAGACATTCACGTTGGTTAGACCCACTGGTCCGATTCTCCGAAGCGAAATCATCAAATTGGCTTGCTTAAGGAATAAGCTGGAAAGGTCCTTGGCACACACACACTAGGAGTCTAGTTTGGATCACATATTCAGACGATCGGAGTTGAGCATATCGAGTACTTTGAAGATTCTCTGGCTTTGACACCAAGCATTCGTTGAGGACAAAAATATATCTAATTATCAAAGATTATCTTGTGAGAGGAATTGCAATATGCTAAGAGGAATCATCAGTATCAGTATCAGTTTCTACTGAGTATGGCATTCTGGGGGCGAGGCCCATATTACTTCAGTATCAGTTTCTGCCAGGTATGGCATTATGGGGGTGAGGCCCTATTACATCAGATCAGTTTCTGCCGGGAATGGCATTCTGGGGGCGAGGCCCATATTACTTCAGATCAGTTTCTGCCGAGAATGGCACTCCGAGAATGGAGATCTAGTCCGGGAATGGACAGCTCGGGAATAAGCACACCGGGAATGGCACTCCGAGAATGAAGATATAGTCCGGGAATGGACAGCTCGGGAATGAGCACACCGGGAATGGCACTCCGAGAATGGAGATATAGTCCGGGAATGGAAAGCTCGGGAATGAGCACGCCGGGAATGGCACGCTGGGAATGGCACTCCGGGAATGGACAGCTCAGGAATGAGCATGCCGGGAATGGCACTCCGGGAATGGACAACAACACGGTGACAGTTCGGGAATGGACTTCATCACATCACATCACAGCAACACTCCGGGAATGGAGATCGATTCGGGAATGGACCACAACACGATGACAGTTCGGGAATGGACTTCATCACATCACATCACAGTAACACTCCGGGAATGGAGATCGGTTCGGGAATGGACCACAACACGGTGGCAGTTCGGGAATGGACTTCATCACATCATCACATTAACAGTTCAGGAATGGACCAGAGGTAGAGGCACCTCAACATCACATCAATTCAACACAGCATGGCAAGTTAAGTGGCAGCTGGTGAGCCAGGTAAGTAAAAATGCATTGCACGTACTTTGATAGGATTGTCCTTGTCACACACTGCACAAGTCCCATTAAAGTGGGGGCGACTGTAGGCATTGCATTTTTGCATATCAGCCCGATGATGAGTCTCGTATGGAGACAACTACCTCTTTAGTCATTAAAGCCGCGGGAAACGGACGTTGAAAGGATAAAGTTGGAAAACATAATTTTTGTGGATTTATCCAAGTTGTTTAGCTTCAGTTGCTTGTTGGACTTCCGTTTCAAAGCTTATCTTAGGCCCAAAACCCCCATAGACCACTTACCAAGCCCAAACCAAACCCAAAATACCCAAGCCCATCAAGTCAAACCAAGTCCACGCCCAAGGGATGTGATTCACGCCCAAATGACTTCTTATTTAAGTAAATGCATATTTATCACATGTTTAAATCTTGCAAAATCCTTACATAAATAAAAGAAATCAAATCAAATCCCTACCAAATCAAATCCAATCACCACCCCAAATAAGGAGATCTATTCCTTATTAAGTAGATGTCACCATCAATAGAAATCCTATTCCTAATCGGATTAGGAAAGCCTTCTCTCCTTTGCCTATAAAAAGGACCCCTCACCACCATTCACAACCCTAGCACATTGATATCACACATCCACACGCCCAAGAGACCTTTCGAAGCTCCTATTGCCGAATCCTCAAAGCCAAAATCCCCTTCCAATTGCCTATTGCTGTGAACCCTCCTCAATTACCCCATTACCCCCTTTCACGCCAAATTTACTTCCACAGCCCTTCCATTGCCCGCTTTCTGCCCTTTTCACAGCCCCTTATCCACACCAAAACAGCCCCTAATACAATCCCAAAGTGCCGCAAAGAAGTCCCCAAGCATAGCCCTCCCTTACACGCCTAAACGTCCAAAAAAAACTCACTGCACTGCACTTTTACTGCCACAAATCACCCCACTTACCTGATCGTTTTTGCAGTGATTTTAGCCCTCAAAATAGTCCCCGAAACACCTAAAAACTGTACTAAAAAACTGTCCAAGACCCCCCTAAAAAAATCACCAAAAACCGCACCCCTTTGGCCTCCCAAATCGCCTGAAACAGTCCACTAATCGACCAAAACAGTGACCCGAAACGCAGCAGCAAACAACAGCAAAACGAACTTAAAACAGCAGCCAAGCATCAAAACAACAAGGAAAAACATTGAGTAAACAATCGGAAAAGTATCGGATCATTCGCCCTTCCAACGGACGTGTAACGCCCTTTTTTGAGACGATAAAAGAGGTTAGACCTAAGGGCACCTTTTTACTTATCTTCTTTCTTTTTCGTTTTATTTTATTTATTTTAAAATATTATTGCATGAGAGTCGTTTGAGGCATGATGTGATTGTTGGAGGAGCGGGATATGTGTTCCATTTTGTGGTATATCGGATGGAAACCCGGACGTAAATTTCATAACCGATTCCGAATGGACGATAGTATGGTCTGCACTAGGGATACAACGCCACGTACCACTTAAGATACACGTATCTCGTCTCATCTAAATTTGTATTTGAGCATGTCATAGTTCTAGGTTGTTTATTTATTATTTTAAGCATGATTTAATTTAGTTTTCTTATTTAATTTTAAAACATGATTATGTTCTTTTTTACGCATGATATTTAGTTTAGTTTATATTCAAGTTTAAGTAATTATTTGTTTATGTTGGTTTGATGGCTCAATATGTTCGATGTGTGATATTGCGTGTTTGTTGTTTAAAGACTTACTTTCAAGCATGCAAACTTAGATTAGGATTTATTTAGCGGAAGCATATTAGATCTAAGTGACCTTTGAACATGATTGTGGAGTAGATGTGATCGATTTATTGCACAAATTATATCATCACAATGACATAAGTAAGGGACCATTCCGAACCTAATGGTTTGAGGTCTTCCCTTGCGAAGGGTGAGTGCGGTCTTAAATCTTTGTCCCGGTTCACACCGGGTGGCGACTCCATTATTCTCCGGTTTAGTTCCCTGTGGACTATTCCGTACTCTCAACTAGGCCCTGAGTCTAGAACAGCATGCGTCGCCCAAGTTCTGTGTCCTACAGTCTGGCGACTCCACTGGAGATAGAGAATCGGCCACGAAATCATTTCTTGTGTTGTGTATAATTTGTGCATTAGTTGACCGTGTTTGTAGTAGGTTGAGGGGGTTAATCAAAGGCTTAGTTGAAGCTAGGTGATGGTTGGGTGTCTTCCTTCATTCACTACCTTTCGAGGAAAAGCTGTGAAGGCACCTAGATGATCATTACCTGTAGTTTGTTGTGATAGACTAGTTTGGATTACCCATTGTTTATTCCTGTCATCAAGCGATAAGAGCCTAAAAGGCATGGGTACTTAAGAGAGCCTCGCTACACCCTCCCTCTGGGGAATCTACAACGAGAAGTCCATTCGACAGTCAGTCATACACCATAACTCGTTGGCACGTAATGTAAGGTATAAAAAAGGTGCGCTCACTTGGTCGCTTGAATATTTGAATGGGGAGTCCTAGTTGTGGGCAAACCTTCGCCAGCGAGAGCCTTTGTCCGTGCCCGTGAACCCACTTATGAGACTTAGCCATAAAGAACCTGTAGTTAGTCATCTTAAATTATGTGTCTGATGGACTACCGTCATTTGGATCCAGTTGGACCTTTTGTCAAAGGATTTGAACTTGTTGGGCCATTTAAACTGGGACAAGTTTGTGTCTTTTGACAGTTGGGCCAAAAAGCTTCTAAAATGCCGGTGGGCCATTTTGTGAATAGGCCTCTTATCATTTGAAGTCATTTAGCCATATCACCGCAAAGTGTAAACCTGTTGGGCCTTTTCAACTGGGACAAGTTTGCACCGTGCGATGGTGTGATTGAATACTTGAAAATGACAATGGGCCAAATAGTTTAAAGTTTCTTTCTTTTATAATTTATATATATTACATGCATCACACACATATGCACTGACACGTGGCCTTAAAAGAGGCAACATAGATTCCCGTTGGGTTAGAAAAGAGGGGAGATTAGTCAAAAGACCTTCAGCGATATGAGTGAATCAGTCAACGAGGGGTCTAGAATGGATCAGATGGAAGCTAACTTCGCCAAGATGACTGAACAACTGCAAGCTCTGACTGCTGCCATATCTAACATGGCTGTGCCCCGCGCTGCGGGAGGATCTGAGAATGAGAGGCGGGAGAGCCCTCCGAATGGATTGAATGATGATGCTCTGGTATTTGATGATGATCAGGCCGAGTATGCTGCCAGAAGAATAGCCGGAACTCAGGCCGAAATACAGAGCTTCGGGACCAAGTAGAAACAGTTACTCGAAAGTTGAAGGGAAAGAATGAGGACTTGTTGGACTATGATACTATGACTTTTGAGGAGCAGTTGCCCGCCCACTTCAAAATGCCTGATATTGCTAAGTTCAACGGGAACGGAGACCCGAGAGTCCACTTGAGGCAGTATGTCTCGGTGATGAGTTCGATGGGCTTGTCACAACGTCAGGTCCAGAAAATGTTTGGAATGTCGCTTGAGGGAGCTCCGTGGTATGGTACCATAGTTTGGAGAAGAAAGTGATGGAAGATTGGTGGGAGTTGGCCGACGCCTTACTAAAGCAATATATCACTGATCTGGAAATTGACATGTCCCTTCGTGACCTGGAGAATGTCAAACAAAGACCGGAGGAGAGTTTTAAGGAGTATGTGGATCGATGGAGGGCCAATTACTAAAGATGCAGACAAGGCCATCGGAGAAAGATCAGATAAAGATGATCATTAAGGGAACCAAGCCCTCGATCTATGGGAAGTTGAGAAGAATGACCTCAATGATCGTGGACTTTCGACAGCTGAGAGAAACCGTTATGGATATTGAGGAGGAAAAGGCCAAGAATAGGAAGTTCTATAATCTGAATAGAAGAGCTGTTGGAGGATCCTCAGGAACCAGACCTGTTACCGCGGAGGTTGCGGCTATAAAGAACAGGCGTTTCTCTAACCTAGGCAGGCCCTTGTCTAAAGTGCTGGAAAAGTTAGTAAGGCAAGGACTGCTGAAGCCTTTGGAAACTAGACCACTCCCAAATCCTCCCCCATCAAACCTAGACATGAACCGTTACTGCCATTTCCACCAACAGCATGGCCATGACACAGATAATTGCACCCCCGCCTTCACCATGAAATCCAAGACTTGATAGACTCCCGAAAAATCCCTGACCTAGAAAAAGAGCAACCAAACACTCACCGTAACCCCCTACCCAATTATCACTCAGTTCCTCCACCTACCTACATGATAAATTCCGGACTACCAGAAAACCTTGTCCTCGAAACCCTTGACCAGCAAGCCTTCTGCCTGGGAATCTGGGATAATAGTGAAGATGAAGTGGAGCAGAAGAAGAATTTCTGGGAGGATTTAACAAGTAGCGACGAGGAAGAAGTGAAAGGTATGACCCGAAGTGGTCATTTCTATAATGATGCTACTGAGAAAGAGAAGGGAAAGAAAGTCCTGGAGGAAGGTCGTGAGGTAGCCGAGAATATTGAGAAAGTCGAGGGTGGTATAGTGCTGCAGTAGTTGAAAAAGACTCGGGCACATCTGAGCATCTGGGAATTATTGTGTGCATCCGGAGAACACCAGCGGGCTATGGTGGAAGCCCTGAGTAAAATAGTGGTACCGGAAGATGCTAATCCGGCTATGTTTGTGGGATCAGTGCAGAAGGAGGCCGTACAGATAACCTTCTCTCTGATGAGGAGCTCCTGGATGAAGGGAGAAATCACAATAGGCCCCTCTTTATCCGAGCTGAAGTGATGGTAAAGAGGACTTCTTGTGTGATGGTGGATGACGGCTCATCCATCAATGTGTGCCCATTAAAGATCTTGGCCAGGCTGGGTGTGAAGCCAACAGATTTGAATCCCTCGAATATGACTATTAAAGCCTATGATGATAGTAAACGGGGAGTCGAGGGCACTTTTACCGTAAAGGTCAAGGTTGGCCCTGACGAGGATGAAGTGGAGTTTACTGTGCTGGACATTCCGGCCATATTTGCCTTGCTATTGGGAAGGCCTTGGTTTCATAGGCTCGGAGGTGTACCTTCTACCTTGCACCAAATGATCAAACTCCCGCATGAAGGGGAGATTGTTACTATACGGGCCGAAGTAGATAATGTCGTTGCTGCCTTGGAGATCCAACCTTTTACAAGGTTCCAAGTGACAGCCTAGGTAGCGGTAACATTTGAGGAATGGGTAGACCCCAAAGTGGCGAGGATCATGGAGAAGATGAAATTCGAGCCAGGCCATGGCTCAACATTGCCAGATTTTAAGGGGCAGAAAACCCGAAGGGGCTTGGGGTATCAATCTGATGAGGATAAACCGAAGGCCAAGAAGAAAGGGTCGGATTTGAAGGAATACTTCGTGAAAGCCTCGGGATATCAAGGAGAACCTGAACCAGTGGAGGTCAATGGGATAGTGGTGCCCGGATTTGAGATCTTCCAGGACATGTTGGGAGAAAGGCCGCTGGTTCGAGAAAAGAAGAAAAAGGATGAAAAGTGGGAAGATGAACTTATGAAGCTGGAGACCTTGACCCTAGATGAGAAGAAGAAACCTGAGAATGATCTTGTTGTAGAGGAGGAAATACCTATAGATGATGAGGATATTTACCTCCCATATTTTTTTGAGTGTACTACTTCTATTGTTGGCAATAAAGATAATAATTTCGCTTACTTGGCTGAGTCTTCTCTTTTTACCTTGCATGATCTAAGTATATTCGATATCAACTCCACCAAGACAAATACTTTTAACCTTGGAACACCCAAGAATCCCAGGGAGATTCTGATTGCGAGTGAAGTTACCGCTGAAGAGCGGAAGAATCTGGAAGAGGTGTTGGTAAAATATGCCAAAGTGTTTGCTTGGTCTTACGAAGACATGCTTGGTGTCGATAGAAGTATAGCCCAACATACGATACCGACTTACCCAAACATGAAGCCGGTAAAGTAAAAGCTCCGAAGGATGAGACCCGAGTCGGCCGAGAAAGTCATGGAAGAGGTCAAGAAGCAAATAGATGTGGGATTCCTGGAAGTAGTGAAATACCCCGAGTGGTTGGCCAACATCGTGCATGTACCGAAGATAGACGGTAAGGTCAGAATGTGTGTCGACTACAGAGATCTTAACAAGGCATGCCCAAAGGATGACTTTCCTTTGCCGCATATTGATGTGCTTGTGGATAGTGCAGCATTGTCAGCCATGTACTCATTTGCGGATGGGTTTTCAGGGTATAATCAGGTGCTCATGGCCGAAGAGGATAATCACAATACTGCCTTTGTCACAGAATGAGGTACTTATTGCTACAAGGTGATGTCGTTTGGGCTTAAGAACACCGGAGCCACATATCAGCGGATGGCCACTACTCTGTTTCATGACCTCATGCATAAGGAGATTGAGGTGTATGTGGATGACATGATGGTCAAGTCTGAAACGAGGGAGGGACACATTGAAGCGTTGGAAAAGTTCCTTGAACGAGTGGATAAGTACAACTTGCGGCTGAATCCCAAGAAGTGTGTTTTCAGAATAACATCAGGAAAGCTGCTCGGCCATACAGTTGGAATGGGCGGAATAGAAGTGGATCCCAAGAAGATTAAGGCTATTACTGAGATGCCGGCACCAAAGACAGAAAAGGAGGTTAGGGCATTCCTTGGAAAAATCCAGTATATCAGCCGTTTCATCGCCAAGCTGACATTGGTGTGCGAACCCATCTTCAAGTTGCTAAGGAAAGATCAACCAGTGCAGTGGAATGAGCAGTGTTAGGAAGCCTTCGATAAGATCAGAGAATATTTGGTGAAGCCTCCCGTTCTGAAACCGCCGAGACAAGGAAAACCATTGGTACTCTATCTGGTAATTGAACCCGAAGCACTGGGGGCGGTGATGGTACAAGCCGATGAGATGGGAGTGGAACATGTTGTCTACTACCTCAGTAAGAAACTGCTTCCGTACGAGGCCCGTTATCAGGAGGTGGAGAAGATTTGTTTAGCAGTAGTATGGGCGTCCAGAAGTTGCGCCACTACTTCCAATCTTACAAGATCCAAGTAGTAGCAAAGGAGAATCCTTTGAAGTACTTGCACTCAGTACCCTCGCTGGTTGGGAAGTTGGGCAGATGGTTAGTGCTGCTGACTGAATTTGACATCGAATACCTCACCTCCAAGGTAATCAAAGGTGAGCCGTGGCAGAATTCCTGGCACTGTAACCTGTTGAAGGAGATCAGTATAAGTTTGAGTTCCCCGATGAGGAATCCAAGCTATAGCAGTCCAGGGGTGGAAGATGTACTTTGACAGAGTAGTGAATTGCAAAGGAGCAAGAATCGGGATTGTAATAGTAACCCCTGAGGGAGAAACCCTACCTATGGCCAAGAGGTTAACATTCAGGGTGACTAATAACATGGTTGAGTACGAAGCATGTGCATTCGGATTGACGGCATTGATAGCCTTGAGAGCTAAGAATGTGGAAGTCTACGGAGATTCAATGTTGGTGATCCGACAGATGCAAGGAGAATGGGAGCTAAAAGAAGAACGGTTGAAGCCGTACTTGTTCCATCTCAAAAATCTGGCACAGACTATCCCTGATTGTAAATTTCAGTATTTGCCGAGAGAGGAGAATCAGATGGCAGATGCATTGGCAACACTGGCTGCAACTTGGGAGAATCCGGAGAAGCTGGTGATGCGACCGCTTGTGTTGACAACAGCAAACAATCCAGTCTATGAGATAGGTAGAATCTTAGAGGTGGAGGTTGATGATGGGAAACCTTGGTATTATGATGTACAAAGGTATTTGGAGCGTGGGGAATTCCCAGAGGAAGCAAGCAGAAAAGACCGAGTGGCCATTCAGAAGTTAGCTTCTCAGTATGTGAGTCTAAAGGGAGAACTCTACAAAAGGCAGGCAAATGGGATTCAGCTAAAATGATTGAAGGGAGAAGAAGCTCAAAAGGTGATGGAAGAAGTACATACGGGAGTATGTGGGCCGCATATGAACGGATTGAACTTGTCCCGCAAGATTGTGAGACAAGGCTTTTACTGGTCAACCATGGAAGCCGACTGTGCGAAGCTGGTAAAAAAATTGTCACAATTGTCAAGCACACGGCAATTTGAATCACCTGCCACACACAGAATTACATGGGCTATCGGAGCCATGGCCTTTCTCAACTTGGAGAATAGATATGATCGGAGAGATTCGACCGAATGCATCGAATGGGCATCGCTTTATAGTAGTGGCCGTAGACTACTTCTCAAAGTGAGTAGAAGCCGAATCTTTCCGTAATGTTACAGCAAAGCAGATGGTGAAGTTTATAGCTCGGAATCTCATTTGCCGGTATGGTATGCCGCACCATGTAGTCACGGACAATGGAGTCCAATTTCAGGGAGAAACCAAGGCGATGCTACAGAAGTATGGAATAGGCCATCACAAGTCCTCACCATACATGCCGCAGGCTAATGGGGCAGTCGAGGCAGCTAACAAGATGATAAAGACGATCTTGACAAAGATGACTGAGAATTACAATGACTGGGCTGACAAGCTACCATACGCCTTGTGGGGATATAGAACATCTGTGAGAACGGCAACAGGAGCCACGCCGTATTCTTTGGTCTATGGAATGGAAGCGGTACTGCCGGTGGAAGTTGAGATACAGTCCATGTAGGTATTAGCAGAAGCAGATTTGCCTGAACGAGAATGGACCTCGCAGAGGTTTGAGCAGTTAGCATTGATGGATGAGAAGAGGATGAAGTCCTTGCATCACATGCAGATATATCAGAAGAGGTTGGCTCAAGCATTTAATAAGAAGGTGCGGCCTACCAAGATCAAGAAAGGTGATCTCATGCTTAAGCAGTCGAAGCCATCAACAACAGGCCCGAGAGGAAAGTTTAGACAGAATTGGGAACGACCATACATTGTTCAGAGGGTAATGAGAAACGGAGCAGTGAGGCTGTCAGACTTGGAAGGGAATGAGTTCACCGAGCCCATCAATGTTGACAGATTAAAACTGTATTTTGCCTGAGGGACAGAAGACTGGATAGTGGCCCTCAGAAGACCTAACCCAACAGGATGAAGAAAACTCATGCATCATGCATACATATAACCCATTATTGCATTTTTTTGTGTTTTGTGTTTTGTGTTTTGTATTCACAGGTTTCGAAAACAGAAAAGTGAAAGTGGCAGAGATAAGCCAATCAGAGACAGCAAAAGCACTGTATTGAATTGGGTAGAAATCCTAGGGCTGAGGTCCACATCGGTGTTAAGATTCAAATGGTGATCTGAGGGTTGAGGCCCATTTTGAGTTTGAGTTCGGGTATGGATCCCGGGGGGCGAAGCCCACATGGTCAGCAGTAGAGAGGAAGAATTCCTTTGAGTGAGTGAAAAAAAAAAAGAGAGAGAGTGTGTGTGAGAAGAAGTCTTTGGTAATTCGATATATGTCCGGTGATGACATTGTGTGCTATAGGGAGAAGCCTTAGAAGCAATAAGTGTTGTAAGTGTTCTTCGCCGGTATGCTGAATAGATTGATCTTGATTAGACTCACAAGGCACTTGAATACGGGATTCCAACAGCGGAGGCCTGAGTGGTTGATGAGATGACTTGTTGAAGAGATGGTAGAACGGTAAATGACCGTTTGCCTGGATGTCCACCCTGGATTACGAACGCTACGATATATGATATGGTCAGAAATAAGAGAAATGTCTCTGCAATGAAAAGAAAAGAAAAGAAAAAGACGGCATATAACCGATAAGCGTGAAGCTACCCATGGGCGAGTATTAGGACCACCATAAGGAGAAATGCTACCTTAAAGGGTAGGTGTGTCAGAAAAAAAAAAGCAAAGAAATGAAAAGAAAAAGTTCCAAATGAGAAGAAAGAGACAAGAGTGAAACGCAAGAGACCATATCATGTTGAGTATGCTGAAGTAATTACAGAATGTGATTAAGACATTAACGTTGGTTAGACCCACTGGTCCGATTCTCCGAAGCAAAATCATCAAATTGGCTTGCTTAAGGAATAAGCTGGAAAGGTCCTTGGCACACACACACTAGGAGTCTAGTTTGGATCACATATTCAGACGATCGGAGTTGAGCATATCGAGTACTTTGAAGATTCTCTGGCTTTGACACCAAGCATTCGTTGAGGACAAAAATATATCTAATTATCAAAGATTATCTTGTGATAGGAATTGCAATATGCTAAGAGGAATCATCCGCGGGAAACGGACGTTGAAAGGGTAAAGTTGGAAAACATAATTTTTTTTGGATTTATTCAAGTTGTTTAGCTTCGGTTGCTTGTTGGACTTCCGTTTCAAAGCTTATCTTAGGCCCAAAACCCCCATAGACCACTTACCAAGCCCAAACCAAACCCAAAATACCCAAGCCCATCAAGTCAATCCAAGTCCACGCCCAAGGGATGTGATTCACGCCCAAATGACTTCTTATTTAAGTAAATGCATATTTATCACATGTTTAAATCTTGCAAAATCCTTACATATATAAAATAAATCAAATCAATCCCTACCAAATCAAATCCAATCACCACCTCAAATAAGGAGATCTATTCCTTATTAAGGAGATGTCACCATCAATAGAAATCATATTCCTAATCGGATTAGGAAAGTCTTCTCTCCTTTGCCTATAAAAAGGACCCCTCACCACCATTCACAACCCTAGCACATTGATATCACATCCACACGCCCAAGAGACCTTTCGAAGCTCCTATTGCTGAATCCTCAAAGCCAACATCCCCTTCCAATTGCCTATTGCTGTGAACCCTCCTCAATTACCCCCATTCACGCCAAAGTCACTTCCACAGCCCTTCCATTGCCGCATTCTGCCCTTTTCGCAGCCCCTAATCCACGCCAAAATAGCCCCTAATACAATCCCAAAGTGCCTCAAAGAAGTCCCCAAGCATAGCCCTCCCTTACACGCCTAAACAGTCCAAAAAAAAATCACTGCACTGCACTTTTACTGCCACAAATCACCCCACTTACCTGATCGTTTTTGCAGTGATTTTAGCCCTCAAAACAGTCCCCGAAACACCTAAAAATGTACTAAAAAACTGTCCAAGACCCCCCTAAAAAAATCACCAAAAACTTCACCCCTTTGGCCTCCCAAATCGACCGAAACAGTCCACTAATCGACCAAAACAGTGACCCGAAACGCAGCAGCAAACAACAGCAAAACAGACTTAAAACAGCAGCCCAAGCATCGAAACAATGAGGAAAAACATTGAGTAAACAAATCGGAAAAGTATCAGATCATTCGCCCTTCCAACGGACGTGTAACGCCCTTTCTTGAGACGACAAAAGAGGTTAGACCTGAGGGCACCTTTTTACTTATCTTCTTTCGTTTTATTTTATTTATTTTAAAATATTATTGCATGAGAGTCGTTTGAGGCATGATGTGATTGTTGGAGGAGCGAAATATGTGTTCCCTTTTGTGGTATATCGGATGGAAACCCGGACGTAAATTTCATAACCGATTCCGAATGGACGATAGTATGGTCTGCACTAGGGATACAACGCCACGTACCACTTAAGATACACGTATCTCGTCTCATCTAAATTGTATTTGAGCATGTCATAGTTCTAGGTTGTTTATTTATTATTTTAAGCATGATTTAATTTAGTTTCTTATTTAATTTTAAAGCATGATTATGTTCTTTTTACGCATGATATTTAGTTTAGTTTATATTCATGTTTAAGTAATTATTTGCTTATGTTGGTTTGATGGCTCAATATGTTCGATGTGTGATATTGCATGTTTGTTGTTTAAATACTTACTTTCAAGCATGCAAACTTAGATTAGGATTTATTTAGCGGAAGCATAGTAGATCTAAGTGACCTTTGAACATGATTATGGAGTAGATGCGATTGATTTATTGCACAAATTATATCATCACAATGACATAAGTAAGGGACCATTCCGAACCCAACGGTTTGAGGTCTTCCCTTGCGAGGGGTGAGTGCATCCTTAAATCTTTGTCCCGGTTCACACCGATGGCGACTCCATTATTCTCCGGTTTAGTTCCCTGTGGACTATTCCGTACTCTCAACTAGGCCCTGAGTCTAGAACAGCATGCGTCGCCCAAGTTCTGTGTCCTACACTAACATGATGATATAATCCACCCTTAAGTAGGGTAGCCAATCTCATAGGCTATTAGCGGAGATTCATCCGCTTGGTATATCACATGGATGCATGAGTTGCTCGTGTCCATCGAACTGACCGCCGAAAGTTTTCATATGGAGTGTTTATCTCATGTATCTGTGAGAACTTTCATGTATCGATTATATTACTAGTCCTTAGACTTGAGGTCTTTACAATCTTATGTGTGGATCTAATAACTTTGACATTCTCATTCTCCAATTCAAAAGATCCGGTCATAAGGGTATGATTGGGTCATTTTTTAAACATATGAAGTTTGTAAAGACACAACAGAGAATCGCCACTCTCTCGGATAATATTTTCTTATAAGAGTAGTATTCCAGTTCGCGGGTTGATATATGTGATCAGTGCTTGAGACTGTGGCCACAGCGGAAGAATCATATGAGATTCTTGGGTTAGCATGATTCATGACACTATCAATAACATACCTTTGACCATATGGGTAGACACTTTCCGTACCCTAGGTCAATAAGTGGGGATACAGTGAGGCGATAGACCGTATCATTTGTAAATGGCATACAGAATGGGTATATATATCTTTCCTTCTCATTTGGGGGCCTTGGCATGTTGCTAGATGTCAACCTTGGTCATTAAAATTGAACGACCATCTGATCGGAGGATAATTTATGTTCAACTAAATTATCACGATTCATTTCATGTCCAACTTGAGGGGAACCCAAAAGGTCACACACAACAAAGTCGAAATCAATGATTAACAATGCACAATACATATTAACAGCATATATGATTGATGTAGGAATTGTTCATAAATGGTTCAATATGTTTAATTATTGAATAGATCATTTATGAGTTTCCATAGTGGCTTAGGGATTGGTGAATAACGATAGGGGCACTTTGGGAATTGGAATAAATAGATTAAAAAAATTACTATTCACATGAATAGTAATGTGTGAATAGTAAATTTTTTTATTTATTATTTTTATTATTTGTTTTGAATTTCAATTCGGACCAAACTCTTATTAGGGTTTATAATCTCATTAAACCACTAAATTAAGATCCAATGGCAAAGATTAAATTGGCTTTTATCCCACATCGGATTCTTAATTAATTTTATTGTCTTTGGAGCACTATATAAACCTAAAGAATTCTTCACTAATCTTTGCACCAAATCTTTCATATCTTGAGTTTATATAAGTGAGCAACTCTAAAGTTTAAGAGTAAGCCACTGATTTTGAGGATCCTTAAGTCTAATTGACTCGAGTTAAAAATTTTGAGATATTTGCCTAGGCTAGCACTAAGGGCAAAATACCTGTGCACTCAAGGCGTAGTCTTGCCGTTGAGTTTTGGCTTTGGTGTGTGCATCTTTGGAGGTCACATACTTGGGTGGCACTTTGGAACGTGGAAGAGCTTGCTGAGTTTGAGAAAAGCTTGTAGATTGGAGGGAGGACTGGAGGAGTCTTCGGTTAAAGTAAGTCTTTTTCTTTCTTTATTTTAATTAGAGTTCTTATGATAAGTTAGCATGTTTAGGTTTATGTTCTTTGCATGTTTTATGAGTTTTATGCTTAGAATATATAGTAACATGTCTAGGGTTGTAGAATAATAAAAACAAATGGGTCTTGGGCAAAGGAAAAGCGGCATAATAATTTTTTATTTTTCCACTGCGCACTCGCGAACGCTTCCCTACAGTGGTATCAGCGCGCCGTTTTTGTTTTAATTAGTTCTTTCTCATTTGAACTCGAAATTGGGTGTTTAAAAGCTCGTTAGAAAGTTAACACCCTGAACTTAATTTTAGGCATAATGTTTTCATGATTTGGTTAAGATTTGAATTGTGAAATTGCATTTAAAGTTCACGCATCTGCAGAAAAATATGAATAGTAAATTTATTTGAATAAAATAAAATGCAATATCATAATTAAATATTAATCAAAGTTATTTAATGCCTAAAATAATTCCAATATATTAAAACTCATATGCTTGATGATTCTATGTATGATTAGAATTGGCATGATTATTTTAGTGTGCAAGCATATAGAGACTTTCTAAGAAATAGAGAGTGTATTGCTTATTCCTTAGCTAAGTAATTATTCCGTAATGAACTTAGAGATTTATTACCTTCAAGGCTAATAAATATAAATTACTTGTTTATAATAAAAGATATTATAAAAGATGCAAGTGGGGTGGGACCAAGGCGTTAATAAAACTTTCCAAACTAAAGTTAATTTAACCAAAGGTATTACTAGAGTTAGATAATGATTTGGTGTCTTCCTTCACTCACTACCTTTTTTATAGCCAAAAGGAAAATCTATGAAGACATCTAGATAATCATTTACTCAAAGCTTACCTTAAATCATATTTAAAGTGTTGGACTAATTTGGAGGATCTATTGTTTATTCATGTCACCAAGGCGATAAGAGCATAAGAGGTAAGGGTATTTAACAGAGTTCGCTCCACCTTCCTTCTGGGGAATTTTCAATGGAGGAATCCATTTGACAGTTATTCACTTAAACTTGCTAAAATCCTCAATAATAATTTAAGTCTAAAATTTGCCTCCCATTGTAAAATATAGACCAAAATGTCTTAAACCGTATTGGTAGGACTAGGCTTTACCAGACTGACCAATACTAATTTGTCCCTAAATCATACTATTGATAATGGTTTGACTTTTCTGAGTCATAAGACGCAGCGACCCTTAGGCGTGGTCTTATAACTTAATGGCAAAGATTGGGTGTCCACAAGGACAAGCATAAGCTATGGCATGTTTGATTGTCCAACCTAATGATCAAGGAATTATGATTTATATCATAAATTGGTTGGGAACTTACCTAGTTATCATATTTTATAACGACCAGCCCTAGTCAGAGTTATGAAATGATGATAATGGGATCATTGCCCAAAGAAATCCATCATATTGAGGTTGATGCGATTTGCTTAAAATTTTAAAACAATTGAATGATAGCAACTTCATAATATTAAAAGCCCATGTTATTATGAAACATTAATGAAAACATATTCCTAATTTTAATATTCTCTCTTAACAGGTGGGTTAAAATATTTCACAAATATTCAAATGACAAACAGAGTATCACTTTGTTAAATCCTTGATGAGCATAAGCTCAAAGGGGACAACTATAATGACTGGTTTAGAAACCTTAAAATTGTCTTACGACAAGAAAAGATTTTCTATGTTCTTGAAGACCATTTCCCCCTGAACCCGCAAAAGATGCTGACCAAAATACATTCAATGCTCGGAAGAAACACGTCGATGATGATGAGCAAGCAGTTTGCATAATGCTTGGCTCTATGTCGGACGAATTTCAGAAAGCTCACGAAAATATGGATGCTCAAATCTGTTGGTTTTATTCTAGGTCCCAAGATCATCAAACAAGCATGAAGATGTGTGAAATACATATCAAAGAAGTTGCGAAATACTTACATTGATCGGTTGAGACGAAACGACGAACAAAATTCCAAGTTTTTGTCCTTCAAAGTGGCGCCAATGGTGTGCAGTCCACTGCTCACTGTTTTCATATTTTGAGCTGAGATTTGAAGCTCCAAGCTTCGTCTAACGATTCCCGGCTCGTGGGTGGGTTTCCCTAACACCTTCGTATGTCTTCTAGGAGTGTGCTAGCACTTGGATCTTGCCACAAGACCCTCAAAATGGATCATCATTCACGCCCAAAGCAGTGCAGTCCACTGCCTTGGGCGTGAGCTATTGAGAGGAAGAGAGAGTTGGATGAGAGATTAGGTTAAGGGAAAATGTGTCCAACACATTACTTATATATTTTCCTTAATTACTAAAATTTTTTACCATTTATTTTCTTTTCCAAAAAGAAATAAAAACAAATGTAATAATATTTAAAATCATTTTACCCTTGGTAAAAAGTAAAAGGGAAAAGGCTTTCACTTTTCCAAAAAGTCAAAAGTCTTTTCCCCCCCAATATTTCCCTCCAAAATTTTAAGGTCAAAGTCAAAGAGTCAAAGTTACTTTTCCAAAAAGCGATTTGACTTTTATGACTTGCGATGTGATTTGCGATGCGACTTGCGGCACGTGATTCAAAATCGACGTAACGTCGCAAACACATTCCGAGCTCGGTTTCGATAATTCTAAATTAACGATTATCTCGATGCCTCGTTAATAAATCCAATTTACTAATCACGTCGCTCGAGAATTAATTCCAAATTAATTCAAGTGCCCGAATTAAAATCTAATTTTAATTCCTAATCGAAATCCAATTTCGTTTAATATATCGAATATATTATTTATCGATTAATTCCAAATTAATCGTTCTCTCTCTTTAAATTGATATTTTATCCCAGATAAAATATCTCCATAATTAATCCCAGATTAATTTTCTCTCTCTTCATATTAATCCCAGATTAATGTATAATGCGAGTCATACGTCATCGGTGTATCATTGGGAAGCGACCCATGAGATCTCCGGATATGTTGGCAGTAAACTCGGTCATCGGACTATCCGAACACGTAAGTACCAAGTATTACGTTTTACCGATTTACAAGACAATGTTGGCCTCTAGCAAAGCGCCATGCCTTCCCAATTCTCCGAAAATATCCTTACAGGAATATGTGATCTATATCAGGCGTAGTATACGTAGTATTGCGTATTTCGATCCAGTATCGGACGATCACGTGCTAGGCCTAGGGCTGGATATGTGTCTGCCCCGTACGAAGCACATGTCGGATGTTTGGTAACTAGTCTCTATAATCGGATATACATGACCAAGTCATAATATCCCGATAGCCGCGCAGCATATAAGAGCACTAATACCGTATCCTACATTACCATCTTCTCCATATGACTGGAGTGACACTTCCGTCTTGACATCACACCCAATACACTACGATTCTCAATATACCCAGCATCGGCGTACACAGAACCTGTTAAAGCCCTGGACGACCTCAACTAAAGTACATTGATTGTCGCAAGTATTAGCGGTGCAAGTCTCAGGTTAAGACCAAATACACCTACCCTGATTGCAGACTCCCATAGACACAAGGTCATGCTACCAATGGGATTCTGCGGTGGTCTAATCCAGAGCGAAGCTGTTTCCCGTACCATCAGTGAAACACAACCTCCTATTACACTTGCCTGAGTATCCTATACCCAGATATACGAGAACTATGCCGTTATGTCTCACATAACACGCACAAGTGTAATACTAGTCTTTTACGCATCTATCGATGTCCAATCTCGACATTGCTCTGACTAGGGATGTTTAATGATTTATCCTTCGTTGATTGATACTGTCTCATATCATTCTCATCTAGGAACAAATCATAAGGACCTCCCATCATTTATATATCTAAGGTGATCTAATCACAAATGATAGGAGTGCAATCTCATTTGTTACATAGTTAATTTGTACAACAACACTATGATCTGTACAAATAGTGACGCTATGGGTCATAACTGTCCAACAAAATCATCATCTTTCACTTGAAAGAGTTGTATGCAACTTCCGTTCATACCGTGAGATTCCAAGTGTCATGTGCCTTATTTCAAACAAGGTATAAGGAAGGATCTGTTAGCGGACATGTGCTTAAGATGATTGGCCACATTGAAAAATTGGCCAACCTCGGGTTCATCATGGATCATAAGATATGTCAGGATCTAATTCTTCAGTCCTTACCAAAAGAATTCTCTAACTTTATTATGCAGTTTCATCTGTCTGATAAAGAAGCTACTTTAGCATAATTGCACAATCTGATAAAGCAAGCAGAGAATGACTTGAAACCGGAGCTTAAAACATTCCCCATGCTTACGAGTACGGATCTGAAGCCACGAGGCCCAAAGAAAAATAAGGCCAAGGCCAAGGCTCCAGATCACCTAAATCCTAATGGTAAGGTGGAGAAGAAAAATGGAAAAGGGAAATGTTTCTTTTATGGAAAGAAGGGTCATTGGAAGAAAGACTACAGATCATTGAAAGCCAAGGAAGCTAGGAAAGCCCAAGAGGCCAAGAAGCCCAATGCCTCAGGTATGTTGTATATGATTGAACTATATTCTCAAAACTCTGAAGCTTCTATTTGGGTGCTTGACACCGGTTGTGGACTCACTTGTATAACAATGTGCAGAGCCTGAGAAACACTAGGAGACTCCGTCATGGGGAGGTTGACTTATGCATAGGTAATAGAGAGAAACTGGCTGCATTGTGCGTGTGGACTTATTCATTAGTTTTACTGAATGATTTAGTTTTAGACTTAGAAGATTGAGTTTATGTACATTCTTTAGTAAAGAACATCATTTCAATTTCTTCTTTATGTAATAAAGGCTTTTCATGCCTAATAAGTTGTATGGATATGGTATTTTGAATAATGGTATCTATGTCTTACAAACTAACAAAGAATGTTCAACCTCTAATATATACAACGTTAACTCGAATAATCTCAATGAATCACTTCTATGGCACAGTCGCTTAGGTCATATCAATGAAACAAGATTAACTAAGCTACATAAGGATGAGTATTCAGACCCTTCAAATATGAACTTTATGGAACTTGTGAGTCTTGTTTATTTGGTAAACAAAAACTAAATTACCCTTCAAAGGTAAAGGACAGTGTACAGCGGAGACATTAGAACTCATACACTCTGATGTATGCGGACCAATGTCAGTCACCGCTAGAGATGGATTCTCCTACTTTATTACCTTTATCGATGATCACTCGCGATATGAGTATGTGTACCTTATGCGGTACAAATCTGAAGCCTTTGAGAAATTCAAAGACTTTAAAGCTGAAGTAGAAAACCAGCTTAATAAAAGTATTAAGTCACTAAGGTCTGACCAAGGTGGTGAATACTTAAGCAACGAATTTCAATATTACTTGAGAGAAAATGGCATTGTTTCTAAGTGGACTCCTCCGGGAACTCCACAGCATAATGGGGTCTCCGAAAGGAGAAATCAGACATTATTAGATATGGTCCGATCAATGATGCCAGACACGGATATACCTCTTTTATTTTGGGGTCTTGCTTTAGAAACTGCAACACTAATACTAAACCAAGTTCCTTCCAAGACTGTTAGTGAAACACCATATGAGTTATGGTCTGGGTAACGTCCTAGTCTTAGTTATCTAAGAGTTTGGGGATGTGACGCATATGTCAAGCTCGCACAAACTAACAAATTGGATAATAGGGCAGTTAAATGTAAGTTTGTAGGATATGCCTTGAACTCAAGAGCATACGTGTTCTATGTCCCAAATGAACAAAGAACGTTTGTCTCACGAAATGCTAAATTTCTTGAGAATGAATTCATTCTCAAGAAATATAGTGGGAGTATACTTGACCTCAATGAGGTACGAGAAGAACAAACTAACATAGAACTAAACCACAGGCCCCTCAAAAGGGTAGCGACGGAATAACCACAAGGTTATGAACTCAGAAGGTCTGGTAGAGAAAGACATGAGCCTGAAAGATATGGTTTCCATATTGATGAGGAACATGATCAGGTCATTGATAATGACGATCCCAATAGTTATGACGAAGGAATGCGTGACATTGATTCAGTCAAGTGGCTTGAGGCCATGAAATCCGAAATAGACTCTATTTATCAGAATTAAGTCTGAGACTTGGTAGATGCACCTAAAGGGATAAAACCCATAGGCTGCAAGTGGATTTGCAAGCGTAAAACTGATGCAGAAGGCAACATCCAAACCTATAAGGGTAGGTTAGTGGCGAAAGGTTATAGATAAATCCAAGGAATTGACTATGACGAAACCTTCTCGCCTTTTGCAATGATAAAGTCCTTTCGAATTTTACTGGCACTAGTTGCACACTTTGATTATGAGATTTGGCAGATGGATGTCAAAACAGCTTTCCTTAATGGGAACCTCTTAGAGGAAGTCTATATGACACAACCTGAGGGGTTACATCTAAGGATGATCATAATAAAGTATTCAAGCTTAAACGATCTATTTATGGACTCAAGCAAGCCTCCAGAAGTTGTAATATACAATTTGATGAGGCAATCAAAGAATTTGACTTCATCAAAAATGTAGACGAGCCTTGTGTTTACAGGAAAAGTAGTGGGAGTGCTATTATATTTCTTGTATTATATGTCGATGACATATTAATCATCGGGAATGATATTCCCATGATGCAAGCCACCAAGCAATGGTTATCTCGGAATTTCTCCATGAAAATTTGGGAGAAGCAGCCTACATCCTCAGCATTAAGATCTACCGTGATAGATCTAAGAGGTTGTTAGGACTTTCTCAATCTATGTACATAGATAAAATTTTGAAAAGATTCAAAATGGAAAATTTCAAAAGAGGTAATTTACCTACTTGTCATGGAATCAAATTATCTAAGAAGCAATGTCCATATACTCCTTTAGATAGAGAGTGTATGAGTAGGATCTCTTATGCTTCAGCAATAGGATTGATCATATACGCCATGCTATGTACAAGACCTTATGTCTCTTATGATCTTAGCATAACAAGCAAGTATCAGGAAAATCCTGGTGAGCAACACTGGGTAGCTGTCAAAACAATCCTCAAGTATCTGAGAAGAACTAAGGATGTGTTTTTGACATACGGAGATTGTTTTGATATGAAAGTCATTGGTTACTGTGATGTAAGCTTTCAGACCGATAAGTGGCGGTGCTGTTAGTTGGAAAATCTCAAAGTAGTCAACTATAGTAGACTCCACTACTGAAATCGAGTCTATTGCAGCATCTGAGGCAGCTAAAGAAGTAGTCTGGATAAAGAAGTTCATCACGGAACTAGAAATGTTTCCCACGATAAGAATGGCGTCACGATATACTGTGACAACACGGGCGTCATTTCTCAATCAAAGGAACCAAGGTCCCACAAGAAATCCAAGCATGTACTCAGGTGATTTCATCTCATCAGGGAGATTGTTGAGAGAAAAGAAGTTATTATAGAGAAAGTACCCACAAAAGATAATCTTGCAGATTCTCTAACTAAAAGGCTGACTTAATAAAAGCATGATAAGCACACCCAAGAGTATGGTGTCTAGATTCATACTAGTTGGCTATAGTGCAAGTGGAAGATTGTTAGGGATATGCCCTATACCCAACTTGTGGATGAGCTATATGTACATGTATTTGTAATATTTTCATTAATTAATAAAATGGAAATCTTTATTATATGTGTCTTACATAAATCATCAAACACTGTAATAAAGCCCTTGGAGTAATTAGGTGATGGCTTCCACGCTCTATAAGAATCATTACTCTTAAATATTCCTAGTCATAGTTTTATGAATAATCTGGGCGTTCATAATGCGGAGAGACTAGCATGATAATATGATCCGCCCTTAAGTGGGGTAGACGATCTTATAGGCCACCAGCGGAGATCCGTCTGCTTGGTGTATCACATGGATGCATGAGTTGCTCGTGTCCATCGAACTGACCGCCGAAAGTTTTCATATGGAGTGTTTATCCAATGTGTCTGTGAGAACTTTCATGTATCGATTATATGACTAGTTCTTACTTGAGGTCCTTACAATCTTATGTGTGGATCAAATAACTTTGACATACTCCTTCCCTGGTTCAAAAGATCCAGTCATAAGAGTATAATTGGGTTATTTGTTTAAACACATGAAGTTTGTAAAGATACAACAGAGAATCGCCACTCTCTTGGATAACATGTGCTTATAAGAGTAGATTCCAGTTCGCGGGTTGATATGTATGATCAGTGCTCGAGACTGTGGCCACAGCGGAAGAATCATGTGAGATTCTTGGGTTAGCACGATTCATGACACTATCAACCACATACCTTTGACCATATGGGTAGATATTTTCCATACCATAGGTCAATAGGTGGGGATACAGTGAGGCGAGGGACCGTATCATATGTAAATCACATACAAAATGGGTATATATATCTTTCCTTCTCATTTTGGGGCCTAGGCATTTGCTAGATGTCAACCTTGGTCATTGAAATCAAATGACCATCTGATCGGAGGATAATTTATGTTCGATTAAATTATCACGATTCATCTCATGTCCAACTTGAGGGGAACCCAAAAGGTCACACACAACAAAGTCGAAATCCATGGTTAACAGTGCATAATACATATTTAACAGCATATATGATTGCTGTAGGAATTTGTAACATCCCGCCTAGACCAGGATGTTACCGGCAGGAGAGAGGAAAACCCATCTCCATAAGCCTCTGATTCTAACGAAATTTTGGCATGATGTATGCAGAACATCATACAACCTGGCTTATAGCCAGCACCATGACACAACTTACGTATGCAAACTCAAAATGAATGCAATCATCATCTAGGCCTCGGGCCTGAACTCAAGGAACGAAATGTAAATACTTGGCCTCCGGCCAGAACTCAAAATAAAACTACGCTATTACTTAACTCTTACATATGAGATACAACTGTAAATATAAATACAAGGGCCGTGAGGACCCATAACTCGACCTATGACTCAAAGACTCTCTCTTGACGGAAATTGGGGGCGATCTACTGTCTTCAAAGTCTTCACTGAAATCCTTCTGGCTCAGTTTAACTGCTACTGACCTGCAAAACTAACAAACTGTTGTGGTGTGAGTCATAAGACTCAGTAACTAACCATGCAAATATTTAAAGTATACATTAGCTATATAACTCTTATATATTTTACAAACATATTACTTGTCACTGATTCTTAATCTGATCACTCACAAATTTTAAATTCTGTTTACTGCTTACATCAACAAACATCCAAATTAATTACATCAAGTTTCTTTATCATTAACTAACATATCAAGATCTATCACGCTTCTGCTACACTACTCTAACTTTCTCTTTACTTTCATGTACACTCTGTACTAGTCTAGGTTAGGCAATTATAAAACTTACTTTCTTTTGCTTTCTTGAAATATCATCAAATCGGTATAATAAAATATTTTTTTTATTAATATCCAACAGACTAATATTAACCATTTATATAATCATGCACAAGTAATTTACAAATTATTTATTCCTTATAGCCATACAATACACACATACATCAATTATGAACACATAGATACAATCATGCTATCATGCATTAATGCCAACTATGGCATCTCAAATGTTAACCAGAATATATAATTTATATGCATAACTTGTGAACTATTTCAACTTTAACATGTAATATACTCTAGAAGATACTTCTTGACAACCTTTTCTGGAAAACTATTTTCGGAAACTCTTTCTGAAAATCTCTTTATAAAACTAGACTTGCTGAAAATATCCTTTAAATCTATAGTTTTTGGAAACTGTCTCTAAAATCTGTTTTCTGAAAATTATTTACTAAAATCTGACTTTTGAAAACTATATACTGACGATCTGAAAACTATGTACTGAAAATCTGAAAACTGAAAACCGATGATACTCGATGCCCAGGATAACAGCTCAACTGCGGCATCTCTAAAAACTGATGGTACTCGATGCCCAGGACAACAGCTCAACTACGGCATCTCTGAGGCTGGTGGTGCCCTACGTCCAGGACAACAGCTCAACTGGCAACGTAGAGCTCTACACCCAGGACAACAGCTCAACTGGCAGTGTAGCCACCAGAACAGGATTTCGGGGATCTGTCAACCCTTGTCCTGCTCGCGGATCTGAGAGCGTCCCCTCAGTCCTCAACATGTGCACATGTCTCTGAATCCGTCAATTCCAAAGTATCCGTCAATTCCGAACTGTATTTCAAGTTACATACTGGGGTGAGTTTTTACCTCATACCCCCAGAAATCATAAAACCATACACTGTATATCTTAAAACTGTAAGAAAATATTTTCTGAAAAACATTACTTTCAAAAGCACCTGAAACTCTTCTTTTAAAATACTTGGAATCCTCAATTCACTTTCTGAAAACCATAAACCACACATATGCATGTTCATTTCTAATACTTTCTTTTACTCTAACCATACTTTATTGTATGCTTATTCCATAGTACCACATATGTTCATGCATATGTTCATGCACATGTTTATGCATATGTTCATGCACATGTTTATGCATATGTACAACGTAATGAATATGTATTCTATTCCTTATATGCTTACGTCTTGAGTCGTCTCACATACTATATGTTTATACTATTCTCAATATACTATATATATGTATATCATACATGCTTACTCTCAATATGAACTGTCATTACTTCAACTCAATTCTCACGCCAACTCAATATTTCCGTAATATACTTTATACATATTTATACCATCACAACTTAGCTTACCTCCATAACTTACCTTATTGATAGCTCACAAAACGGTATAATATATAGTTTATATTCATACACACACAATCGATTATTATAAACGAATGTATGACTTTATATATATATAAAGTTTACTTACTCATTCATTTCCATTACTCTATAATCATTTATAATCATACTATTGTTGAGTTTTATCTAAGGTCCCAAGATCAAATCAAGACATGAAATAATGCGTGAATACATCAACGGAGGTAGCGGAATACTCACATCAATCGGTTGAGTCGATTTGGAGACGAATCAAGCCCAAAAAGCTACGACCATTCACGCCAATCTGCTGCAGTGAACTGCCTCCAATTTCAGAATTTTGAGATGGCAAACTGAGCTCCAAGCCTCGTCCGACGGATCCCGGCTCATGGGTGAACCTCTCTACCACCTTCGCAAGACTCGTAGTGTGCTAGCACTTGCGGTTTTCACCATGAAAACCCAACCCTTGCTTCCCTATGTTCACGCCAAAAGGCTTCAAAAACCAGTAATTTTTGGGTTTGGGCGTGAGGAGAGGAGAGAGTTTGAGAGAGATGAAAGATGTGTGTTAAATTAAATGAAATGCATTTAAGTATATCTTATATACTTTGTGTGAAATTCACTATAATTTCACTTGCATTTCACTTCAATTTGCATTTCATTTGCTTTTTAAAAAGTCAAACCATTAAAGCAAAACACTATGCACATCAACTATTCACATGTCACTCAAGTCACATCTACTTTATGTCATGTGTCATGTCTTTCAATCAATCAATCACATAAATCAATCACATCACTCAAAGTGACATTTGATTTGATGCTTGATGCGACTGATTGATTTGACGCTTGATGCGACTTGCGATGCCGCACTCGAATTCGAAATACGAATACGCTCGCAATCACACTCGGGCTCGGGTTCGCTAATTCTAAATTAATGATTTTCCGTCGCGTCGTAATTAAATGATTACGCCTAGCGAATTCACTATTCACGTCGCTAACGAATTAATTCTAAATTAATTCGTTCGCCCGATTAAAATCTAATTTTAATTCCGCGTCGAAATCTAATTTCGTTTAATATATCGAATATATTAACTTACCGATAATTCCAAATTAATCGTTATCTCTCTCTAGACGATATTTTATCCTAGATAAAATATCTCCGTAATTAATCCTAGATTAATTTTCTCTCTCTACTATATAATCCCAGATTATTCAAGAGTGCGAGTTGTGCGTCATTGGTGGATTATCGGGAAGCGACCCATGAGATCTCCGGATAAGTTGGCTATAAATACGGTCGTCGGTGTATCCGAATCACGTACGTACCAAGTACTACATTCTACCGATTTACGAGACAAGGTCAACTCCTAACAAAGCACCAAGTCATCCCAATTCTCCAGACATATCCTTTTAAGAATATTTAGATCTATATCAAGCGTAGTATACTAATGTATTGTGCGTATCGGCCCAGTATCGGATAGTCACGTGCTAGGGCTGGGGCTGGATAAGTGTCTGCCTCGTCCGAAAACCATATTGGATGTCTGGTAAACTACTAGTCTCTATAATCGGATATTCATGACCTGGTCATAATATCACGATTGGATGCGCATCACGTAAGAGCACTAATACCGTATCCGGCGTGACATCATCTTCAATATGACTGAAGTGACACTTCCGTCTTGACATCACAACCCAATACTCTACGACTCTCTGATAAACCCAGAAGTGGTGTACACAGAACTTGGTCAAAGCCCCCTACCACCAAGACCAAAGTTTATCGATTATCGTAAGTATTAGCGATGCAAGTCGCAGGTTAAGACTATACACACCTACCTGATTTTTTCGGGCCTCCCATAGACACATAGTCTAATACCAATGGGATTCCGAGGGGTCTATCCAGAGCGAAGCTGTTGTCCCGTACCATCGGTGAAACACGACCTCCTATCGCACTTGCATAAGTCTCCAACACTTATATATATGAGAACTATGTCGTTGTGCCCTCACAACGCACACAAGTGCAATACTAGCCTATTCCGCATTATCGATGTCCAGTCTCGATAATACTACGGCTAGGGATATTTAATGATTAATCCTTCATGGACTGATACTTGTCTCATATCATCTCAATCCAGGAACCTAATCATAGGGACCTCTCTTCATTTATATATCTATTGGATCTAATCACAAATGATGAGAGGCAATACCTTATTACATAGTTAATTGCTACAACAACACAATGATCTGTGCAAATAGTGACGCTATGGGTCATATTATCCAACAACTATAACATCTATTTCAACAATAAGCTTATTTAGGCATTTTCCAAAATTATTAATTATGCCTAATCAAATACATTCAAACAATATATATACATATGTACTTACTTATTTCTCCATGTAACATACATATTTTTTTCTTATACATGTATGCATTTGTGTTCTTGTTTTTGTGTTCTTCTACATGCATTAGTTCATATATTTTTGTTCCTTACAGTTTATCATTCTTTAAACATTGATCCTATTCTTCTATGGTGTAGTTTCTACAACCCCCAAACCCAAGTCTCATTATATTTTAATCATGTGTATCTGCTCACCTATCATGTATACATATACTTATCATTCTTTACCTTAATCTTAGGTTACTAGTATCTTAATTGCTTATACATTCTTATATCTATATATATATATATCTATATATATACAACACACACACACACAACACAAGCGGTCTCATCACCAGTTTCTCTGGATTTTCCCAAGTAGCGGCCAGTGTTGCCAATGCATCTGCCATCTGATTCTCCTCTCTCGGCAAATGCTGAAATTTACATTCGGGGATAGTCTGCACCAGACTTCTGAGATGGAACAGATACGGCTTCAACCGTTCTTCCTTCAGTTCCCTTTCTCCTTGCATCTGCCGGATCACTAACATCGAGTCTCCGAAAACTTCAACATTCTTAGCCTTCAAGGCTATCAGTGCAGTCAACCCGAATGCACAAGCTTCATACTCGGCCATGTTGTTCGTCACTCCGAAAGTTAGTCTTTTGGCCATAGGCAGGTTTCTCCTCAGGGGTTACTATTACAATCCCGATTCCGGCTCCTTTGCAATTCACTGCTCCGTCAAAATACATCTTCCATCCTTGGACTGCTATAGCTTGGATCTCTTCGTCAGGGAACTCAAACTTGTACTGATCCCCTTCAATAGGTTGCAAGGCCAGGAATTCTGCCACGGCTCGCCCTTTGATTACCTTTGAAGTGAGGTACTCGACGTCAAATTCAGTCAGCAGTACTAACCATCTGCCCAATTTCCCAACCAGCGAGGGTACCGAGTGCAAGTACTTCAAAGGATTCTCCTTTGCGACCACTTGGATCTTGTAAGACTGGAAGTAGTGGCGTAACTTCTTGGATGCCCATACTACTGCTAGACAAATCTTCTCCACTTCCTGATAGCGAGCCTCGTATGGAAGCAGCTTCTTACTGAGGTAGTAGACAGCATGTTCCACTCCTGTCTCATCGGCTTGTACCATCATCGCCCCCAGCGCTTCAGGTTCAATAGCCAAATAAAGTACCAAAGGCCTACCCTGTCTCGGGGGTTTCAACACAGGAGGTTTCACCAAATATTCCCTTATTCTGTCAAATGCTTCCTGACACTGCTCGTTCCATTTCACTGGTTGATCTTTCCTCAACAACTTGAAGATGGGCTCACACACCGATGTCAACTTAGCGATGAAACGGCTGATATACTGGATTTTCCCTAGGAAGGCTCTGACTTCTTTCTCTGTCTTTGGTGCCGGCATCTCAGTAATAGCCTTAATCTTCTCGGGATCCACTTCTATTCCGCCCATTCCAACTGTATGGCCGAGCAGCTTTCCCGATGTTACTCCGAAAACACACTTCTTGGGATTCAGCCGCAAGTTGTACTTATCCACTCGTTCAAGGAACTTTTCCAACGCTCCTATGTGCCCGTCTCTTGTCTCTGACTTGACCATCATGTCATCCACATACACCTCAATCTCCTTATGCATGAGGTCATGAAACAAGGTAGTGGCCATCCGCTGATATGTGGCTCCGGCGTTCTTGAGCCCAAACGGCATCACCTTATAGCAATAAGTACCCCATTCTGTGACAAATGCGGTCTTGTGCTTATCTTCCTCAGCCATAAGCACTTGGTTGTATCCTGAAAACCCATCCGCAAATGAGTACATGGAAGACAATGCTGCACTATCCACAAGCACATCAATATGCGGCAAAGGAAAGTCATCATTTGGGCATGCCTTATTAAGATCTCTGTAGTCGACACACATCCTGACTTTGCCGTCTTTCTTCGGTACCGGCACAATGTTTGCCAACCACTCGGGGTATTTCACTACTTCCAAGAATCCCACATCTATTTGCTTCTTGACCTCTTCTCTGACCTTCTCGGCCCATTCGGGTCTCATCCTTCGGAGTTTCTGCTTTACAGGCTTCATATTCGGATATGTCGGTATCGCATGCTGGGCAATACTTCTATCTACCCCCGGCATATCCTCATAAGACCAAGCAAACACTTTGGCATATTTAATCAATATCTCTTCTAAGTTCTTCCGCTCTTCGGCGGTAACTTCGCTTGCAATCAAGATTTCCTTGGGATTTTCAGGCGTACCAAGGTTGAATGCATTCGTTTTGACAGAGTTGATATCGAATATGCTCAAGTCATGCAAGTTAGAAAGCGGAGACTCAGTCAAGTAAGCAGAACTATTGTCTTTATTGCCAACAACAAAAGGAGTACACTCAAACAAATCTGGAAGGAAAATATCCTCATCTTCTACAGATATCTCTCCCTCTACAATAGGATCTATCTCAGATTTCTTTTCTTCCCCGAGTGTTAGGGTCTCCAGCTTCATGAGTTCTTCCTCCCACTGCTCATCCTCTTTCTTTGCAACTTCTCCTGCCAGCGGCTTTTCACCAATCATATCCTGGAAAATCTCGAATCCGGGTACCACGATCCCGTTGACTTCCACCGGTTCGGGTTCTCCTTGATACCTGAGGCCTTAACAAAGCACTCCATCAGCTTTAGCCCTTTCTTCTTGACCTTGGGCTTGTCCTCATCAGAATGATATCCCAAACCCTTCCGAGTGTTCTGCCCTTTGAAATCTGGTAGTGTTGAGCCTTGGCCTGGCTCGAATTTCATCTTCTCCATAATTCGGGCTACCTTGGGATCCACCCACTCTTCAAAAGTTGCCGACACTTGGAACCTTGGAAAGGTTGTATTTCCAAAGCGGCTACCGCATTATCCACCTCGGCTCGGATAGTGACAATTTTCCCATCATAAGGGAACTTGATCATCTGATGCAAAGTAGAGGGCACGCCTCCAAGCTTATGGAACCAGGGCCTTCCCAACAGTAAGGCAAAAGTGGCTGGGATGTCCAGCACAGTGAACTCCACTTCATCCTCAACTGGACCAACCTTGACTATTGCGGTAAAAGTACCTTCGACTCCTCGCTTGCTATCATCATAGGCTTTGATAGTCATGTTGGAAGGACTCAACTCAGTTGGCTTAATACCCAGCCTTGCCAGAATTTTCAGTGGGCATACATTGATGGAAGAGCCATCATCCACCATCACACAAGAAGTTCTCTTGCCCCTCACCTCAGCTCGGATGAACAAAGGCCTGTTGTGGTTTCTCCCTTCAGCCGGGAGCTCCTCGTCAGCGAAGGTTATCAGTACGGCTTCCTTCTGCACTGAACCCACAAACATAGCCGGATTAGCATCTTCCGGTATTACTATTTTACTCAAGGCTTCCACCATAGCTCGCCGGTGTTCCCCGGAAGCACACAATAATTCCCAGATGCTCAGATGTGCCCGAGTCTTCTTCAACTGCTGCAGCACTATACCACCCTCAGCTTTCTCAGTATTCTCGATTATCTCCCGACCTTCCTCCAGGACTTCCTTTCCCTTCTCTTTCTCAGCAGTATCACTGTAAAAGCGCCCACTCCGGGTCATGCCTTTCACTTCTTCTTCCTCACCCCCACTTGAGAAGTCTTCCCAGAAATCTTTTCTTTGTTCTGCCTCATCTTCACTATTACTGTCCCAAATACCGAGGCAAAAGGCTGTTTGGTCAAAGGTTTGGAGGACAAGGTCCTCTGGTAGGCCAGAGTTGATCATGTAGGTAGGTGGGGGAACAGAGTGATAATTGGGTAGAGGTTGCGGTGAGTGTTTGGTTGTTCTTTTTCAGGGTCGGGAATCTTGTGGGAGTCTATTAGGTCTTGGACTTCGTGGCGAAGCCGGGCACAGTTATCGGTGTCATGACCAGGCTGTTGGTGGAAATGGCAAAAGCGGTTCATGTTTAGGTTTGATGGGGGAGGATTTGGTAGTGGTTTTGGTTCGAGGGGTTTTAACAGCCCTTGCCTCAGTAGCTTCTCGAGTACCTTGGACAAAGGTCTACCCAAGTTAGAAAAGCGCCTATTCTTTATGGCTGCAATCTCTGCAGTAACAGGCTTAGCTCCTGAGGGTCCTCCGACAGTCCTCCTGTTCAAACTATAGAACTTTCTGTTCTCAGCCTCCTCCTCTTCAATATCCATCACAGTTTCCCTCAGCTGGCGGAAATCTGCAATCATCGAAGTCATTCTCCTCAGTTTACTATAGATCGAGGGCTTAGTCCCCTTAATGATCATCTTGATCTGATCTTTCTCGGAAGGCCTGGTCTGCATCTTTAAGAGCTGGCTTCTCCAACGGTCAACATACTCCTTAAAGCTCTCCTCAGGCTTCTGCTTAGTATTCTCCAAGTCGCGGAGCGACAGGTCGATCTCTAAGTCCGTCACATACTGCTTCAAGAAGGCATCAGCCAACTCCCTCCAATCTTCTTTAACCTTCTTCTCAAGGCTATGATACCAAACCACAGGTGCCCCCTCGAGCGACATCCCGAACATCTTCTGGACTTGGCGCTGAGATAGGCCAACCGAACTCATCACTGAGACATACTGCCTCAAGTGGACTCTCGGGTCTCCGTTCCCGTTGAACTTAGCAATATCAGGCATTTTGAACTGCGCGGGCAACTGTTCCTCAAAAGTCATTGAGTCATAATCCAATAGATCCTCATGCTTCCCCTTCAACTTACGGGTGACAGACTCCATCTGATCACGGAGCTTTTGCATTTCAGCCTGAGTCCCAGCTATCCTACCAGCGGCATAGTCAGCCAAATCATCATCAAATACCGGAGCATCATCATTCAATCCATTCTGAGGGCTCTCCCGCCTCTCATTCTCAGATCCTCCCGCAGCGCGGGGCACAGCCATACCAGACATGGCAGCAGTCAGAGCTTGCAGTTGTTCAGTCATCTTGGCGAAGTTAGCTTCCATCTGATCCATTCTAGACCCCTCGTTGACGGATTCACTCATATTCGCTGAAGGTCTTTTGACTAATCTCCCCTCTTCTCTAACCCAACGGGAATCTATGTTGCCTCTTTTAAGGCCACGTGTCAGTGCATATGTGTGCGATGCATGTAATATATGAAATTATAAAAAGAAAATTTAAACTACGTGGCCCATTATCATTTTAAAGTTTTCAATCACACCATCGCGCGGTGCAAACTTGTCCCAGTTGAAAAGGCCCAACAGGTTTACACTTTGCGGTGATATGGCTAAATGACTTCAAATAATAAGAGGCCCTATTCACAAAATGGCCCACCGGCATTCTAGAAGCTTTTGGCCCAACTGTCAAAAGACACAAACTTGTCCCAGTTTAAATGGCCCAACAGGTTCATACCCTTTGACAGAAGGTCCAACTGGATCCAAATGACGGCGGCCCATCACACATAATTATAAGATAACTAACTACGGGTTCTTATGGCTAAGGTTCACGAGTGGATTCACGGGGCGCGGACAAAGGCTCTCGCTGACGAAGGTTTGCCCACAACTAGGACTCCCCACTCAAGGGTTCAAATGACCAAGTGAGCGTACCTTTTTTATACCTTACGGTACGTGCCAACGAGTTATGGTGTGTGACTAACTGTCGAATGAATTTCCCGTTGTAGATTCCCCAGAGGGAGGGTGGAGCGAGGCTCTCTTAAATACCCAAGCCCCTTAGGCTCTTATCGCTTGGTGTCAGGAATAAACAACGAGTCCTCCAAACTAGTCTATCACAACAAGCTACGGGTAATGATCATCTAGGTGCCTTCACAGCTTTTCCTCGAAAGGTAGTGAATGAAGGAAGACACCCAACCACCACCAAGCCTTAACTAAGCCTTTGATTAACCCCCTCAACCCACTACAGACACGGTCAACTAATGCATAAATTATAAACAACACAAGACATGATTTCGAGGCCGATTCTCTATCCCCAGTGGAGTCGCCAGACTGTAGACAACAGAACTGGGCGACGCATGCTGTTCTAGACTCAGGGCCTAGTTGAGAGTACGGAATAGTCCGCGGGGGACTAAACCGGAGAATAATGGAGTCGCCACCCGGTGTGAACCGGGACAAAGGTTTAAGGCCGCACTCACCCCTCGCAAGGGAAGACCTCAAACCGTTGGGTTCGGAATGGTCCCTTACTTATGTCATTGTGATGATATAATTCATGCAATAAATCGACCGCATCTACTCAATAATAATGTTCAAAGGTCACTTAGGTCTAATATGCTTCCGCTAACTAAATCCTAATCTAAGTTTGCATACTTGAAAGTAAATCTTTAAATAATAAACACGCAATATCACACATTGAACATATTAAGCCATCAAACCAATGCAAACAAATAACGATTTGAACATAAATATAAACTAAATTAAATATCACGCATAAAAAGAAACATAATCATGCTTTGAAATTAAATAACGAAACTAAGTTAAGATATGCTTAAAATAATAAATAAAGAACCTAGAACTACATCATGCTCGAATACAAATTTGGATGAGACGAGATACATGTATCTTAAGTGGTACGTGGCATTGTATCCCGAGTGCAGACCATACTACCGTCCATTCGGAATCGGCTATGGAATTTACGTCCGGGTTTCCATCCGATATACCACAAAAGGGAACACATGTCCCGCTCATCCAACAATCAAATCATGCCTCAAACGACTCTCATGCAATTATATATCAAAAATAAATAAATAAACAAAAAGAGATAAGTAAAAGGGTGCCCTCAGGTCTAACCTCTTTTGTCGTCTCAAGAAAGGGCGTTACACGTCCGTTGGAAGGGCGAATGATCCGATACTTTTCCGATTGGTTTGCTCACTGTTTTTCCTCGTTGTTTTGATGCTCGGGCTGCTGTTTTAAGTCCGTTTCACCACCGTTTGGTCGCTGCGTTTCAGGTCACTGTTTTGGGCATTTTTGGACTGTTTTGGGTGATTTTGGTGGTCTCGGGAGGTGCGTTTGTAAAGGTTTTTTTGGGGAAACTTTTTGGGGATTTCTGGGATGGTTTTAAGATGGTTTTAGGACTGTTTTGATGGGCTAAGGACGCAAAGAAACTGACCAGAACAGAAGCTTGAACGTGGCAGTTCACTAGTGCAGTGAAGCCGTTTTCAGGGGGCTGTTTTGGCGCTGATTTGGAGCTACTTTGGGGGATTTTTGCGGCACTTAAGGGCTGGAAATAAGGTTTATTTTAGGGTGTTTTAGGGCTGTGAATGGTGGTTAAAAGTCGGCTAAGGAGGGGTGTGTTTCAGGCTTGGGCGTGAAAAGGTGTTGGTGAGGAAGGGGGATGCGGCAATTGGGTGGATTCTTTCTTCAGGGATGCGGCAATGGAGGCTTTTGGAGGATGCTTGGGCGTGTGATGGAGGCTTAGGAGAGTGCTTTAGGCGTGTGAGAGAGGTATGTGAGCTAGGGTTGTGAATGGGGGTGAAGGCCTCTTTTTATAGGCAAAGGAGAGGAGGTTTCCCTTATACGACTAGGAGAAGGATTTCTATTGATGGTGACATCTTTCTAATAAGGAATGCATCTTAATTAGGATTTGGGATTGGATTTGATTTGGTAATGATTTTATTTGATTTCTTTTATTTAGGTAAGGATTTTATTTGATTTAAACATGTGATTAATGTGTATATACCTAAATAAAAGAGGGAATGGGCGTGAATTGCTTCTAATGGGCATGGGCTTGGTTTGACTTGGGTTGACTTGGGTTGACTTGGGTGTTTTGGGTTTGGTTTGGGTTTGGTTTGGGTTTTGGGCCCTAGGTAAGCTTTAAAACGGAAATCCAACAAGCAACCGAAGCTAAACAACTCAGATAAAATCCAACAAAATTCTAATTTCCAATTTTACCCTTCCAACATCTGTTTCCCGCAACTTTCATGACTAAAGAAGTAGTTGCCTCAATACGAGACTCATCATCGGGCTGATATGCAAAAATGCAATGCCTACACCTACGTATTTATCAGGTAGACAAATCATTTGTCAATCACTCAATAGTGACTCCTGGGTTTCTAGTCCTGGTCGTTCTCATTGTGACTCCTAAGGCAGGCCCACAATGAGACGTACCAAGGTTAAATCTGTCAATGATAAACTCAAGCTACTTGTGTAACCTGACAGCTAGGGCACGTTCAGGATTGCACTTTCGCTTGAATTTATCTAGTATCTGACATACATCTGTGTAAATAAATCTCTATCGGCTACACCCTCACAGTAGAGGCACGGTCGGATGTAGTCACGGAGAAAAATTCATAAATCGTATTGACAAGATGGACCATATAAGATGCATCAAATACATAATTACATTTAAACCTTATTAATTAGGGACTTTCTGCAAAGTGTCATACACCCTAAATCTAATCAAATTAGATTAAAAAAACATGTATAAACTGAGACAACAAGATTAAACATTGAATTTAATGGGCTAACCATATTAGGGGGCCTAGAATCAGACTCGCTCTGATACCATTTTGAAGGGATTATATGGCGGAAATCCGGTAACGCAGCGGAATAGTGGAAAATCAAAAATTTTCCGATTTCAAAATTTTTTCTCGGATCAATCAAATAAACTTATTTATTTAATTATCCAATTATTAAATTATGAAATATTACACAAGAAATCAAATTTTATATAATTACCAAATTACCCCAAAATTTTGCATTTTGTTCATTTTAGTCCTAAATTGTTCGAAATATTTTAAATAATTCTAAATCATTTCTAAGCTGATTTTAACATGTCATACACATCAAAAATCAAATTGCAACATGAACCCTAAATTTTTGTGCAAATACCGTGAGCCCTATTTTTTTTGCCAAATTGTGCATTTTTCTATTTTAATGTTCAAAACACATCAAGATGATATCCAATCAACATAAGATTTTATATGCATCATATAAATATCCAAATACACAACATAAAAGAAAATCCCCAAATTTGGAAGTGGTCTTAAACCCTATTTTTTAATTCAACAAATTGGACAAATTAGGCCAAATTAATTAAATCCGACACTTCAATCAAGTTTCTTCCACACCAATCAAGCCTCACCATAATGAAATAACTATAGAACAAATCTAGGACATTTAAGAGTGGGTCAATAACTCTAGAATGGCAACTAGTTTCTAAAACCATCAAAAGAATGCTTGTTAACATATTAGAAGCATTTTATGACCTTTTACATGCATTAACCCTATTATCAAACTTCCATCCAACAAAAACCCAAAGAATAAAGATAGAAAAACATGAGAACATCACAGCATGTAGCCTAGAACACAAGGAACATTTTCCTCTCTAGCAGTAAGTTGAAGAAACTTACTAAAATCCAAGCTTTTCTTTGTTTTTCTTTTTCTTTCTCTCAAGCTTCTTTTGTCTTCTTTAATGAAGTTTTTGATAAGAGTTTTAGGTTAATTAAAACCCTAAAATGAAACAAATAATTTATACTTGGAAAAATGGTCTTGGATGAATTTTTGTGTATATAAATATCAAGATATTATTTTGTTTCATTTAAGACATTTTCAACTTGTTAACTTTACATCATTACAACTTTAATGATTTGGTTAAAGTCAAAAAAGGCAACCAAAAAGCATTTACAAAATATCATAACTTAAAATATTTATATATTTAATTAATTTAATTATTTAACAATTAAATAATTAAATAATTATTTAAATATAAATATATTAAATATATATATTATATTTACAATAAATATCAAATACATATATATTTATGATATTAGTCAAATATCTCAATTTGACAATTAATTAATGTGTATTTGAATTAATCTAACATTAAATGAAAATACACAAAAATTAAAGAAATGACTATCGGGTCCCAAACACATGTATTTTTCGTTTAACCTTTAAATGACTTTATAAATAATTAGTATTATTTATAAATATTGTCATAGTGCTCTACGAGTATATTTCATTAGTGAGACTCTCTAGATTCAGGCATATCCGTCACGAAATCCAATTTCGTGTCCATAATTTACCCACCCGTAAACTATAACGACCACGGATAAACTTGTTGAATCTTACAGGTCGAGGTCATGGCAAATGTATAAATCCTCCGTCATAAGTATCCGGATATATCCCAGATATATAGATGTAAATGTCAAATTTCTATATGGATTATCCCGTCGATGTGTCTATTAGTAACCTCTAAAATAACACTTAGAACTGACTTCTAAAGTGTACCATGGGCCCATGGTTTTTATCTAATTGCTAATCATATATGGACAACATATGCTCTGTACACAGAACTGACAGATCCTATCTCAACACACACAGGACACCCTAAGGATCTTTCTACACCCAACGAACAGACAGGGGTCTGATTTTAATATATCGGTGACGTGACTGCCATTTAAGTGTAGAAGATGCCTCATGTGCCCACAATGCCATCTCAAGTCGAAGAATCACAAATGCTACTCAACCCGAGAAGATTCTTATTAACATTGGTGTATCATCCATTAAGAATCTTCGGTGAGTCGTTCAGTGTTTATCTGCTATAAACACCTACATGTCTATATGAGTCTCCAAGACTCATGGTTCATTGAGAAACCATTGGAATCATGTATTCGAGTATACAACATGTACCGGTCTCAACGGGTTTACTATACTGACCAAGTAGTGTAAACCTTGATCAGGAACTGTCTGAGAAGGACAACGTCATGATACTACTCAATGTCAGTTGCGACATTTTATAACAGCATCATGACTAGTCATTCTAAGGTCATTACGACTTTACCATATTAAAAGATATCTTACATTACATAAACTGCTTATATTATTCAAAATAATAACGTTTTACAATAGTATTCTTAAAAAAATACAACCGGGAATTGGTGCTCTGATCACCAACCCCAATAACATCTTCCATACTTAAATAGTAGTCATGTCATCGATCTATTTCGATCAGACCTCCGCCTGTTTGTTGGGTGTGGACAGATCCTCAAAATGTCATGTGTTTGTCAAGAAGGATCCGTCAGTTTTGTGTACAGAGCATAAGTAGTCCATATATGATAACCAATCAGATAAAATCCATAGGCCCATGGTACACTTTAGAAGTCAGTTCTAAGTGTTCTTTTAGAGATTGTTAATAGAGATGTCGACGAGATTATGTTGGGTTTCTAGATTTAGTCCCAAGATCAAATCAAGCATAAAATGTGAATAAATAACAAAGAAGAGTGGCGGAAACACACTTACATTGATCGGTTTATGGATGCCTCAAACAACAAAAATTTTGCTCCAAGAACCTCCAAGATTCGGCCAAGATGAGAAGTAGAAGCTCCAAGCTTTTTCTTTGTTTCCAAGCTCTTAGAGTAGGTTTCCCTATCACCTCTTGATGATTCCTTGAAGGTGCTAGCCTTTGTGAATTTTGTAACAAAATCACTAATCTTTCTCCTTGTGAATTTGGCCAAGAGAAGAAAAATTTGGGAGAGTAAAACTATCTACTAGTTTCGGCAATGAGAGAGAAATAATAGGCTTGTGTGTTTGTTTAAAAAACAATAATTATAATCATATACCAAAAGTGAATTTGGTATTATTCATTCAATGCTTTGACTTTGGAGTGTAAAACAAGCTTCCACCAACTCCACAAAAACACATCAACCAAAAGCAACTAAAGGTGACATGTGATGTGACATTTGATGTGACATGTGAGCCCCACTCGATTCCAATACGAGTGGGCCCGCAAACACTCCCGGGCTCGGGTTCACTAATTCTGAATTAACGAACTTCCGTCGCGACGTAATTAAATCGATTTTAATTAAATAATTATGCCTAGTAAAATTACTATTCACGTCGCTAACGAATTAATTCTAAATTAACTCGCTTGCCGAATTAAAATCTAATTTTAATTCCGCGTCGAAATCTAATTTCGTCTAATATATCAAATATATTAATTTAACGATTAATTCCAAATTAATCTCTCTCTCTTCAAATAGTACTTTATCCAAGATAAAGTCTCTCCGCAATTAATCCCAGATTAATTAAGTTCGAATCATACGTCATCGGTGAATCTTCGGGAAGCGACCCAAGAGATCCCTGGATATGTTGGCAGTAAATCCGGTCGTCGGACTATCCAAACAAGTACGTACCTAGTACTACATTTTTACCGATTTACGAGACAAGGTTGGCTTCTAGCAAAATGCCATGCCTACCCAATTCTCCAGAAATATTCTTAATGGAATATACGATTTATATCAGGCGTAATATACCAAAGTATTACGTATTGCGTATTGCGATCCAGTATCGGATGTTCACGTGCAAGGCCTGGGGCTGGAATAGTGTCTGCCCCGTATGAAGCATATATCGGATGTCAAGTAACTAGTCTCTTTAAATCGGATAATCCTGACCTTGTCATATTATCCCGATGGTTGCAACACAATAGAAAACCAGTTTTAAATCCTTGCGTGATCATCATCTCCATATGTCTGAAGTGATACTTCCGTCTTGACATGACATCCAATACACTACGATTCTCAATAAACCCAGAAGAGGAGTACGCAGAACCTGTTAAAGTCCTGGATGACCAAAACCAAAGCATATCTATTGTCGCAAGTACTAGAGATGCAAGTCTCAGGTTAAGACCAAATACACCTACCCTGAAGCGAACTCTCATAGACACATATACATACTACCAATGGGATTCCGCGGGGTCTATCCAGAGCGAAGCTGTTTTCCGTACCATCGGTAAAACACAACCTCATATCGCACTTGCATAAGTATCCAATATTTAAATATAAAAGAACTATGTCGTTATGCCCTTACAATGCGCACAAGTGCAATACTAGTCTATTCTGTATTATCGATGTCCAATCTCGATAATACTACGACTAGGGATATTTAATGATTAAACCTTTATGGATTGACACTGTCTCATATCATCTCAATCCGGAACTAATCATAAGGACTTCTACCATTTATATATCAAAGTAAATAAATACAAAACGGTAAAAGACAATTTCATTACTACATAATTAATTTTGTACAAAAACACAATGTCTTTTACAAACAGTGACGCTATGGGTCATAATTGTCCAACAGATTGTCCCTATAAAGATTTGACATTTACATCTATATCTCTAGGATATATCCTGATATCTGTGACGGAGGAATTATACATATGCCATGACCTCGACCTGTATGATTCAGCGAGTTTATCTGTGGTCTTCATAATTTACGAATGGATAAATTATGGACACATAATTGGATTTTATGACGGATATGCCTTAATCTAGAGAGTCTCGCTAGTGAAATATACTCGTAGAGCACTATGATAACTTTTATGAATAATACTGATTATTTATAAGTCGTTTAAAGGTTAAATGAAAAATACATACGAAACGACCTAATAGCCATTTCCTAATTTTTATGTATTTGAATTTAATGATATATTTTATTAAATACACATTAATTAAATATCAAATTGTGATATTTAACATATATCATAAATATATATGTATTTGGAAATTTAATGTAAATATAATACATATATTTAATATATCTAGATATTTACCATATACCAAAATTCGGCCAAGGCTTGTTGGTGGAGGTATATATTGTTTTTTTTCCATTTTAGTAGGTTAAGGGTTCATAAGTTACCAAAATAAACACAAAAGAGTTGAGAGAAAAAATTTTGAAGGCAAAGAAGAAAGCTTGGAAAATCTTTGTTTTTGTAAGTTTTTCTTTAAAGTCTTCAACATAGAAAATATTTCTAACATGATTAGCTTCAATATGTGTTGCTAGGATGTTGTCTCTACACTTATAGTTTGTGTTTTAATTGGTTGTGAACTTGAATGAAAGATGTATGTATGTATGGTTTCCAAGTGAGCTTGAAATGGTTTCATAAGCTCTCTTTTGATTATTTGATAATCAAGTTTTCATTTTATAGTTTCTAAGCCACTCATTGATGATCTAGAATTATTCTTTAGTTGTTTCATGATGGTGAGACTTGTTTGGTGTGGTAAAGAATGAATTAAAGTGTTGGATTTAAAAGATTTGGTAAGATTTATCAATTTGAAGAAATTATAAAATTAGTTGGGGATTTTCATATATGTGATGTATTATAATGTGTATATGATGTATATTAATTTTTGGGTTGATTGGATTTGATCTTAGCATGTTTTGAACATAAAAGGACCAAATTGCAAACACTAAAAAGTCCGGGGTGGTTTCGGCAATTAGACAAAAATTAGGGATTTTGTTGCAATCTGATTTTGATGAGTTGGACTTGTTGGAAATCATTTTAGAAATGATTTAGAATCAACCAAAATTATATTTGACAATTTTTGGACTGAAATGATCAATTTACAAAGTATTGGGGTAATTCGGTAATTACCAAAAAATTTGATTTCTTGTGTAATTTTTCAGAATTTGATAATTGGGTAATTAAATAAATAATTTATTTAATTATTCCAAGAAAAATATTGAAATTGGAATATTTTGATTTTCCGCGATTCCGCTGTGTTACCAGATTTTCGCCATAAAACTCCTACATATTCCCCATGACATGGTCATCACTCAGCTCATGAAGTATTTCCAGCTGAATTTGGATGACGAGGTGGTCTAATTTGAGAATCTGACTATCATTAAACATGGTTTCTGCGACGGAGGAGCCTTTATTGTATAGACGCATGTAATATTTTCATGATAAATATAAAAAATTATATATATATATATATAATATATATCATGATAAAAATTGATAGTAATTCGATTATTTAATTATTTTTATTTATTTGTTTGGTAGATCGTCGTGCTACGCAGAACTAGCCATCACATAGTGATCATGTTGCCGATGATCCTCCAAATGGCTCTAATAGCGCTGGTCATCCGCCAGTAGGCTCCAATGGCGCTGACCCATCTCACGCTTGTCATCCTACATGTGATCTATTATTCACTTTGTTACGTGACCACGTGATTACGATAGAGGAGGGTCAGACGAGGTTCGATGAGCGAAAAAAGAGAATGAATGATCAACAAAAAGGAATGGAGCGGTCACTGACCGACATAATCACACGCATAAAATGTAAGCGCACGTATCTTTCAAGGAGTGTAAATATGTATCGATCTCACGAAGACTTAATACCTAAGCTATTAATTTATGAAGCCAAATTTTACGAGTATCTAATATATTGGTTGTTTGATTAGATGGTGACTTCAAACTAAAACAAGTAAATAAAACATTGCGAAAGTAAATTAAAGGAAAATTCAATATTATTAAAATATCCAAGATTGTGAATCCTTCCAATATCTTTTTAAAGATGAACCTGGAACACGAAATTATACAAAGGCCTATGTCGATGATCAGATGTAAATACTCAGTGTAACCCAATTAATCACATGTTTATGTCAATTAAGTTACCTGAATTCGTTAAAATTAAGTTCCAATTGTGGTTACCTTCGCCCGACAGGTATATGTCTATCCTGAAAGGAAATCTATTAAAGGATTATCCATCCTCAAGGAAGAGCATGGGCTATTAAGTCTAAGGCTGAAACCTAAAATTCCTTTGTCAAGTTTATTTTAAGTTTACCATATCAATCTTATTAATGGCCAGTTAATAAGAAGTATTAAGCTTAAGACTTAATAAATAAACCTTTATATTACCCAAGACATGAAATAACCCCTTATAAACTGGTGATATTGGAATTCATCACAACCCCAGATAACTGGTTTAGTTACAACACATATCTAAGACTAGTAAAAGCTTAAATAAAGTAAAAGACATAAAGTAAATCTTGGAAATTACAAAGGTAAAAATACAACAAAAGAAAATATTGGGGATAGAGGATCCATTTTTATTACTTTTATTTCAGATATCTCCCTTATTATAATATATTAACTTTGTGTGATAATTACCAACCGACATATAGGCGATATCCTGATTTAGTCAAATTTATCATTAATTCCAACCGACCATAAAGGCGGTATCCAATTTAGTCAGGTTAAAAATAATTTAATTAAGTCCAACCGACCATAAAGGCAGTATCCCATTAAATCATGTTTTAAATAGTTTATATATTATAATTAAGAGAGATTAATCTAAATATTAGTAATAAAGCTTAACATTTCACCCCAGCATAGGGGAGTTACCTCCTCATACTGAATAAAGAAAATAAAAACTGAAAAGTAAAGAAAAGAAAGTACTACTGCATAAAGTAAATAAAATTAAATGCAGAAAACTGTAAATAAACAAGCAAGATATAATCTTCTTAGTATTCTTAAGGAATTCCTTTGAAGAAAGTATGATTTTACGAATAAAATTCGGCCTCAATTTATAGGAAAATTTTGTGCCTCCGCGTCACGACTCGTAATTGATGTTGGACGCGTGGCACGGGCTTCAGGAGATGATGACATATGGCGCGGCAGAATTATTAGCTGAATTATTGCTTGGCGTCGCGATGCGTAAGGGTTTTCATGTCACTGTTGGAAAATATGCTTATGAGTAAGCTATTAGAGGCACAATTTTAAGCATAGTCCACTTCGTGTTAGTGGTTGGTATTGACTGATTCGGAAACTCCTCTGTGAGTAGTTCGAAATGGTAAATTTATATGCTTAAAATGGTGCTTGGGTGAATGAGAAATTGTTGCTCAAAGTTCACCCATTGCTGTTGGAAAATAAAGGGAAATGTGCTTGTCCCACATGGGAAAGCTATTAGAGAGAAAGTGTCTTTATATATGATTACTTATATGTAGATGGGTAAGTGTTATAAGGATATATGGTCTCTCTAAGTGCGCGCGTAGGGGGGTGCAAATCAAAATCCGATCAGGCTTGACTCGTGTGCACCCGCGTGTCCTGCGTACATGAATGCCATACCAAATTGTGCGGGCCTGGCCCAACCAATTTTTGCTTGTCTCTTTATTTTTCCAAACCTTTTGAAGTGTTCCATAAAAGTTAATTAATTCCATTAATTAATTTGTTACTTCAATCGAAAGGTCCCTCGTTAATATGATTAATGGCATACTTATCTTATTTTTTCCTTCTATATATAGAAAGCATTATTTTCAGGTTTAAGAAAATAAGATACAAAACTCACGAATTCGGTTTTAAAAGAAAAAATAGGTCTCTATGTTTTCTTTGTTTTGGGAAGAGTTCAAACACTTTAATGGTTCGTCGATAACGGGTTTTGGTGGTGCCCATACTCTTTCGTTTTCCGTTGTATCCTGGGAAACAATCGTCTCACGTTCTACTGCACCTTCGGTAGGGGACGAATTTGTTTTAAGGATATTGTTGACATCAACAAGCCTCAGAATAATGAAACTTTGGGTCTGATCTTCTTTGCTGTTTCGATTTCCGACTTGGTTCTTGGAACGTCAGTTGCTGATTTCAAGCTCCGCTCTCAGGGCCTACCTCCTCTCTCAGGGTCTGCCTCCGCTCATCAGGGTCTGCCTCAGCTCTCAGAGTCTGCCTCTGCTCTCAGGGTCTGCCTCCGCTCATCAGGATTTGCCTCTCCTCTCAAGGTCTGCCTCTGCTTTTAGGGTCTGCCTCTGCTTTCAGGGTCTGCCTCTGCTGTGTGGGTCTGACGTAAGGGTCTGATTTTAAGGTCAGTCGAGAGGGTCTGCTGGGCTGAAATTAATCCTAATTCAGATTTTCTTGTAACTACTATAATATTTGTACTATATTCACGACGTTAACGTCAACATGACGTCAGCAATGATGTGTTTCAATGATGAGTGTCGACAGCATGTGATGGTGACACGTATCCGGCGCAAGTTAGCAGATTTATTTTGATGTTGACACGTGGCAAGCGCATGTTAGCAAATGCATATGATAGTAAAATTTCTCTGATTGTGACATGAGTCCGGCGCATGTTAACAGTTTCCGTTGCACGTTAGCAGACGACGTATTTTAGCAAACGATACATTTTAGCCGGAAATTTACATTTTACATTTTTTGTCCGTGTTTCGTTATTTTGGCCCCGAATTGATTCTAGAGAGTCCTGTTATTTTATTTACCTACAAAATACCACAAAACACATCAAAATATTTACAAAACTTAAGAAACTATACAAAATATTAAGTCAAATGAGTGAGAAATAGTGATTTATTTACCACTTATCAGTCACTATAAAAAGCGTTAGAAATTCTGGAGGATGTCAGCTGGGAGAGATATTAGACCTGATGATGTATCAGCTAACATTAATTTTGATGCTATGTAGTTTTTTTTTTATATATATATTTTATATTATTTTCATTTTGATGTATAGTTAACTGTTTTGATTTATAGTTAATTGTTTGTATAAATATTCCTTAATAATATTTCGAATCTCTGAAGTTTCAAAATAAAAAAAAGTCCAATATCGACTTCAGAGAATGTGGATTCTCTGAAGTTCACTTAAGATAATGTAGGGGTGGCAATTTAGGTTAGGATTCGTTTATTCGTTCGATTCGATTCGATTAGCTTTAAAATGAATACGGGTTTAAAAAAATAGATTCGTTTAATAAATGGATCAATTCGATTCGATTCGTTTATTAAATGAAACGAATACAAATTTAAGATCATTGATTCGTTTATGATTCGTTTTATTATATTTTTTTTTAACTATTTATTGTTATTTTCCAATTAAGATTCGAGAAATTATGGTTAATTACCATATAAAAAATAATATTTTCGATATTTGGTGAGGTATTTTTAGTAAATATATTAATTACATATTTAATATGTATATATTTATGAAGAATTAAATTAAATTAATTATGGTAAATTAGATTATTAAATAATATCATGACTAAACGAATCGATTCGTTTAATAAACGAATAGAATACGAATCCTGATATTAGGATTCGTTTAATAAACGAATCGAATACAAATCCATCATATTTTGATTCGATTCGTTTATAATTCGATATAAATTCTATTCACTGATTCGTTTTTCCACCCTAAGACAATGTGATTATTTTTACAAAACCTAAATGTTGGGGTCCATTTTAGTAAATAATAAATTTTTGTTGGCTAGTTTTGTTAAATTTCCTTTTGTTAAATGATGAATACTAAAAAGTGCATATTTATTATACGATAAGTCAATCATTTTATACTTATAATTTCACTAATCCCCTTAAATTGACACATTTTTGAAATAATATTTTAAGTTATGCTTTGAGTATTTTTACTGTGTTATTTTATGTTTTTGATAGGTAAAATATTACTCGGAAGCTTGACTAGACAAACCATATTTGGAAAAAGACAAAAATGGAAATTCTGCTTTTGTGTCGTGACGCACCTAATAAAATGAAGACGCCGCTGAACCCGCCAATCTCTCGACATGTGTCCCCATCGTGGCCCTTGCGTCGCGACGTGTAGAGAAAAATCTGCCTATAAATTGAAGCATCCAGTATAAGAAAATTTCATACTTTCTTTCTTGATTCCTCTGTATATCTTGGAGAGAGAGTGTCTTGTTTGTTTATTTACTTAAAGCTTAATGTCTTTTTCTTTCAGTAATAAAATTACGAGTATATTTAATTACAAAATAAGTAGATAATTTCATTTCTACTAGGGTCAGGGTGAAGCTTTTATCATGAAAACTTAGACTAAACTCGCTTATATTATAATAAATAAATTGAAATCTTATGATTAAAACTTGATTTAGATATAGATTAATTATTGAGAATCTTTCTACCGCCTTTATGGCTGGTTTTATCTTTCCACTTTTTTTATGGCTGATTTTATCTTTCTACCGCCTTTATGGCTGGTTTCATCTTGCTACCACCTATGTGGATGGTTTTATATGATTTTGGCATAATTAAGTACCTTGGTAGGACTTTTTATAGACAAACGGTGCACCGCCTTTATGGTTGGTTTTATATTTTTGGCATACTTAGTACCTTGGCAGGACTAATTATTGACAGAAATGACTACCGCCTTATGACTAGTTCTTTATATGGCATAATTAATTCCTGAGATAAATCAAAAGGGTAATTGGTAATTTATATATTATAGTTAAGCGAGATTTCTAAGTTCAAAGGTTAAAAGTGGATCCTCTAACTCCAGCAGTTCATTTCAGTATTGCATTTTAAATCTAAAAATCACCAATTACTTCAAACAAGTCAAAGTTTTCTTTCTCGTACTGCTCATCATTCTATTTTGCTAAATCTCTTCCCTGTGGATTTAACCCCAAACTTACCGGGTTATTTTATTACTTCGACACTCTTATACTTGGGAGTAAAAGATCACTTTTTGAGCGTGTCAAGTTTTTGATGCCGTTGTTGGGGAAGTATTATTTAGTAGATAAAGTTGTCATTGTAATTATTTTCTTCTTTCTCTACTTTTCTTTTCTTTGTTTTTATTTTGTATCTTGTTTTTTTGGTTAATTTCTGCATCTTATTTTCTTTTCTTTTCTTGTATTTGTGTAAGATCCAAACTATCTTGATTGATCCTAAATCAACCCTGAACCCAGAAATCTCACATATAGACAAACCTTGTTTCTACTTTTTCTTAGTTATAGGAAATAGAAAAATCAAGTCAAAAGGTGCTTGTTGTTAATCAAAGAATTTTTGAACCATTCCTATGTAGAGATGCTCTCATAAAGCTTCACGAAAACATAATTCAAAACATTGAGAAATTTGAATAAGATATTTAATTGAGATCGGGATTAACAAGGGTTAGAAAATATTTTTAAATCTCAATCATTGCATCTATATTTCTTTTATTTATTCTTTTCATTTTGTCAGTTTAATTTCCTTTTTTAGTATTATTTTTGCAATTTCATATTTTTGCATATAGTTTGTCTTTAAGTTGCATGAAACACCGATCTCAAACATCTAGTAGTAGATTAAAAAAGAGTCTCAATTACCTTCATTGTTTGTAAGAATGGCTAAAACCAAATTAAAAATCCACATGGCCGAGTTGAAACCCCAGTTAATCAGGAAGAAAACGAGTCTCAGAATGAAGATCCTAATCATCCTAGGACACTCAGACAATTCATGAATCCCACTAGGACAAGATCAACATCTTGCATTATTTTTTCTCCAGAAGTAGTACGTTTTAATTTTAAATCGAGTGTCATCAATCTTTTACCCATATTCCACGGTCTAGAATCAGAAAACCCTTATAAGTACTTAAGAGAGTTTGAAGAGTTATGTAACACTTGCACATACCAAAATTGTAGTATGAATATAATTCGGTTAAAGTTTTTCCCTTTTATTTAAAGGATAAAGCTAAAATTTGGCTACAAACCTTAGGTTAGGATTTATTAGAACATGGGATGATTTACAAGAGCATTTTCTCAAGAAGTTCTTCCCCCGCATATGATGAATTCCTTTAAAAGAAGAATCGTAACATTCACACAAGAGTCGGGGGAAACATTTTACCAATGTTGGGAGAGGTATAATAAGATGTTAAATATTTGTCCACATCGGGGTTTGAAACATGGAGGCTAGTTGCCCATTTCTACAAGGGTTTAACACCCCAAGGTAGGCAAGTAGTGGAGATGATGTGTAATAATGAGTTCAGGGATAAAGATCCCGAAGATACACTAGATTACCTAAAGCACATAACAGAGAATACACAACAATGGGATACAATTGATACCTATGAGTCATCTGTGAAACCACAACCATCTGGTAGATGTATGTTTAACCTTAGGGAATACCATGACATTTCTACTAATATGCATCTTTGTCTAAAAAAAATTGAGGCTTTAAAAACGGGGAGGAGTAATCATGTCAAGTCAGTTTAGGAAGTCATATGTCAAATTTATAGTTTAAATGAACATGTAACAGAAGTTTTTCCGTCCTTACCAGTCATGAAAGAATGTCTCCATGAACAAGTCAGTTCCATAAACAAATTTAATAGACCAAATCCAAACACCCATACTCATAAACCTATAATTCTCATTGGAGAAACCATCCAAACTTCAATTGGAGGAATGATAAACAAGCACAGCCTTCACACCAACCTCCCCAGGTTCACCAGAATTTTTGAAATTCCTAGAATATGCACCATATGTCCCACCACATAGGAAAACCATTGAGGATAACTTGAATGCATTCATTGAAAAAAAAAAAAAAAAGAAATCATAAATAACCAAAATTCACAAATAATGAATTATTTGAAAGAAACTTTTGCTAAAATTACATTTGCATTAACCATTAATGAGAAGGAAAGTTTCCTGTAAAACCACAGTCAAATCCCAAGAGTCATCTAAATACTCAACAGGGTAGTTTTGGAAATCAATACTTAGACCAAATTAAATATATTATTACTCTTCGCAATGATAAGAACATCCACAGACCTATTCTTGAACCTCGTGAAACTGAGAATAAATTAGAATCAGAGGGTAAGGAAGGGGTTGATGAGCCATTACCCATCATCAATAATAACAGCTTTTCTCATGCACCTCCATTTCCTTAGGCATTAAAAACAAAGAAATTGTACCATTCCCCAGAGATTTAGGAAATATTCAAACAGGTAAAGGTCAATATTCCTTTGTTAGAATGCCATCCAACAGACATCATCTTATGCCAAATTTCTGAAAGATCTGTGCACTGTTAAAAGAAAACACCAGGTAAGAAAGAAAACTTTTCTAGCTGAATAAGTAAGTTCCATTCTCTCAACCAATAATGCATTAAAATGCAAAGACCATTGTTGTCCAACTATTTCTTGTATTATTGGACATCAAAACATTGAACATGCTTTGCTTGATCTTGGAGCTAGTGTAAATTTACTTCCATTTTTCTTGTTTATCAAAACTTAATATTGGTGAGATGAAACCAATCTCAACTACTTTTTTACTTGCCGATAGATCAGTAAGGTACTAAAAAGATTGTGGAAGATATTTATATAAATCGATAAATTCTTATACCTGTGTGCAACCTGTAGGCAGATAGTTATAGCCACTCCCTGTAATATTTGGTCGCCCATTTTAAGCAACAGTAAACACTTTAATTAATTGCAGGAGTGGACTCACGAATCTTTCTTTTGCATCTGAAATAGCTCTAAAATATTTTTAACATGTGCAAACAGCCATATCTGATGAGAGTGTTAGACAATTATGACCCATAGAGTCACTATTTGTAAAAGACATTGTGTTTTTGTACAAAATTGACTATGTAATATTGAAATTGCCTTTTATCATTTCGTAATTTATTTACTATGATATATAAATGGTAAAAGTCCATATGATTAGTTCCGGATTGAGATGATATGAGACAGTATCAATCCATAAAGGTTTAATCATTAAATATCCCTAGTCGTAGTATTATCGAGACTGGACATCGATAATGCGGAATAGACTAGTATTGCACTTGTGCGCGTTGTGAGGGCATAACGGCACAGTTCTCATATGTTTAAGTATAGGATACTTATGCAAGTGCGATAGGAGGTTGTGTTTTACCGATGGTACGGAAAACAGCTTCGCTCTGGATAGACCCCGCGGAATCCCATTGGTAGTATGTATATGTGTCTATGGGAGTCCGCGTCAGGGTAGATGTATTTGGTCTTAACCTGAGACTTACATCGCTAATACTTGCGACAATCGGTAAACTTTGGTTTTGGTCGTCCAGGGCTTTAACAGGTTCTGTGTACGCCTCTATTGGGTTTATCGAGAATCGTAGTGTATTGGATGTGATGTCAAGACGGAAGTATCACTCCAGACATATGGAGATGATGATCACGCAGGGATTCATAACTCGTTCTCTATTGTGTTGCAACCATCGGGATAATGTGACAAGGTCATGATTATCCGATTCAAAGAGACTAGTTGTTTGATATCCGATATGTGCTTCGTACGGGGCAGACACTATTTCAGCCCCAGGCCTAGCACGTGACATCTGATACTGGATCGCAATACGAGATACTAGGTATTCTACGTCTGACATAGATTATATATTCCAGTAAGAATATTTCTGGAGAATTGGGTAGGCACAGTGCTTTGCTAGAAGCCAACCATGTCTTGTAAATCGCTAAGCACGTAGTACGAGGTACCTGTTTTATCGGATAGTCCGATAACCGGATTTACTGCCAACATATCCAGAGATCTCTTGGGTCACTTCCCAAGGATTCACCGATGACAGTTGACTTAAATTAGAATTAATCTGGGATTAATTAAGAGAGAGAAAATTAATCTGAGATTAATATGAGCTTTATTTAATCTGGGATTAAAAGTGTTTAGTAGAGAAAGAACGCGATTAATTTGGAATTAATCGGTAAAATAAATTTAATAGTTAAATTTGATTTTTCTATTTAATTTATTCAAATGGGCTAAAATTAATATATCGGATATATTAAAATGGATTGGATTTCATTACGAGATTAAAGTCGGACTTTAATGCGAACGAACGAATTAATTTAGAATTAGTTCGTGAACGACGTTCGTAATATACGCGAGGCATCGTTATTTAATTAAATTAGATTTAATTATTTAGCGACGAAGGATCGTTTAATCGGATTAAACGGAACCGAGCCGCGGCAAATGCCCGTAGAGATATTTGAATTTCGGATTCAAATATTTGGAGCCAAAAGTGTGGTAGGTGTTCCCACCACACAACCACCTTGTTTTGCCTTAATGAATACCATTTACCAATCTCTACCTTGTTTTGGGTAAAAGGTGAAATGGTTTCACCTTTTGGTAAATAACAAAAAGGCATTTCAACTTGTGTAACACTTAAACAATCAAAAACACAAAAACCCTAAAGGAGCAAGGCTTGGCCGAATTTCCTCTCCCTCTCTTCTCTTTGATTTGTTTTTCAAATCAACAAAAGCTAGCACTTTGGAAGTGAACAAAGGTGATAGGGAAACTACTCAAAAGCTTGGAATCATCCTAAAGCTTGGAATCATCCTAAAGATTGGATCTTGGAGATCTTGGATCTCAAATTTTTAAAAGCTCTATCACTCATTGTAAGTATATTCCGCACCTTATAATGATCAAATCTATTGTTATGCATGCTTATTAGATCCTTATAATGTTCTAGGAACACTAACAATGGTATCATGAGCCTAATTTAAGCATGATAATTTTAGGGTTCTTGAACCTAAAAATTTGGGGCTTTTTGATTTTGAGCATGATTTTTTGAAATTGATGCTTTGAGTATGTTTACAACATGATAACTTAGAGTTATGCATGATTAGATTTGAAATAAATCAAAAGCAACAAAAATTAAAAATTGCTTAGTGAGGCCGAATGGGACTGTCCATATGCACTGCAGTTTTTGTTTTTTGAAACATGAAATAATGTGTTTGGATGCATGTTTAAATGATGATAGTTGGTTTAATATGATTAGAATCAATGTCTATAATGTTCATGTTAAAATCAAAGTGCATGTTGAGCATGAAATGATGATCTTAGGCTTCAATATGTCTCAAGCATGCAATGATGTGTTTTGGCTTGATTTTATGTTAAGCATGAATTATTAGTTTAAGCATGATTAATTAAGTTAATTAATATTTTGGAAATATTGAGTTTAATTAATTAATTATGGCTAATACACTTTAATTAAAATAATTGTGATATTTGGAATATTATAATTATGATAATATGCCTTTTAAATTGAATTGGGCTAAAAGTGTGTATTTGGGCCTAATGGGCTTGGTTTGACCAAGTTTGGTTTTGGACTTTTGGATTGGATCCAATTGGGCCCAAAACCAATTCCATGAAGTCCAAATACATCACTTGGCCCTTTAAAGAATTTGATTGGGCCTAATGGGCCTAAATTGATTTGATGGCAATAGGGTGATTCCTATTGGGCCTTGGCATTTTGGGTTTGATCCATTATGGCCAAAGCCCATGCCTTAAGAATCAATTAAAAGCCCATTGGACTTTAATTAAAATGACATTGGATGTTATTGGGCCTTTGAGACCCATCAAGAATGGATTTGGAATCCAAGTCTTTAAGGCAACTATGTAAGTGTAAATATTTAATTTGGAATTAAATAAGAATTAGTAATGAATACAAATAAATTGGATTTAAGTTGTAGTTCGATATAATTCAAGAATACGTACTCAAAAGTATTTATTCTTAAACGAGTTGGACTCGCGCAAATCAAATCATTGTTTGAACATTGGATGGTCATTAATCAAAGATTAATTAATTGGATTAGATTGATTGTAATAAACATGTTTTGATTGAATACATATATGTGATGTATGAATAACGTATATCGGATGGATATTAGAAGGGCAATGGTAATTTTGGAAATTGTAATAAGTTTAGAATTTATTAAATTGGGCCTGCGTGTCCAGCCTTTAATCTCATTACTCCTTGTAATTCTCTTCTCACCTATTCCCCCCAATGTATATGAGGTTTCTTTATTGTATTTTGTAAAAGGGTATGTGTTAGAATAGTTCTAGTCGGGGAGAGGAAAGGGAGCGATTTGTTCTAGGAACAATCTGTTTAAATATCCATCCGCATATCGTTATTAATTTACTTTTGCGCCTTATGATGTTTTAGAAGCATGCTTAAGGGTGTATGATGAGACCTAATCAAAGATAATAAATTGGATGCCAATTTACGCGAAAAACCCTCAAAAAATATTAAGCGTTTTTCCTTCCGTTGAGTGATTCTTACTCAAGATCCAAAGTTGGCATTGGCTTGTTGGCCAAAGTCAAGGCCTTTGTCAATTGCGGATGTGTTTGAATCATGAAGGTTTTGTTACATATCGGTGTCTTGTCCAAGTTGTGATTTGTTGGCCAAAGTCAAGATCACTTCTTGTCCATCGACATTGATTACGAAACTTTCCATGTCAATGGGTCCCGCTTAACTGGAATCATTAAGCTTGTTGTGCCAAAGCCAAGGCTTAGTTGATTCAGAGGAAAAAGGTTAGGAAAATATGTTTGACATATTGGCATATATAAAGTATATGTGTTTCGGACTTGGATGTCCACCTACCGGATCTAGGAATTGGATGAGATCCAATTGATCTTCGAGATCTACCTAGTTAAGTTTCATACAGCTTGTTGGCCAAAGTCAAGGTTGTATGTTATTTAACGGGATCCTAGCCCACTAGGAAACTAGGTTTCCCGAGTACTCGACAGAGGGTTAGAGGCTCGCCGAAAAATAGTGGGAGGCTAGTATTGAATTTGCAATTTCATTCAGATACTTAGCTTTACGCGCTTTCAAATAATTTCGTCAATATTACTTTATTAGTTGGACTAATATATTGTTATTTTTCTATGTAACAGTTAGACTGTACCCATTATCGTTGACTAGATAGTTAGACTATCGTAGATCAAGATGACTGGCAAAGGAAATGTCCGTGACATTATCATGGGAGATAATGTCTTCAAGGGCACGAATTTTGCAGATTGGGAAATGAACCTTAGGATTGTCCTAGGTTCAGAGAGGCTGTTGTATACTTTACAAAGACCTCTTGGGCCTAAGCCCGGACCGAATGAGACACTTGAGCTGGAGCTTTGGAAGACTCACAGCGATGATTGTGACACAACTCAGTCCATTATGCTTGCTTCGATGACTCAGCACTTTCGCAGACAAAAAGGGACTTGGATCCTTATAATATGTTAGCAAGGTTGCAAGATCTGCATCGCTCTAACAAGAGGATGCAGAGGTACGAGTTAGTCAAGAAGCTCTTTCGCTCACGCATGACAGATGGCATGTCTGTTGAGTCCCACGTGGCTCAGATGATTGCTGACATCGATGAGCTGGCCAACATGGGGATAGTCTTTGAGGCAGAGATTACTGTGGATATGATCCTGCAATCTCTCCCCGATCCTGGAGACAGTTCATCATAAATTATAATTTGATGAACACAGTGATACTCTTGGAGAGTTACTGTCAACTCTCAAGGAGGCTGAAAAGGAGCTTCAAAAGGGCAACAAGCGCGAGGCGCACTTTGCATCGACATCTCATGGACCTAGGGCTGGGCCCAAGGCAACTGGAGGTGTGCGAAAGAAGAAGCATATTCAAAAGGGCAAGGCCAAAAAGTCAAAGGCTTCTGGGAAGCCAAAGGACAAATCTCAGGATGTTTGCCTACAGTGCGGCAAGCGGGGTCACTGGAAGCGTGACTGCCGCGAGTACAAGGCGCTTCAGAAGGAGATAAAGGCGGGCAAGGCACCGGCCTCAGGTATGTTTGTTATTGAGATAAACATGGCTACTTCTAGTTTTAAAAATTGGATTTTTGATTCTGGTTGTGGTACTCATATGTACTGATGCGCAGGATCTGCAGATTAGCAGGAGACTGGCTTCAGGAGAGATTGATCTGCGTGTTGGAAACGGGACACCTGTTGCTGTTTTGGCCGTGGGCACTTTTGTTTTAGAACTGCCTTCGGGACATGTACTTAAACTATCAGACTGTTATTATGTACCTAGTTTGACTAGGAATATTATCTCTGTATCTTGTTTGACCCAATGCGGGTACACTTTTGTATTCCGAAACACTGGGTGTTTTGTTTATAAAGATGATTTTGAGATATGTTCAGCTGATGCTAATAATGGTCTTTATATTTTGAATATAAATCAATCTCAAACATAATGTAACAAACAAAAGGCTCAAACTAAGTAACAAAGATGAGACTTACATGTGGCATTGTCGTCTGGGACACATTAACAAGACTCGCATATCCACACTTTCGAAGAGTGGGTACTTGGACGGATTTGATCCAAATTCATATGACGTCTGCGAATCTTGCTTATTAGGCAAAATGCCTAAATCACCTTTTAGCGGTAAAGGTGTACGCGCCACCGAACTGTTAGCCCTCGTTCATAGTGACGTTTGTGGGCCCATGTCTAGCCAGGCTAGAGGTGGATTCGAATACTTCGTAACCTTTACGGATGATGCATCGCGTTATGGTTATGTGTATCTTATGAGACACAAGTCGGAAACTTTTGAGAAATTCAAAGAGTTTCGACACGAAGTTGAAAAACAGACCGGCAAGAGTATAAAGACATTACGGTCGGACCGTGGTGGCGAATACTTGAGCAATGAGTTTCTAGATTACTTGAAAGAATATGGTATTCTTTCACAGTGGACTCCTCCTGGAACACCGCAATTAAACGGTGTATCCGAACGGAGAAACCGAACTCTGTTGGACATGGTAAGGTCTATGATGAGTCGCACTGAGCTACCTATTTCCTTCTGGGGATATGCATTAAACAGTGCAGTTCTTATTTTGAATAAGGTTCCGTCAAAGTCTGTACAACAGACACCATATGAGATATGGACAGGAAAGAAACCGGGTTTCTCATTCCTAAAGATTTGGGGATGCTGGGCATACGTCAAACGTTTGGAAGGTACCAAACTTGAGCCCAAATCGGATAAATGCCTATTCGTAGGATATCCTAGGGAAACCAAAGGATATTACTTCTATCACCCACGAGAGAACAAAGTATTTGTTGCTCTACATGCGGTTTTCCTTGAGAAGGAATTCCTAAATACAGTGGTAAGTGGGAGGAAAGTAGAACTCGATGAAAATCGGAGTGATACTGTTCCTGGCATAGAATCCTCAACGGAACAAGAACAGTCCATCCGGGATGAGACTGTACCACAATCTTCTATTACACAAGGACCGCGTAGGTCGGAGAGAGTCAGGAACCAACCTGAGAGGTATGGGTTTCTGATCTCACCTCATGTAGATATTAATCTCATTGAGGAAGACGAACCGGCTACGTATGAGGAAGCGATACAAGATATCGATTCCGCTTTATGGCAAGAGGCCATGAAGTCCGAAATGGATTCCATGTACACCAACCAAGTTTGGACACTGGTTGATGCACCAGAAGGCGTAAAGCCTATTGGATGCAAATGGATCTTCAAGAAGAAGACCGACATGGAAGGCAACGTACAAACGTACAAAGCTAGGCTTGTAGCGAAGGGGTATCGTCAACGACATGGTGTCGATTACGACGAAACTTTCTCACCCGTTGCCATGATTAAATCCATTCGGATAATGCTTGCTATTGCTGCATATTTCGATTACGAGATATGGCAGATGGACGTTAAAACCGCTTTCCTTAACGGAAACCTTTTGGAGGATGTTTATATGCAACAGCCTGACGGTTTTATCGTGCCTAGACTTGCAAACAAGGTTTGTAAGTTAAATCGGTCCATTTATGGACTGAAGCAAGCATCGCGGTCATGGAACCAACGTTTTGATGAGATCATAAAAGAATATGATTTCATTCAAAACGAGGATGATCCTTGTGTATATAAGAAGGTTAGTGGGAGCGCACTGACATTCATTGTCCTTTATGTTGACGATGTATTGCTTATGGGCAATGACATTCCCATGTTAACATCGGTGAAAGCTTGGCTTTCATTAAAATTCTCCATGAAAGATCTGGGAGAAGCAGCCTTTATTCTAGGAATAAAGATCTACAGGGATAGATCTAGAAAGCTGCTTGGACTCTCTCAGAGTACGTACATTGACAAAGTGTTGAAAAGATTCAACATGGATCAGTCCAAGAGGGGACTGTTGCCAGTGTCACATGGCATCTCTCTATCTAAGGACATGTGTCCTAAAACTCAAGATGAGAGAAACAGCATGAGTCGGATACCGTTCGCCTCGGCAGTCGGATCGATCATGTATGCCATGATATGTACGCGACCTGATGTCTCGTATGCTTTGAGCATATGTAGTCGCTATTAGGCCGATCCAGGTGATGGTCACTGGATGGCAGTTAAGAACATCCTTAAGTATCTTAGACGAACTAAGGATGCTTTCTTGATTTATAGAGATGGAGAACTTGAGGTAACTGGGTATACCGATGCAAGTTTCCAAACCGATAAAGACGACTCTAAGTCGCAATCGGGTACATATTTTGTTTGAACAACGGAGCAGTAAGCTGGAAATCTTCCAAGCAAGAGACTGTTGCCGATTCAACAACAGAAGCGGAGTATATTGCTGCATCTGAAGCAGCAAAAGAGGCAGTTTGGATCCGTAAATTCCTAATTGGATTAGGAGTAGTTCCGTTAGCAGCTGAGCCCGTTCCATTATTGTGTGACAATAACGGGGCTATAGCGCAGGCTAAGGAACCACGGTCTCATCAACGATCCAAGCATGTTCTTCGACGTTTCCATCTGATTCGTGAGATCATACATCGTGGCGATGTGAAGATCGAGAAGGTCGCATCAGATGACAACATTGCAGACCCGCTGACGAAAGCTATTTCACAGCAAAAGTTTGAGAAGCACATACATAGTTCAGGTGTTAGATGCTTGAGTGACTGGCTATAGGCCAAGTGGGAGATTGTTAGACAATTATGACCCATAGCGTCACTGTTTGTAAAAGACATTGTGTTTTTGTACAAAATTGACTATGTAATATTGAAATTGCCTTTTATCATTTCGTAATTTATTTACTATGATATATAAATGGTAAAAGTCCATATGATTAGTTCCGGATTGAGATGATATGAGACAGTATCAATCCATAAAGGTTTAATCATTAAATATCCCTAGTCGTAGTATTATCGAGACTGGACATCGATAATGCGGAATAGACTAGTATTGCACTTGTGCGCGTTGTGAGGGCATAACGGCACAGTTCTCATATGTTTAAGTATAGGATACTTATGCAAGTGCGATAGGAGGTTGTGTTTTACCGATGGTACGGAAAACAGCTTCGCTCTGGATAGACCCCGCGGAATCCCATTGGTAGTATGTATGTGTGTCTATGGGAGTCCGCGTCAGGGAAGATGTATTTGGTCTTAACCTGAGACTTACATCGCTAATACTTACGACAATCGGTAAACTTTGGTTTTGGTCGTCCAGGGCTTTAATAGGTTCTGTGTACGCCTTTATTGGGTTTATCGAGAATCGTAGTGTATTGGATGTGATGTCAAGACGGAAGTATCACTCCAGACATATTGAGATGATGATCACGCAGGGATTCATAATTCGTTCTCTATTGTGTTGCAACCATCGGGATAATGTGACAAGGTCATGATTATCCGATTCAAAAAGACTAGTCGTTTGATATCCGATATGTGCTTCGTACGGGGCAGACACTTTTCCAGCCCCAGGCCTAGCACGTGAGATCTGATACTGGATCGCAATACGAGATACTAGGTATTCTACGTCTGACATAGATTATATATTCCAGTAAGAATATTTCTGGAGAATTGGGTAGGCACAGTGCTTTGCTAGAAGCCAACCATGTCTTGTAAATCGGTTAGCACGTGGTACGAGGTACTCACTTTATCGGATAGTCCGATAACCGGATTTACTGCCAACATATCCAGAGATCTCTTGGGTCGCTTCCCAAGGATTCACCGATGACAGTTGACTTAAATTAGATTTAATCTGAGATTAATTTAGAGAGAAAATTAATCTGGGATTAATATGGGCTTTATTTCATCTGGGATTAATATGGGCTTTATTTAATCTGGGGTTAAAAGTGTTCAGTAGAGAAAGAACGCGATTAATTTGGAATTAATCGGTAAAATAAATTTAATAGTTAAATTTGATTTTTCTGTTTAATTTATTCAAATGGGCTAAAATTAATATATCAGATATATTAAAATGGATTGGATTTCATTACGAGATTAAAGTCGGACTTTAATGCGAACGAACGAATTAATTTAGAATTAGTTCGTGAACGACGTTCGTAATATATTGAGAGGTATCGTTATTTAATTAAATTAGATTTAATTATTTAGCGACGAAGGATCGTTTAATCGGATTAAACGGAACCGAGCCGCGGCAAATGCCCGTAGAGATATTTGAATTTCGGATTCAAATATTTGGAGCCAAAAGTGTGGTAGGTGTTCCCACCACACAACCACCTTGTTTTGCCTTAATGAATACCATTTACCAATCTCTACCTTGTTTTGGGTAAAAGGTGAAATGGTTTCACCTTTTGGTAAATAACAAAAAGGCATTTCAACTTTGTGAACACTTAACACAAATCAAAAACACACAAACCCTAATGGAGCAAGGCTTGGCCGAATTTCCTCTCCCTCTCTTCTCTTTGATTTGTTTTTCAAATCAACAAAAGCTAGCACTTTGGAAGTGAACAAAGGTGATAGGGAAACTACTCAAAAGCTTGGAATCATCCTAAAGCTTGGATCTTGGAGATCTTGGATCTCAAAATTTTTAAAAGCTCTATCACTCATTGTAAGTATATTCCGCACCTTATAATGATCAAATCTATTATTATGCATGCTTATTAGATCCTTATAATGTTCTAGGAACACTAACGATAATGAAAAATGACAGGGAATCAATTGCAACCTATTGTGGATCAGCATATTCATGGGGTTTAATCTGATCCCATGAATTTTTTACGTTAATTTTTTTGCTTTCAAGTGCGCAATAGAGATTTGGATATTACTGAGATTTTCTACTTGATTCGACAACAGGTTTAGAATACGGTGGAAAGTTCAAAATTTGGAGAACTGGGAACACTTGAAGAATGAAAAACTCGAATAAACATCCAATTTGGAGTTTTAAAAGCTCTGCCAGAAGGACTGAACTATGCATTTTTGGAAGATAATCAAGCTCACAAGCGATCAACAAGGTAAACTTTTAAAAGTGTTGAAAGAACATAAAATGGAAATTAGATGAACTTTAAGAGACATAAAAGGTTATTAATCATTAATATGCACACACCGAATACTTTAGAATATAAGTTAGGATATTTCATAAACCCCAAAGAAGATTAAACCCTCAAATGAAAGAAGTAGTAAGAACATAGGTCCTTAAACTTCTTGATACAAGCATTATCTATAATATTTTTGATAGTGAGTGGGTAAGTTCTACACAGGTTGTACCTAAAAAGTCTGGAATTACTGTTGTAAAAAATGATAAAGGTGAATTAATCCCAACTCGAATTTCATCTAGTTGGCGTATGTGCATTGATTATAGAAAACTAAATGATGAAACTAGAAAAGATCATTTTCATTTGCCATTTCTTGACCAAATTTTAGAAAGAGTGGCTGGCCATCCATATTATTATTTTCTTGATGGTTACTCGGGTTATTATCAGATTCCCATTACTTTAGAAGACCAGGAAAAGACCACACTGACATGCCCTTTTGGAACATTTACATTTAGGAAAATACATTTTGGACTTTGTAATGGACCTGCAACATTCCAACAATGCATGTTAAGCATATTTAGTGACATGGTTGAACACTGTTAAGGGTTTTTATGGATGATATAAAACTATTTTTGGAATTCGTTTGATAGTTGTTTGAATAATCTGGAAAGTTTTTGAAAAGATGTGAAGAAAAAAGACTTGTGTTAAATTGGGAAAAATGCCATTTTTGACTAATTCATGAATTGTTTGGGACACGTTGTGTCGTCTAAGGGTATTCAGGTTGACAAGGCAAAAATAGAGGTAATTTCTTAATTATCATCACAAAAAACAGTCAAGGACATTCGTTCTTTTTAGGACATGCAGGATTTTATAGGAGGTTCATTAAAAACTTTAGTACCATATCCAGACCCTTATGTAACCTCCTATTGAAAGATGCAACATTTGAATGGACAGAAGAATGTCATAAATCATTCGAAATGATTATCAGTCTTCTGATTTCTGCTCCTATTATGCAATCTCATGATTGGTCCTTGCTTTTTGAGCTAATGTGTGAGGCTAGTGATTATGCAGTTGATGTGGTGCTAGGACAAAGAAAGGAAGGTAAGCTGCATGCAAATATTACGTAAGTAGAACTTTAAATAGTACACAAATGAATTACACTACCACAGAAAAAGAACTACTTGCTGTAATATTTGTATTGGATAAATTTCGATCATATTTAATCAGTTCTTCAACTATTGTTTACTCTGATCATGCTGCTGTTAGATATTTGATGTCTAAATAGAATGCCAAGCCAAGACTAATATGATAGATTTTGTTGCTTCAAGAATTCAATCTCACAATCAAAGACAAGAAAAGGGCAAAGAACGTGGTCACATATCACTTATCGAGACTCACAAATGAGTCACTAATTGATACCACTCCCATCAATAATTCTTTTCCCGATGAATTCTTATTTTCGGTAATATAATACCTTAGTATGCTAATATTGTCAATTTCTTGCAACAGGAAAGATACCCATAGACTGGAGCCAACAAGATAAAAGGAAAATTTTGACCGAAGTCAAAAGATTATATTAGGATGATCCATATCTATTTAAATGTTGTCCTGATCAGATTTTCACAAGATGCATACCGGACAGTGAGATAAGTGGTGTTATTCAGTTCTGTCATTCAGAAGCACATGGAGGTTATTTTTCATCTAAGAAAACCACTGTAAAAATCTTACAGTGTGGATTTTATTGGCCCACCATTTTTAAAGATACACAACTTTTTGCAAAACTTGCAAAAACTGTCAAAAGTTGGATCTATTTCAAAAAGAAACATGATGTCTTTAAATCTCATCATTGTCATCGAAATCTTTGATTGTTGAGAGATAGATTTCATGCACCCATTTCCACCATCTTTTGGATTTTTATATATTTTATTTGAAGTCGATTATGTTTCAAATTGGGTTGAGGCAATTCCTTGTCGGAACAATGATCACACAAATGTGATCAAATTTTTAAAAGAAAGCATGTTGAGTCGATTTGGAATTCTCGGGCCATCATAAGTGATGGAGGTAAACACTTTTATAATAGACCCTTTGAGTCCTTAATGAAAAAGTATGGAGTCACATACAAAGTTTCCACCTCTTATCACCCTAACAAACAGACAAGTTGAATTAGCGATTAGGGAAATTAAACAAATTTTAGAAAAAAATGGTTAACCCAAATCGCAAAGATTGGTCTCTTCAACTACTGATGCACTCTGGGCAGCTTTTAAAACATCTTTGGGAGTGTCCCCCTATTGTCTAGTTTATGAAAAACCTTGTCATTTGCCTGTAGAACTTGAGCATAAAACATTTTGGGCTATTAAAGCATTTAATTCAAACCTTGAAAATGTTGGTTATAAACGTAAATTACAACTAAATGAACTTGAAGTGTAAAGGAATGATTCATATGAGAATACAAAAATTCTTAAAGCTAAAACTAAAGCCTTTCATGATAGTCGAATTTCACGAAAAATATTTGAAGTTGGTCAAAAAATTTTGCTTTATAATTCTCGTATTTATTCATTTCTTGGGAAGGTAAAATCTAAATGGAGTAGCCCATTTATTGTGAAACACGTTTATCCATATGGGACGATTGGCATTGAGAATCCTAGGGATTGTGATATATTTAAAGTAAATGGACAGCGTCTGAAACCTTTTTTGGAGTTCTCAAAATTTCAAGAAACTTTTTTCCTGTCAAACCCAATATACCTTGATTGATGTAGTTTCTTTTATTTACTATTTAATATTTCTCTAATTTCCATTTTTCTTAGTTTTGCAGCATTTTTTTTTTAAATGATCTCACACCTCGGTAAAGTAGCGGATAACGGTACTCCATGACACAAAGTTGGTTATTTCAGTTTCCTAAAATTACTGATACCTTACAAACCAAAGCATGAAAGAAACTCTCGCAAACCTCCGCAAATATTTTTCTTCTCTTCCCCAAAATGCTCTGACAAAATTTACAAAGCCTACACAGAAAGAATGGGACTTCTTATGATTCATGGTATTCTTTGTGATATTCGTTAGGTAATTGAAGCAAGAGTTCGCTTAGCAGGTGATTCATGTGACTCATTCATTCCTTACATGCCTAGTTCAGGGAAAAAAAAAACCTATTCTAAAAAACGAAGATCTAAACAATTAGGTGTTTGTTATAAGTGTGCACGTTGTACGTGCAACACCCGTTGTCGTTATTTAGGAATAGTGTCTGATAATCGCGAAGATAAGATTCAATTATTAGAGATGGACTAAGTAAAGAGCCTTTTGATGATATATCATTGACTCTTGAGACACATCCTAGTGGATATGTTCATCGTGAAATTCACAGATTACACACACAATTTCAAAAAGAAAGACAACAATACAGTCTCAGGAATTTGACTTTAAAAGACCATGTTTGCAAATTTCTAAGAAAGTGGATGAGAAGCCTATCCCCAACCCAAAGAGGAAGTTTAAGCCATTACTGGACGTAAAACCATAGGAATATGTGAGCCACAATCACAACTACCAGTATATATTACTGTGTGTTTATTTCCTTACTTTAATTACTGTTTTGATTTACTTTTTACCGACAGTATCTAACCTTTTTGTTCACGATCTATTTCCTAAATAATTTCATTTTGCAGGTATTAATGCATTTATCACTCACCCTTTTCAGGATATATAAATTCAGCTCGTCACTTCTCTCTCTTCAACACATCTAGCTGAGGGAGATAGCACAAATGGAGACAACTTCAAAACAATAATTCACTAATATTTGTGTATTTTGTGGAACTAGCTCCAGAATTTATTGAGGGATCAAGAGAATTGGGTAGAGTTATGGTAAACAGAAATATGCACTTAGTATATGGCGGTGACAATCTTGGATTGATGGGGTGTATCTCAAAAGCTGCACATGAGGGTGGCAGTCAAGTTTTAGAGATCATTCCAAAACCCTTAACAGAGGACAATATCATCGGAAAATCAAATGGAGAGGAATGGATTGTCCCAGGTATGTCTGAAAGACTCACTGAAATGATCAATCATGCTGATGCTTTCATTGCTTTACCAGGTGACCTGGGAACGTTGGAATAAATATTCACAATTGTGTCATGGAAAACTTGATTATTCACCAAAACCCATTAGGCTGTTTAATGTTAATGGATTTTTCGATTTTCTTTTTGTATTTCTTGAAGATGCCAAAAGAAATGGGTTTATTTCAAAATCGGTAAGAGATATTTTCCTAACTGTAAGAAAAACTGATGATTTAATTAACCAAGTCTTAGATTTTGAACCAAGAATCGACCTTATTCTTTCCAAGTTGAACTGGTCTGGTAACGATCATGGCAAAAATGCAAAGTAAACCTGAATCTTAATCTGTAATCTTTAGTTGTAGTTGTCACTGTCAATTTCACAGTAACCATGTGATATCTTTTAAACTCTAGTTCTCTAAACAATGGGGACAATGTCTCATTTTGGTGGGGGGAGGGGATAGATAGTTGACTAGTTCTAGATAATTTTTAATAATGTTTAAAAAAAAGAGTTCTTACTTTGTTGTTTTTTTGTTGTAAAAATATATATCTATATATATACACAAAAAACTAACAATAAATTTATTTTCTAAACCAAGCGGAATTGTTGTTCAGAGGTGGTTGTGTAAGGAGTTTTCACTCCTGAGACGTATCTCAATATAATTCGTAATAAGTTATTTATCATTCCTTTCTTTTTGAATCATTTAAATTTATGAATTCTCCATAACATTGATTAAATTTGATCTTTATATGCTCGTCTGACAGATATTATCAACAACATGGTAACATATGATCATGGGTGGTAAGTGAAAATTCTGTAATATTCCGTTCTCTAGTTTGTTGGAGGTGGTAACACCTAAAGGCAGTGGAATTTTTATAATGCAAATATATTATATATATATATATATATATATTATATATATGTTTGAATTAAGTTCGTTTTCGTAGCCTTTTTAACTCTAGCAATTAAGTCCATATGGGTGTTTGACACTTAGTACTCTAAGGCCAATTGGTCTGGGAATTACTGGCTCAAAGCTCGTTACAAGGGTTAAAAAGAAAGCTTAAGGGAATTAGACACCTTTTTATCTGAGATCCGAGCAATCAAGTCTGTAGGGGTGTCTTAAACACCTAGTGCCCTCAAACCAACTGGTTTGGGAGTCACTGGCCCAAAGTTCGATATATAGATTGAAGATTTATTTTGGACACTTTTTATATGAGATCCGAGCAATTAAGGCATTAGGGGTGTCTTAACACATAGTGTCCTAAAATCAACTGGTTTGGGAACCACTGGCCCAAAGTTCGATACATGGATTGAAGATATGTTTATAAATAAACTTTCACTGCTAAAAATGTATAAACTCTAATATAATTTTAGGACAAAAATATTACTCTCTTTTCAACAAATACCTATGATATTGTGGGCACAATTAATGATTAATACCTTATTTTGTGAGTATATGAAAGAATGATAAAAAGCATAGGAGAAGTCATTTATTTGATCATTTAGAAAGAAAGAAAATAATTGTTGACTTATATAAGAATTTTTCTTAGATCCGATTGAATTACTATGGAATAGTAATAAGCTGGTTGGGGGTGTGATGAATACTAAAAGTGCATATTTATTATACGATAAGTCAATCATTTTATACTTATAGTTTCACTAATCCTCTTAAATTGACACATTTTTGAAATAATATTTTAAGTTATGCTTTGAGTGTTTTTACTGTGTTTTTATGTTATTTGATAGGTAAAATATTGCTCGACAGGACAAACCAGACTTGAAAAAGGGCAAAAATGGAAATTCTGATTTCACGTCGCGACGCGTGGAGCGCTTGGTGTCGTGATGTGCCTAATAAAACGAAGACACCGCCAAACCCGCCAATCTCTCGACATGTGTCCCCATCGTGGCATTTTCGTCGTGACACGTAGAGCGGAGAAAAATCTGCCTATAAATTGAAGCGTCCAACAGAAGAAATTTTCATACTTTCTTTCCTGATTCCTCTATAAGATCTTGGAGAGAGAGTGTCTGTTTGTTTATTTACTTAAAGCTTTTTGTAATGTTTTTTTCTTTCAGTAATAAAATTATGAGTATGTTTAATTACAAAATGAGTAGCTATTTCTTTTCTGCTGAGGTAAGGGTGAAGCTTTTATCATAAAAACTTAGATTAAACTCGTTTCTATTATAATAAATAAATTGCAATCTTATGATTAAAACTTGATTTAAATCTAGATTAATTATTGAGAATCTTTCTATTGCCTTTATGGCTGGTTTTATCTTTCTACCGCCTTTATAGTTGGTTTCATCTTGCTACCACCTATATGGATGGTTTTATACGATTTTGGCATAATTAAGTACCTTGGTAGAACTTGTTATAGACAAACGCTATCACCACCTTTATGACTGGTTTTATGTTTTGGCATACTTTGTACCTTGGCAGGACTAATTATTGACAGAAATGACTACTGTAGGCACTGCATTTTTACATATAAGTCCCGATGATGAGTCTCACATGAAGACACTACCTCTTTAAATTGTGGAAGTCGCGGGAGGAAGCGGACGTCAGAATGGAAGAGTCAAGAATTGACATTTTTGTTGGACTTAATTCGCTCGTTTCGCTTCGGGTTCGCTTGTTGGACATTGTTTTAAAAATTCACCTAGCCCAAAACCAAAACCCCCGCACCCATCCAAAGCCCATCTCACCCAAGCCCAATCCAAGAAATAATTAAAACATGTCTCAAATTAAATTAAAATCAATTAAATCCAATTAAAATCTAATTAAATTAAATACCTAAATTAAATAAATCACTCACCTAAATAAAATTATCCTTTCCCTTTATAAACCAATCCCTATTTAATTGATCTTGTTTCCTTTTCAAAAAAAACCATGCACAACCCTAACCCTAATTACAACTATAAAACACACACAAAACTCACAACTCTCCCTCCCTAGCTCAGACTCACGGCAACAACAAAAAAACACAAACAGAAAAAGAACCCTACACGCCATTCTTCTCTCTCAAACACAAATAATGGACACACACACTCTCTCTCAATGAAACGCACTAAAAGCCACACAGCACACACTGAAAAGCACATGCACGCCATTCCTTCAAAGCCACACAGCACACACTCAAAAGCACATACACGTACTGCCCTTCAATCAGCCATAGCCTTCACCCATTTAGTCACACACCGAATAACCTTTCACGAACTCATCATGCACACGTGAACCAAAGCATATCACCCTTCCACGCATCCACAGCCGCCTAGCCCTCAACACGTCCTTTTGCCCCTTCACGCACCCACAACAACCATTGATCATACACGACATTCACAAAGAAAATAAAAACCCTAGACATGGCCTTACCAAACCTTGGACACACTCTCTCTCATCCACGACATAAGAAACCTTAAGCCATTTACATAACTCACAGCCTTCTCTTCCTTTTCCTTTGGACACTCGGCACATAACCAAAACGCAAATAGCTCTCTCACAAAACTGCCCACCACCAAATTAAAAGCCAACAAACTGTTCACCGACATAAGCAACTGCCACTCCACTCACCTAGCAAAATCCACCGAGTAATAAACCCCTAGTCCACCCCCTATTTACGCAACAAACCGTCAACAAAACAAACATCCATACCCTTCAAAATCGAGAAGCCAAACAGTGAACAAACAGTCCACAAACTGCATAAAAAACTGCCCAATAAAACCCAAACTACACCCTAAAAAATTTTCCAAAAACTGTCCCCGAATTAACCCAAAAACTGGCTGAAACTGCACCTAAAAAACTGCCCGAAACAGTCCATAAATCGCCCCGAAACAATGAGAAAAACTGCAGTCCAAAATAGCGGCAAACCAGAAAAATAGCGGAGCATCAACCCTTCCGACGGCCGTGTAACACGCTTTCGAAAGACGACAAAAGAGGTTAGACATGAGGGCACCTTTCTTATTTATTTTCATTCATCTCGTAATTATTTATTGAATTTTATTTGCATGAATATTATGAAATAATGCTTGTTGCGGTTATTAGATAAATGGAAAATATGTCGCCTCTTGTGGTATATCAGATGGAAACCTAGACGTAAATTCCGTAGCCGAATCCGAATGGACGGTAGTGTGGTCTGTACTTGGGAGACAACTCCACGTACCACTTGAGTAAACAACACATATTTTGCTTTATTTTATCTTGTGTATTTATTATTCGCATTTATATTCCGCCATTTAATTTCCGTATGTTATTTGCTTGTGTAATGATGATATAGTGCGCATGAGATTAGCATGTTGGTCTAAAGGTCCTCTATTTGAGAGAAGAAAAGTCTAAAAGACTACCTTTACGATAGTACTTTGCCCGCGGACGAAATATGTTCGATTGAATGCGAGATACGTTTAATCGGGCATGCGAAGTCCCATATCCTAGTCTTATTTATTTTATATGCATTGTGATGTGATGCGCATGGGCTTAGTATGTTGGTCTAAAGGTTCTCTATTTGAGAGAAGAAAAGTCTAAAAGACTACCTTTACGAAAATACTTTGCAGCGCCTTTTAATATTTCGCCATTCATTTTCTGCAAGTTATCTGTTTATGTGTAATGATGATATAGTGCGTATGGGCTTAGCATGTTGGTCTAAAGATCCTCTATTTGAGAGAAGAAAAGTCTAAAAAACTACCTTTACGACATACTTTGCCGCGCCGGACGAAGTATGTTTGGTTGAATGTGAGATATGTTCAATCGAGCATGCGAAGTCCCATATCCTTGCCTTGTTTATTTTTATGCATTATAATGTCATGCGCATGGGCTTATCAAGTGGATTAAAGGTCCTCTATTTCGAGGGATCAAAAGCCTAAGGGCTACCTTTGCCATGATGTTTTGCGCGCCTTTCATTATTCCGTTGTTTGCTTGTTGTATGCTATCTCCTTGTTTAATCATGCATCATAACGTAACGCACATGGTCTTATTACGTTGATCTAAAGGTTCTCTATTTGAGGGAAGAAAAGCCTAAAAGACTACCTTTACCATGATACTTTGCCGCGTCATTTATTATTCCGTTATTTACGTTTCTGTAACGCATCATTGCACGTTTATTTCAATGTATAATTGCCTCTTGAATTATCTCTTTGTATTTTGCATCTAATTGCTTCTCTTCATTATGCATGCTTCAGTAATTGTTATTTACTTGTGTTTCCGTATGCGTAAGTACAATATGTTTATGAAATTATGTGTTTGCCGTTATTCCGTTTTACTTTTACGCATGCTTGTGTAATTGTTATTTACTTGTGTTTCTGTATGCGTAAGTACAATATGTTTATGAAATTATGTGTTTGCCGTTATTCCGTTTTACTTTTATGCATGCTTGTGTAATTGTTATTTACTTGCGTTTCCGTATCCATAAATATAATGTGCCTATGAAATTGTATGTTTGTCGTTATAATGACTTACTTTCAAAGCATGCAAACTTAGATATAGTTATATGTAAGTTTAGATATGAGTTTTATTTTTATGCATGTGAACTTAGGAATAGACTACCTTTGAACATATATGTTGCGTAGATTCGGTTAATTTATTGCACAAATCATATCATTACAAGTGGCATAAGTAAGGGACCATTCCGAACCCAACGATTTGAGGTCTTCCATTGCGAGGGGTGAGTGCGGCTTTAAATCATATTTTCCCGGTTCATACCGGGTCGCGACTCCATGTTAATTCTCCGGTTTAGTTCCCCCGTGGGCTATTCCGTACTCCTAACTAGGCCGCGAGCCTAGAAAAACTTCGTCCACATCTGTGTCCTACACTACCGCCTTTATGGATGGTTCTGTATATTGACATAATTAATTCCTGAGATAAATCAATTGGGTAATTGGCAATTTATATATTATAGTTAAGCTAGATTTCTAAATTCAAAGGTTAAAAGTGGATCCCCTAACTCCAGCAGTTCATTTCAGTATTGCATTTTAAATCTAAAAATCACCAAATACTTCAAACAAATCAAACTTTTCTTTCTCGCACTGCTCATCATTCTATTTTGCCAAATCTCTTCCATGTGGATCGACCCCGGACTTACCGAGTTATTTTATTACTTTGACATTCTTATACTTGGGAGTAAAAGACCATTTTTTGAGCGTGTCATTAAATTCTGCTGTAAAATAATATTTTCGTTTTGAGAATTAAAGAAGGGAAAAAAAAGTTAACAAAGTTGGGCGGCCAAATGCTAGTGTAATTTGTTAATTTACCATGGGAAATGATCAATTTAACATAAAGGGATGACTTATATATTGTCTTGATAAAAAAATTAAAAAATTAGAAAATTAGGGATGTACGTGATAAAAAAAAAACCCAAATAAAGGACTACAGAGTACAGAATATTAACCGACGCTTCGTAATTACACCCGTAGATTAGGGGTGTTCATAGGGTCGGGTCGCAGTCAGGTTTAAGAATTATAAAATTTAAATTCGGGTCAATTTTGCCCCGACCCACCCGATGTATATAATATAATAATTATAATATATATATTTTTAATGATTCAATTTTAGTAGTATAAAAAAATGTAGCTCAAATGGTAAAGTCCTTGCTGAGTTCTCCAACCTTTCCCAAGTTCGAATCCTCGCATAACCCAAGATCAAGTAGATACTTACCAATCAATTTGCCATCACCCATCTTGTTAAATTTTATCAATGAAATTATATATATATTATATTTATTGTATTTTTTACGGCGACCCGACCCGACCCGTATTGACTCAACCCGCGCGGGTCATGTACTCGATTTTCGGATTTCGGGTCGACTGACCCAATTGACCCGACCCGACCGGGTCATTAAAAAATCAGAAAAACTCAACCAGATCCGACCCGTGGACACTCCTCCCGTAGATCACAAAAACACAATAATTTGTTTTCTACTGATCCCAAAATTCAAAACATAAAGTGGAGGGAAAATCCATGAACACATAAACATCAACTAAAGCAAATTTACTGCAAAACAGAATCCTAATCAGTGATTCCCAATTTGGGTTTGATTTGAATCAAACAACAATGGCCGAAGCCCTAAGTCCTCTTCGAAGGCAGAGAGTTGCCATGGCCTCTCGCATCCAATCTCCGACCAGCCCATTCTTTTTGGGCAGCAATGACGACAGGCTGGAGCGGGACCAGGCCCGAGCGGCCCGCGCCGCCTCCATCCGCCGCAAGCCCGTCACTGTGCAGAATCCAATGCCGCAACACGGCGACTCTGATTCCATTCTTGGCAAGGACCAGATTCTCGAATTGTTCCACAATTGCATCAAGCTCGCCAGCGAAAATGTCCGTATAAACCCTTCAATTCGATGTTTACTATTTCTCCTTTTTTGCTTAAATGTTTGATTTTTTGTTTGCTGATTATTGTTATATATATTTTTGTTTTATTTAGCCGGAGAATTTGATTGATAGAAATAGTGGTTGGGGGCATTTTTCTGTTAGTTGTATTTTAATTTAATTTGTAATGTGTTTATTCTTGTGGATTGTAATTGATGGGGCATGCAGAAAATTAATCAAAAGAATACATGGGAGTTGAATTTGATTGACCATCTCTGTGAGATTATCAAGGTTGAAGAAGAGAATGATGTGGAGACCAATTTCCAAAAGGTATGTTTAGCCCTTTTTATGTGTATATTTCTATAAAATAAAATGCATTAATTGATTTAGGGATTGGGAGAAAATAACGGTTTTGACTATAAAATGAAATAAAAACCCTTTTTATTGTTTTATTAATATTTGACCATTTAGTGTGCCTTCTGAATTTTTCATCAACAATCAACCATTTACATGGAAAACTACTCTTCTGTTAGTGTTGAGGAATGTGAAGGGATTTCGTTGGCGAGTTATGTATTTGAGATATCAATAGTTGATTGGCATTGCATTTTTAACAAGTTAAACACTTGTGTTTGCATACATGTTTATGCACAGGACAAGCATATCACTTAATCACGCTTCTGGCTTATTAGTTACCTTAGCTACATTTTTCTTTTGCCGATACATGATTCTAGTTTACAAATCTGGTTGGCATGTTGCATCCTTGAAGTATCAAGTCACGTCCGACAAGTTGACTTGAGCAGTTGAGCCTGCACTATTTTGCTTCTGTTAGGTGTTTGAAAATATTTTTTACATTCCTGTTTCTTCAGGCAAGTTGCACTCTCGAAGCAGGAGTTAAGATTTACTCTTTAAGAGTGGATTCAGTGCATTCAGAGGCATACAAGGTACTAGGGGGAATTAATAGAGCAGGTCAAGAAAATGAACAAGGTTAGGTTTCTTATTCTGGAGTCCGTTGTTTATTTAAATTCTGCAAGCATAGTCATTGGATTCTAGTTTCAGGTGCTGATTTGCAGTATTATCCTGGCTACATATTTTGTGCCACTTTCATGGTTGTAGATTCCTGAGGATGTATTATAATGTCAGGTACCGGGGTGGAAGATTCCAATGTTCAAAATGGGCACGGGGAAGGCCATTCAAAGAAAGATATAGGAAAAAAGGTTGTTACTATTTATTTGTGTATATCTGGGCAATAAATCTATCTTAAATTAACAGATGTCATATAATGCAGCTGTCACCTTTATCGACACTGGAATCATCTTTCGAGGTTCTTAATGTGAAGAAATTTGATGGTGACCACACATCCTAGCCACGTCTGTTAGTGGTGTGAGATTTTACTTCAAAAATATGATGTCGTTTCTTTTGTTTTTTAGCTGCATTTGCAGTTGATCCCCTCTACCAGCAAACATCTGCTCAGTTTGATGAAGGTGGAGCCAAGGGGCTCTTGTTGAATAATCTTGGAGTGTATGCTGGATGTCAGGTGCTCTTTGATTCCCAGGAAGTACCTGGGAAGGGCATGTCATCTGCAACTGCAAGCCAACATTCTATATCAGATACAATTGACCTTTCTTTTGCCAGAGGTTCGTTTGTTGCTTTCCATAGTAAATCTATTTTGGTCTCTGTTCCAAAGTTCTGTGTTGTTTAAGAAAATTATGGTTCTAATGGCAATCAATCCCTTTTCTATTTTAGAACACATTGAACAGATGGTGCTGAAAATGCAAGCAAAGGATGAAATCTCACCAACCCTTAGGATCGTAGTCAACCAATTTGATGAAGATAATAAAAGGTTGTCAGATACTTTTTCTTCTCTCCAGAGAAACGATAGACCAAGTTGAAGCTGTGTATAATAATGAAGTTGAGTCTGATGATGTTGCATTTGATGATTGTGGGATCAATGATTTTGATCATGATAACCAACCACATGTTGATGAGAACCTCAATGATGCAGATCCTACTTTTACCAGCTATCATGAGGTTTTGTCGCAGACTATGTGTTCATTATTTGAACAATTTAATATGAAATTGTACACTGGTAAGATAAATTGACGTTTGCAGGAAACTGAATCATTTTCAATCCTGGATCCTGATATGGAAGATAGGTTTGAGAGGGTTGATGAATATTTATTTTTAAATTTGGGATTCTCTGCAAAACAAAATGCTTGGGCAGGTCCTGACCATTGGAAATATCGAAAAGCTAAAGGTCTAGTGGAAGGTGAAACCATTAATAGTTGTTTTCCTTTTTGGAGGTTCATTAGCATGGGAACATAATGTGGGACTGTATTCTGCAGGTTCAAAGGATGATCCTGCCGCAGAAAGTGGATCTCCAGTAACAACGAAGAAAGTAAGGGGTAAAAACGAAAAGACGAACCTGATATTGATTTTACAAAAGCCTTAGATGGTGAATTTCCGGATATATTTGCTCCTCCAAAAAATCCAAAGTCATTGCTGATGCCTGGAAGTAAAGCACCTAGTAATACAACACTTCCTGAAGATTGTCACTATCAGCCAGAAGATCTTGTCAAATTATTCCTTCTTCCTAAAACAATGGTAACTCTTGACATTTTCATGCTGCAACGTCCAAATGATTCTTCTCTCTCTCTCAAAAACTCTGCTAATTAGATACTTGTGCTGGTTCTAGTGTCTAGGGAAAAGGAGAAGAAAGTCCTCAGGTAATATTTTTCCCTCTTGGATGTTTATCAAATGCTTTCTTGACTGTCTAAGAAGAAGCACTCATAATTTGCTTCTTGCTATTTCTTGTCACTTGTCAGTAAGACAGGCACAGGCTTTATAATTTTCATCTTACTGACATTTCAGTATTAGCTTTTTTCATAAGTTTGTCATGAACATGTTGCCTGGCATCCACTGTTATTAATGCAGTTCTTGAACAGAGTCAAAATCTGTTTTATCAGTCCATAAACAGTTGCCTTCTTTCACTGTATAATACTTGCATGTTCAACAATATTGAGTTTGTACAATTTCTAGTTATAACATGTTTGGTTTTCAGATAACTGAAGCTATATATAATAAGCGTTGATGATAAAATATGTATTTGATGCATTAGATGGAATAAGTTGTTTTCATGTTTTCCTCTATCTTCAGTTGAAAGGCAGGGAATTGATGATCACGAAGAATTTCCATCCTGGGGTAATGAAAATATGTTTGATGGCCAATTTGATGTAGAGGGCTCCGACACACTTGTATCTGTTTTATACAAACTTAATGCAGTAGAACACACAGTAGAACTGCATTGTACAAACGTAATGCAGTTCTTGAACAGAGTCAAAATCTGTTTTATTTTTTGCTTGTCACTCCATAAACAGTTGCCTTCTTTCACTGTATAATACTTACATGTTCAACAATATTGAGTTTGTACAATTTCTAGTTATAACATATTTGGTTTTCAGATAACTGAAGCCATGTATAATAAGCGTTGATGATAAAATATGTATTTGATGCATTAGATGGAATAAGTTGTTTTCATGTTTTCCGCTATCTTCAGTTGAAAGGCAGGGAATTGATGATCACGAAGAATTTCCATCCTGGGGTAATGAAAATATGTTTGATGGCCAATTTGACGTAGAGGGCTCCGACACACTTGTATCTGTTTTATACAAACTTAATGCAGTAGAACACACAGTAGAACTGCAATGTACAAACTTAATGCAGTTCTTGAACAGAGTCAAAATCTGTTTTATTTTTTGCTTGTCACTCCATAAACAGTTGCCTTCTTTCACTGTATAATACTTACATGTTCAACAATATTGAGTTTGTACAATTTCTAGTTATAACATATTTGGTTTTCAGATAACTGAAGCCATGTATAATAAGCATTGATGATAAAATATGTATTTGATGCATTAGATGGAATAAGTTGTTTTCATGTTTTCCTCTATCTTCAGTTGAAAGGCAGGGAATTGATGATCACGAAGAATTTCCATTCTGGGGTAATGATAATATGTTGATGGCCAATTTGATGATGGAAATGATCCAAGTGATGTAGAGGGCTCCGACACACTTGTATCTCAGCCTCGACAGGTTCGTTTGTTGTGCTTTAGTTTCATCCTTGTGTTTTTTTATTAGTGTAAACTAGACAATACAGGGCTTGAAAATTGGAACACTGATAAGCAATGATTATGGTTGGATTATGTATATTATAACATTGATTACGAAGCAAAAGCTTTCGAGATTTTAATAATTTGCAGCATATAATTTAAGAAGCTATGTAAAGTACTAGCAACGTATTCAAAACTATTGCCTTGGTACTTATGCTTTTCTTCTCTATCGTGATAACTCAGGTACAAAAAGTGGAAGTTGAGTATGACAAAACTTCTAAACAATGATGTTCAAACACTGAAAGATACCATCTGGGTTCATATACAAGAATCTCCACAAATAGCTGCGCAGGTATGCAAAACATGTTTGCTCTTTTCAAGTGATCTTTTGTGAAATAAGATGGTGCTATATAATACAGACCTGGCAAACTAATTTGATAAACAAATACGACAAATTTTAGTATGTTAATTAATGGTTGCTTTGACTACTTGCATATTATAATTATTTGTGTCACACAAGTCTCATAGCTTGAGAAGAAATCAAAATTAATGAATGAATGATGAAAGCATAAATCAGGCTGGTTTAGTTATGTATGTAAAACAGTGAATATGACTGTATTTATTATGCAGCAAAGAGACGAAGCTTACAAGACAAAAGATTCGAACCTAAAACTTATTAAATAAACCAATCAACACTCATTTGCTGTCATTATCTAATTGAATAAAAAATTTAATCAATGCCTTTCTTTTTTCTCTTTTGAAATGATGATTCCTAATTTTGGTTTTCTTTCTGAAAAGGATCAAGAACAAATGGTATCTTCAGGAGCCTCTTATCAACTTTTCCTAGTAACTGCAAAGCTGCTGCAACTATAAAAAACATATCTCCTCATCTGTGTTTCATATGCCTATTGCATTTAGCTAATGAGCATGGCTTAAGTATACAAGGCTGTGCCGATTTAGATGATCTCAGCATACATCTTCCCTGAAATCCTTGTACACTCAATGTGTCGAGGTTAGCTCACAGCTCCACTCATTAATTTGGGTTGTCTCTCCTTTTCATACTCAAGTTTGTATCACAAAGGTATTAAGTTAACTTTGCTTGATCTTTCTGTGCTAATTTATGTGGAAAGATTCTTCTACCTGTGCTTGAGATAATGTTAGAATAGTATGTGGCTTTGAGTGTGAGAATGTCACTGTCCTTAAAGTGATATTTCCCCCATAATGTTTGCTTTAGGGTTGAATACAAATTCCAGGACATGCACCAAAACCTCACAATTCTATCTTCTAAGCAACCAAAGAGAATTATATTTATAGATGATCAAGAGGTTTCTCCAGTCACAACTTTTGGAATAGTCACTTTGAAGGGATACAACTTTATACTTTCCCGAATAGTCACAACCGTTATAAAAGGCATACTTTTCCAAATAGCCATTAAAGTCTAGTTTTGAAAATACACGACCTTTTGTAAAAGACAACTTTTAGATTCAAATTAAATTTAATTTTACATTTGATATGCCGTTTTGTATTGCAATCTACTTTAAACCTCCGTCAATCTGTTGGACAATTATGACTCATAGCATCATTATTTGTAAAATACATGATGTTTTTGTACAAATTAACTATGTGACAAAGGAAATTGTTTTTTTATCATTTTGTAATTGGATTACTTGGATATATAAATGATAAAAGTCTATATAATTAATACCAGATTAATAAGATATGAGTCAGTATTAATCCATGAAAGGTTTAATCATTAAATATCCCTAGTCATAGTATTATCGAGACTTGACATCGATAATGCGGAATAGGCATATTATATTGTGCGCGTTATGGAAGCTTAACGACATAGTTCTCATATATTTAAGTATTGGATATTTATGTAAGTGTGATAGGAGGTTCTGTTAGCCGTTGGACTGGGAACAGCTTCGCTCTGGATAGACCATTCGGAGTCTCATTAGTATTATGACTATGTGTCTATGAGAATCCGAATCAGGGTAGGTGTATGTGGTCTTAACCTGAAACTTGCATCGCTAATACTTGCGACAATCAGTACACTTTGGTTTTGGTCGTCCGGAGCTTTAACAGGTTCTGTGTACGCCTCTTCTGGGTTTATCGAGAATCGTAGTGTATTAGGTGTGATGTCAAGATGAGAGTATCACTTCAGTCATATGGAGATGATGATCACGCATGATACAGAACTAGTACTCTTAAATGCTGCAGCTATCGGGATAGTATGACTAGGTCATGATTATCCGATTACAGATACTAGTTGCTAGTTATCCGATGTATGATTCATACGGGGTAGACACAGTTCCAGCCCTAGGCCTAGCATGTGACATCTGATACTGGATCGTATTACGCAATACATTGTATACTACACTTGATACAAATTATATATTCCTCGTTGAATATTTCTGGAGAATTGGGTAGGCATGATGCTTTGTTAGAAGCCAACCATGTCTTGTAAATCGGTGAGAACGTGGTACGGGACAAGCACGTGTCGGATAGTCTGACAACCGTATTTACTGCCAACATATACAGGGATCTCTTGGGTCGCTTCCCAATTCACCAATGACATTTAGCTCGACAGAATTAATTTGGGATTAATGATGAGAGAGAAATTAATCTGGGATTAACTACGACAAGAATTTATCTGGGATTAAATTCGCATAGAAGAGAGAGCGCGATTAATTTGGAATTAATTGGTAAAATAAATTTAATAGTTAAATTGGATTTTTCTATTTAATTTATTTATTTAGGCTAAAATAATATATCAGATATATTAATTGAAATTGGATTTCAATACGAACTTAAAATTAGGTTTTAATTCGAACGGATGAATTAATTTGGAATTAATTCGTAAGCGACTTTCGTAATAATTTTAATATGTATTATTATTTAATTAAATTGGATTTAATTACGTTGCGACGGAAAATTCATTTAATCTGATTAAACGAACCCGGACCCAAAGTATGTTGTGTAAGCCAACTAAATTTTGAATTTAAAGTTGTGGGACCCACTTCACTTACATCAACTAGTCACTATTTGATGGAAGTGGTTGACATAATAAATTGGATTTATTAACCAACACATCAACCAAGTCAAAGATAAATATTGTTAGACATTACTCTTCATCATCACTCCCTCTTTCTCCCATTTGGGCGTGACTTTGCTTCTCTCCAAGGGAAATTTTTCTTCAAAAATTTCTTAAGCTAGCACTTATAAGAGTTGATTAAGGTGTTAGGGAAATTCACCATTGAGTTTGGAATTCAATTTAAAGCTTGGAGCTTCCTATATCCGTTGGAAATTTCGAATTTCATAACCGATCAATGTAAGTTAATTTTGCAAACTTATCTTGATTATTCACACTTGAATCAATGTTTAGAGACCTTGGGCATGTGTAGAACATTAACAATGGTACCAGAGTCAATTTAAGCATGATTTGATTTCTAGGGTCCTTAACTTTAATTTGGGTATTTTTGCTTGGAGCATGATTTTCCAAATTGATTGTTTGGTTGTGTTTAGATGATGATAAATTGGATGCATCATTGGATTTGTGAATTTGATTGGATCAAAAATTTCTCCAATTCCTAATCATGGCCGAACATGTACCATAGATTAAGCTCATAGTAATTTTTTTGATTTTGACAATTGGATATGTTAAATGCATGAAATGAATATTGATTGTTGATTTAATTGGATTGAAAGCAAAATTGAATGTTATTTCATGTGATTGTCGTGAGTTTGAAGCATGTTGAATGAGTTGATTTTGCTTCAAGTTGTGTTGAACTTGAATTTGATAATTGAACATGATTAATTGGATTAATTGGTGTTTTGGAAACATTAGATTAATTGATTAATTGTGTTAATTACACTTTAATTGAATTTATGTGATTTTGGAAGATTATGTTAATTTAATTTGTTGTAATTGGGCTAATGGGCTTAGTTGGGCCAAGTACGGTTTTGGGCAATTGGGTTGGATCCAATTGGGCCTAAAACCATTTCCATAAAGTCCAAATATGACTTTTGGGCCTTTAATAATTTAATTGGGCCTAATGAGCATAAATTGATTTTTGGCATAGGGTGATTTCTAATTGGGCCTTGGTATTTTGGGTTGGATCCATAATTGCTGAAGCCCATGCCTAAAGAATTAATTGAAAGTCCATTGGACTTTAATTGAATTGACATTGGATGGTAATTGGGCATTTGAGACCCAATTGGATTAGATTTGGAATCCAAGTCTATAAGCCACTAAAATAAATGTAATTGTTTAATTTGGAATTAAACACGAATTAGTATTGGATATAATTTGAAATGGATTTAAAATTGTAGTTCGATATAATTTAAGAATACTTATTTTGAGTATATATTCTTAAACGAGTTGGACTCGCGCAAATCAAATCGTTGTATAAACATTAGATGGTCACTAATCAAAGATCAATTAATTGGATTAGATTGATTGACAACATGCTTTGTGTGAATACTTGAATGTATTTATATGAATAATGTATATCAGATGGATATTAGTTGGGTGTGGGCAATTTTGGAAATTATTATAAATTTGAAATTTATTAATTGGACCTGTGTGTTCAGCCTTTCACCTCATATTCTCTTTGTATTTCTCGTCTCACCAATTCCCCTCAATGTAAATGAGGTTTCTTCATGTATTATGTAATTGGATAGAAGAATATAAAGTGCTAGCGGGATAGAGGAAATAGAGAGATTTATTCTAGGAATAAATTTATATATATCTATCTGCATATCATTATTAATTTATCGCACCTTATTATGGTTTTAGAACGCATGTTTAAGGGTGTATGATGAGATCTAATCAAAGATAATAAATTGGTTGCCAATTTACGCGAGTGGTTCTCTCTCAAGATCCAAGATTGACTTTGATTTGTTGGCCAAAGTCAAGATCGTTGTCCATCGCGGATGTGTTTGAACCACGAAAGCTTAGTTATATATCACATGTCTTGGGCAGTTGTGACTTGTTGGCCAAAGTCAAGGTCAATTCTGTACACCGACGTGGATTACGAAACTTTCCCACTATCAATGGATCGCGCTTAACTCGAATCATTAAGCTTGTTGAGCCAAATCCAAGGCTTAGTTGATTCAGAGGAAAATATTATGATGATATATTGTATATATATTTTGGACTTGGAGGTCCACCTACCAGATCTAGAAATTGGATGAGATCCAATTGATCTTAGAGGTCTACCTAATTATGTTTCATACAGCTTGTTTCCCAAAGTCAAGGTTGTGTGTTATTTAACGGGATCCTAGCTCACTAGGAAATTGGGTTTCCGAGTACTTCACAGAGGGTTAGAAGCTCGCCGAAAAATAGTGGGAGGCCAGTATTAAATTTACAATTTCGTTTAATACTTGCTTACACGCGCTTTTATTTATTTATCGTCGTTATAAATACATTAGTTGGACTAATATTGTTTTATTGCTTTCTTTGAACAGTTAGACAGTATAAGACACTACTCCACTTGTAGTTGATTATATAGTTGGACTATAGTAACCATTATATTTTGAGTGTACTCGAAATCTTTGATTAAATAGTTGGACTATTGCAATCGAGATGGCCGGAAAGATTAACGTTAGAGACATCATCATGGGTGACAATGTCTTTAACGGCTCCAATTTTCTAGTTTGGGAGATAAATCTCAAGATAGTCTTGGGAGTCGAGAAATTACTCTATGTAATAGAGAAACCTCTCGGGCCTGAACTCGGAGTTGAGCAAATAGTAGAACATAAGCTTTGGAAGACTCATCGTGATGATAACTTTAGTGCTCAATCAGTCATGCTTGCCGAAATGAATCCTCAATTTCGTCATCAGAACAAAGGATTGGATCCTTATAACATGATGTTGAAATTGAAAGACCTTCACAGATCTAACCTTGGATCTCAGAAGTATGAATTGCAAAAAAAGCTCTTTCGCTCGCGTATGTCAAAGGGTATATCTATTGAGCACTATGTGTTGCAGATGATTGCTGACATCGAACAGCTAGGTAAGCTAGGCATAATCTTCGAGGCTGAGACTTCTATAGATTTGATATTACAGTCTCTGCCCGATTGCTGGGCGGGTTAGTCATGAACTACAATATGATGAACCAAGAAAAGACTCTTGGAGAGTTGATGGCGATGCTGAAAGAAGCAGAGTCAGAGCTTCTGAATGGCTAGAAGCACGAGGCGCATCTTACTTCGACATCACAGAGAGCCAAGGCTTGGCCGAAGGCTTCTGGTGGTGTGAAGAAAAATGGTAAGGCCAAATCATCAGTCTTCTGGGAAGACTAAGGACATATCCCAAGATGTCTGCCTACATTATAGCAAATGGGGTCACTGGAAGCGTGACTACCGTGAGTACAAGGCATACATGAAGGAAGTGAAAACGGGCAAGGCTCCTGCTTCAGGTATGTTTGTTATAACCATGTCCACTACTGATTTAAAAATTGGATTTTTGATTCTGGATGTGGTACTCACATATGTACTGATGAGCAGGATCTGCTGATTAACAGGAGAGTGGCTTCAGGCGAGATCGACCTACGGGTCGGAAATGGGATGAAAGTTGCCGTTTTGGTCGTTGGGACTTATGTTTTGTATCTGCTCTTGGGGCATGTAATTACATTAGGTGACTGTTGTTTTGTACCTAGTTTGACTAGGAACATCATCTCTGTATCTTGTTTAACCGATGCGGGTATACCTTTGTATTCCGAAACACTGGGTATTTTGTATATAAAGATGACATTTTGATATATACAGCAGAGGTTAATAATGGTCTTATATTTTGAATATAAATGAATCTCAAATATATAACATGATAAACAAAAAGCTCAAATTGAGTAAAACAGATGAAAATTATCTGTGACATTGTCTTATGAGACACATTAACAAAACTCGTATATCTACACTTTCGAAGAGTGGATACTGTTAGGGTTGGTGCTCTGAGCGCCAATTTTATTATGTATTTCCTTGTAAATACTAATGTAACGTTTTATTATGAATAAAATGAACAGTTTCTTTTATATAGCTTCCTCTTTAATATGGTAAAGACGTAACAGACCTTAGAATGATTTGTTATGATACTGTTGCAAAAGGTTTACACTACTTAGTCAGTAAAGTAAACTCATTGAGACTGGTATATGTCGTATATTGGAATCTTGGATTCTGTGAACCATGAGTCTTAGAGACTCGTATAGATGAGTAGGTGTTTATAGTGGATAAACACTGAACGACTCACCAAAGATTCTTAATGGATGGTACACCAACGTCAATAAGAATATTCTCGGGTTGAGTGAGCATAGTGATTCTTTGACTTGAGATACCACTGTGGATATCTGAGTTATCCTCCATACTTAGATGGCAGTCACGTCACCAATCTATTTAGATCAAACCTTCGTCTTTTCGTTGGGCGTGGACTGATGCTCAAGATATTATGTGTGTATCAAGATAGGATATGTCAGCTCTGTGTACAGAGCATAGATACTCAATATAGAATTAGCAATCTATTAAATCCATGGGCCCGTGATACAATGTAGAAATTAGTTCTAAATGTTATTTGAGGGATTTCTAATAGAAACATCGATGTGATTATATCTATAGAGATTTGACGTTTGTATCTATATCTCTGGATTACTCTGGATACCCGTGACAGAGGGATTATACATATGCAGTGACCTCGACCTGTCTGATTCAAAGAGTTTATCCGTGTTCGTCATAATTTACGGGTGAGTGAATTATGGACACGAAATTTAATTTCGTGACGGATATGCCTCAATCTAGAAAGTCTCACTAATGAAATATACCCGTAGAGCACTAGGGCAACTGTTATGAATAATACTGATTATTTATAACTCGTTTAATGGTCTAACGAAAAATACATGCATTCGGGACCTAAAGGTCATTTCCAAAATTAATATGTGTTTTATTTAATACTTGATTTTATTAAATACACATTAATAAAATATCAAATTGTGATATTTGACTTATATAATTGATATATGTATTTGAGATATTTATTGTAAATATAATACATATATTTAAGATATTTAAATTTATTAATTAATTATTTAATTGTTAAATAATTAAATTAGTTTATAAATTAAATATCTTTAAGTAATGATTTCAACTTTATGAAGTTGGAAATGACATGGTTTGGTTGGAACACATTTTATTACTTTATTAAAGTTAAAGTGTTGCTTTAATTAAACAAAAAATGTATGCCAATTGAATCATTACAAAAATAAATAATTTGTTATTTATTTTTTCTTGGTAAAATCGACAATGCTAGGGAAATTAAAAAATTGGTTTTGTTTCAATGTTTTTTAACACTTACACAACTTCAATAAAAATTAACAAAGGAGAGTTGAGAGTATTTTGGTGAGAAAGAAAAAGAAAAGAAAACAAAATTAGATTTTGTAAGTATTTTCATTTCTTCTATTACATGAAAAATATTTCAATAATTCTTAGCTTCAATTGTGTTGTTAATATCATGCCTCTACTCTTTTAGTTTGTAATTAGATTTGTTGGAAGCTTGTTGGATGTGTTTATGCATGTATAATTAATTTATTAACTTATTAATGTAATTAAGCTTAATAAATTAATTAGAAAATTAAAGTTGCCATTCTAGAGTTAATTAGCCATTCATAATTAACCTAGAATTGTTCTTGATTAATTTCACGATGGTGAGAATTAATTGGTGTAGTAATTTGAAGATTAAAGTATTGAATTTTATTAATTTAGTGTAAATTGCCCACTTTGAGTGATTTGTGAAATTAAGGTTTTTAACCCACTCAAATTTTGGGGCTTTTCATATATATGTTATAATTTGATGTATATTTGATCTGTGTCAAATTTGGGATTAATTGGATTTGTGAAATTTGGGTTCTTAACCCACTCAAATTTTGAGACTTTTCATATATATGTTATAATTTGATGTATATTTGATATATATACACCAGGTATTTTTATTTTTCCTATTATCGATATATCATTGGCTTGTGAAGCTATGACATATAATTGGATTTTGGATTCTGCTTGTCCTATTCACATTTGCAATATGTTGTAGGTGCTGACGGGAAGTAGACGGCTGAAATCTGGGGAGATGCAGTTGCGATTCGGGAGTGACGACTCTCTAGATGCAGTTGCAATGGGCATATGTGAGATTTCCTTACCCAGTGGGATACTTTTGTTAAATGATTGCTATTTTATGCCAAGATGTGTGGCGAATATTATATCCCTTTTTTGTATTAGATACTGAAGGTTATAATGTAAATATTAAGAATCGTTCTTTGTATTTATATGATAGTATTAATATTCAGATCCTTTGTTGTCCAAATGAGCATGGTCATTACATATTGCGCACCTCACAATATATCTTTAATACTAGAATAAATAAACGTAAACAATCTGATATAAATAATACTGAACTTAGGCATATGCGATTAGGTCATATAGGCGTGAAACGACTAACCCAATTGGTTAAGAATGGTTTGATACATGATCTCACCATTGAACCTTATCCAACTTGCGAATCTTATATTCGGAGTAAAATGACCAAAGTCCCATTTTTGGGTGTTGGACACCGAGCCACTGACTTATTGGAACTCGTACATTCTGATGTATGTGGTCCTTTAAGTCAAACTGCTCACAATGATTTTATTACTTCATCACCATTACCGATGATTTGTCACGGTATGGTTATGTTTATTTGATGAGACATAAATCGGAAACCTTTGAAAAGTTCAAATAATTCTGAAATGAAGTTGAAAAAAACTGGTCAATATATTAAATGTCTTCGATCTTACCGAGGCGGTGAATATATGAGTGGAGAGTTCACTGATTATTTAAAGGAGAATGAGATTCTCACTCAATATACTCCTCCCGGTACTCCGCAACATAATGGAGTGTCGGAGAGGAGAAATCAGACTTTATTAGATATGGTCCGATCGATATTAAGTTATACAGATTTACCCTATTACTTATGGGGTTATGCTCTTTTAACTGCCGCACATCTTTTGAACAAAATTCCTTCCAAGGTTGTTCCTACGACTCCGTATGAAATATGGACCGGTAGGAAACCAAATCTTAGTTAAATTAAGATTTGGGGGTGTCCACAAGATAAGCTTTTACCTCGAGGGCAGAAGTTTAGGTTTGTTGGATATTCTTCAAATACAAAAGGATATTTATTCTATGATACCGAGCATCGAAATGTGTTCGTAGCTCGCTTCGTAAAATTTCTAGAAATAAAATTTTTGGCTGAAGGTGGTGATCATAGGCAGGTTGAACTTGATGAACTGCAACCTGGAACCAACGAACTCTTGGATGAACCTGTAGTTCACGAAGATGGAGAACCTTCAACACACACACTCCGTAGGTCACAAAGGGTATCTAGACCTTCTGAATGCTTATATTTGATACAAGAAAAGAGTCTCGATGTTCTCTTAGTAGAAGAGACTGATCCTTTTACCTATAGAGTATCGATGTTGGACATCGACTCCGTGAAGTGGCAATACGCTATGAAATTCGAGATGGACTCAATACATGAGAATCAAGTTTGGAAATTGATTCCACTTCTCGAAGGAATAGTTCCTATCGGTTGTAAATGGATTTACTAGAGGAAGCGGGGGCCCGATGGAAAGGTTGAAACCTTTAAGGCCCGACCGGTTGCTAAAGGTTACTCGTAGCGACCTGGTGTCAACTACGATGAAACCTTTTCTCCAGTTATAATGCTTAAGTCCATCAGAATTTTATTATAAATTACCGCATTTCATGATTATGAGATTTGACAAATGGATGTCAAAATGGTTTTTCTAAATGGATTTTTTGATAAAGAAATCTATATCAAACAGCCGGGGGGTTTCACATCCAGCGAGAACTCAGGCATGGTATGCAAGCTGAAGAAGTCTATTTATGGACTTAAATAGGCTTCACGAAGTTGGAATCTTCGATTCAACAATATAATAAAATTGTCTGGTTTTCTCAAGAATTCAGAAGAATCTTGTATGTATCAGAAGGCCAGTGAGAGTATGGTGGTATTTTTAATTCTCTATGTTGACGACATCATTATCATTGGGAATGATATCGGGATGATGCAAGACATCAAAGCTTACCTCCGTAAGAATTTCTCTATGAAGGACCTGGGTGAAGCTTCTTATTTCTTAGGCATAAAACTCTATAGAGATAGAGAAAGGAATCTTATTAGCTTATCCCAATCAACGTACATAGATAAGATATTAGAACAATATAATTTTGGTAACTGTAAGACAACAATTATAACGTTCAGACATTACTTACATCTTTCGAATTTGTGTCCCCAAACAGAAGATGAGAAGATTATAATGTCTAATCAACCTTATGCTTCGTGTTTGGGCAGCATCATATATGTTATGTTATGTACTAGGCCTGATATCAGCTTCGCAGTTAGTATGACAAACATATATCAATCCAATCCAGGAAATGACCATTAGATGGTCATTAAACATATTCTAAAGTATCTTAAAGGTACTAAGAATAAGTTTATAATTTATGGAGGAAACAAACTGCAAGTTAATGGGTATATGGATTCCGATTTCTAATCAGATCCTGATGATAGAAAGTATACATCAGGATTCGTGTTTACCTTTAACGATGGTACAGTTTGTTAGAAGAGTTCCAAATAGAGGCGAAATATATTACAGCTTCTGAAGCTGTAAAAGAAGCGGTATAGGTTAGGAACTTTATCACAGAATTGGGAGTAGTCCCAAGTATCAAGAATTCGATTCCATTATACTGTGATAATACTGGAGCCATTGCACAAGCAAAAGAACAAAGGGCGCATCAGAAGTCGAAGCATGTGGAATGAAAGTACCACATTATTCGAGAGATTATGTCGCGAGGGGAAATTATCGTGTCCAAGGTACCAAGTGAAGATAATGTAGCAGACCCGCTTATAAAGACTATACCTCCGAAGTTATTTGATAAACATATGGAGTCGATGGGTATTAGATGTTGGATAGTTATGACCCATAGCGTCACTATTTGTACAGATCATAGTGTTGTTGTACAAATTAACTGTGACAAAGGAGATTGTACTCTTATCATTTGTGATTAGATCACCTTAGATATATAAATGATAGAAGGTCCTTATGATTTTGTTCCTAGATTGAGAATGATATGAGACAGTATCAATCAACAAAGGATACATCATTAAACATCCCTAGTCAGAGCATTGTCGAGATTGGACATCGATAGATGCGTAAAAGACTAGTATTACACTTGTGCGTGTTATGTGAGACATAACGGCATAATTCTCGTATATCTCGGTATAGGATACTCAGGCAAGTGTAATAGGAGGTTGTGTTTAACCGATGGTATGGGAAACAGCTTCGCTCTGGATTAGACCACCGCAGAATCCCATTGGTAGTATGACTTTGTGTCTGTGGGAGTCTGCAATCAGGGTAGGTGTATTTGGTCTTAACTTGAGACTTACACCGCTAATACTTGCGACAATCAATATACTTTAGTTGAGGTCGTCCAGGGCTTTAACAGGTTCTGTGTACGCCAATGCTGGGTATATTGAGAATCGTAGTGTATTGGGTGTGATGTCAAGACGGAAGTGTCACTCCAGTCATATGGAGATGATGGTCACGTAGGATACGGTATTAGTGCTCTTATATGTTGCGCGGCTATCGGGATATTATGACTCGGTCATGTATATCTGATTATAGAGACTAGTTACCAGACATCCGACATGTGCTTCGTACGGGGCAGACACATATCCAACCCCAGGCCTAGCACGTGATCATCCGATACTGGATCGAAATGCGCAATACTACGTATAATACGCCTGATATAGATCACATATTCCTGTAAGGATATTTCCGGAGAATTTGGTAGGCATGGTGCTTTGCTAGAGGCCAACCTTGTCTTGTAAATCGATAAAACGTAATACTTGGTACTTACGTATTCGGATAGTCCAACGACCGAATTTACTGCCAACATATCCGGAGATCTCATGGGTCGCTTCCCAATGATACACCGATGATGTATGACTCGCATTATATATTAATCTGGGATTAATCAGAAGAGAGAGAGAATTAATCTGGGATTAATTGCGGAGATATTTTATCTAGGATAAAATATCAATTTAAAGAGAGAGAGAACGATTAATTTGGAATTAATCGATAAATAATATATTCGATATATTAAACGAAATTGGATTTCGATTAGGAATTAAAATTAGATTTTAATTCGGGCACTTGAATTAATTTAGAATTAATTCTCGAGCGACGTGATTAGTAAATTGGATTTATTAACGAGACTTCGAAAAAATCGTTAATTTAGAATTATCGAAACCGAGATCGGAATGTGTTTGCGAAGTTACGTCGATTTTGAATCACGTGCCGCAAGTCGCAACGCAAGTCATAAAAGTCAAATCACTTTTTGGAAAATTAACTTTGACTCTTTGACTTTGACCTTTAAGATTTGGAGGGAAATTTTGGGGGGAAAAGACTTTTAACTTTTTGGAAAAGTCAAAGGCATTTCCTTTTCACCTTTTACCAAGGGTAAAAGGATTAAATAAAGGTTATTACATTTGTTTTATTTCTTTTTGGAAAAGAAAATAAATGGTAAAACATTTCATTATTTTTTGGAAAGATATAAAGTGAAATGTTTTTACACTTTAACCTAATATCTAATCTCTCATTCATCTCTCTCTACCACTATCAAGTTCAAGCCCAAGGCAGTGAACTGCCCTAGGTTGGCCGAAAATGATGATCCATTTTTGAGGGTTTTGTGGCAAAATCCAAGTGCTAGCACACTCCTAAGAGGCATACGAAGGTGTTAGGGAAACTCACCCACGAGATGGGAATCGTTTGACGCAAGTTCGAGGCTCAAATTCATGGACTAAAACTGAAAACAGTGAGCAGTGGACTGCACTGCTATTGGCGCCACTTTGAAGGGGAAAATCATTTTGTTCTTCTTCAAATCGTCACAACCGATCGATGTGACTATTCCGCTATCTCCTTTGATGTATTCACACTTATTATTCATGCTTGTTTGATGATCTTGGGACCTAGAATAAAACCAACAATGGTATCAGAGCCTAGGTTCAAGCATAAAATTTTAGGGCTTAAAATTGGGTATTTTGAATTTGAGCATGATTTTATGAAATTGGATGATTAAGTATGCTTAAATGTGGTTGAATTGAATATTGATTGGATCAATTTCATGAATTAATGTTTGAAACATTTTTCCCTAAATGTTAATGTTGGCCGAAAATGATAAATTGGGTAAACTTGATTTTGAGCATGTTTGATGAAATTGGATGATTTAGAATGCTTAAAGTATGTTTAATTGAGGATTGATTGGATCAATTTGTTGAAAATTAATTTGGAATAATTTTCCCCAATTTGCTTATGGTGGCCGAATGTAATAAGCCCTTATTGTCTTGGAATTTTGATTTTTTGTTCATTAGATGAATTGGAAATCATTTGGGTATATGATTTAATGTCGATTGTGTAATTGATTGGATTGAATTTGAATCGGACATAAAATCCCCAAATTGCCGAGACTTTGAAGCATGAAAATGGGTTTGATTTTTCATTAAATGTGTTGGACATGTGATAATGAAATTGTGTATGATTAATTGTATAAATTAATGTTTTAAAAATGTTAATTTGGGTAATTAATCATGTATTACACTTTAGGTTAATTGAATGTGAAATTGGATTTTTGTATTTAATTAATTGGGCCTTAAAATTGGATTTGGGCTTTTAAAGTTGTCATTGGGCTTGTTGGGCTTTGTTTTACAAAGTTGGGTTTAGGCAAATTGGATGGGATCCAATTGGGCCCAAAACCGCTTCCATAAACCCCAAATGCGACTTAATGAACCTTTAAAGTTTAATTGGGCCTAATGGGCCAAGATTGATTTATGGGCTTATGGGGTAAATCCCGGATTGGATTTTGGTTATTCGGTTTGATCCAAGTTGACCAAAAGTCCACGCCTTAAGAAATCAATTAAAAGCCCATTGGACTTTAATTGAATTGACGTTGGACGTTAATCGGTCTTTGAGACGCGTTGCGATTAAATTTGAAATTTAAGTCGTAAAAGGTTTATTATTAAAGTGTAATATTTAATTTGGAATTAAATAACGAATTAGAATTGAATGCATATTAAATTGGATTTAATGACGTAGTTTAATTTAATTCGAGAATTCGTACTTTGAGTACTTATTCGCAAAACGAGTTTGACTCGATCAAAATCAAATCGTTGTTTGAACATTGGATGATCACTAATTATCAGATTAATTAATTTGATTAGATTGATTGATAACATGCTTGTGTGAATACTTGGTTGTGATGAATGAATAGTGTATATCGGATGGATATTAGTCGGGTGGGGGCAATTTTGGAAATTATTGTAATAAATTTGATTTATTAAATTGGACATGCGTGTCCAGCCTTATCACCTCCATTCTATTTGTATTCTCTTCTCACCTATTCCTCTCATTGTATATGAGGTTTCTTTAGAAGTGTAGTGTAACAGGTAGAAGTAATACAAGTGCTAGTTATGAGAGAGAAATGGAGAGATTTGATCTAGGATCAATGTGTTAAGTATCCATCCGCATATCATTATTGTTTATTTTCATATGCGCTTTATTATGTATTTAGAATGCATGTTTAGGGTGTATGATGATGAGACCTTAACAAAGATAATAAATTGGTAGCCAATTTGCACGCGAAAAACCCTCATCAAATATCATGCGTTTTTCCTTCCATTGAGTGATTCTTACTTAAGATCCGAGATTGGCATTGGGTTGTTGGCCAAAGTCAAGCCCTTTGTCCGTCGAAGATGTGTTTGAATCACGAGAGTTTTGTTCTATATTGGTGTCTTGTCCAAGTTGTGGTTTGTTGGCCAAAGTCAAGACCACTTCTTGTCCATCGACATTGATTACGAAGCTTTCCATGGTCAATGGGTCACGCTTGACTGGGATCATTAAGCTTGTTGTGCCAAAGCCAAGGCTTAGTTGATTCAGAGGAAAAAGGTTAGGCAATACATTGGATGTATTGGCATATATAAGATATATGTTAAGGATTTGGATATCCGCCTACTGGATCTAGGAATTGGATTGGATCCAATTGATCTTAGAGATCTACCTAGTTAAATATCATACAATTTGTTGGCCAAAGTCAAGATTGTGTGTTATTTAACGGGATCCTAGCCCACTAGGAAACACGGTTTCCCGAGTACTCGACAGAGGGTTAGAGGCTCGCCGAAAAAATAGTGGGAGGCAAGAATTGAATTTGCAATACTCGTTTAATTACTTGCCATACGCGCTCAAACAAATATCATTCGTCGTTACTAAATTAAAATGTTAGTTGGACTAATATTTAAATGTTGTTTTAATAAATAGTTGGACTATATTCAAACCATTCAATTATAGTTGCTTTTATAATTGGATTATAGTAATCAATATAATTGATTTTTTAATCTATTAAAACTATAGTTGATTAAATAGTTGAACTATTGTAATCATTATAATAAATAGTACCACAAATCGTTGATTAAATAGTTGGACTATTAAAATCAAGATTAAATTGAAAGATTGACGTTTAATACATAATCCTAGGGATTAAAATGTTTTAAATGGTTTAATTTTCAAATTGGGAATTAAATTTCAGGATGGTCTTGGAAATAAGTTACTTTATTTGATAAAATAACATATTATGCCTAAGCCTAGAATTAAGCAAATAGTAGAGCATAATCTTTGGAAGATTTATGTGATGATAACTTAAAGTGCTTAATCCGCTATACATGTCATAAATCTATGTTTAGATTTAAGAAGTATTAAATTGCAAATAAATAACTCTTGGAGAGTTAATGACTGTTCTCGAGGAGACAAAGTCAAAGTTTGCAATTAGGTAAGTAGCGCAAGGCGCACCTTACCTCGATATTCTAGAAGGCCAAGGCTTGGCCAAAGGCTTCTGAAATGTTGGAAAAGGTAAAGGCAAGATCATTATAATCTTCTGGGAAGATAAATGACGTATCCAAAAGTGATTGCCGTTTGGATATGACAGACACGAAGGAATTAAAGAAAGAGCAAGGCTCTGACTTTAAATATGTTTGTCATAATTATGTTCACTACTAGTATTGAAATTGGATTTTAAATACTTAGTGTGGTACATAGAATATATGTACTGATGTGCAGAATCTGCTGTGAGCAGGATACTGACTTCAGTTAAGATTTAATCTGCGAATCGGAAACGGGATGAAAGTCGCTGTTTCGACCGTAGATACCTAAGTTTAGGAACTACCCTTCGGGTGTGTACCTATATTAGGAAACTGTTATAATATAACTAGTTTGACTAGAAACATTATCTTTATATCAGTGTTTAATCCATTGTGGATAAACCTTTATATTCTAGAACACTAAAGTGTTTCATTATATAAAGATGATATTGAGATAAACGCATTAGATGTGAATAACAGTATTTATATTTTGAATATGAATAAATCTCAAACATATAATATGACAGATAAATAGCTCAAACTGATTTGATCAGTAGAGACTTATATGTGGCATTGTTGTCTAGGACACAATTAAACAAGACTCGTATATCCACACTTTTGAAGAGTGGGTACTAGGACTGATTTATTATTCAAATAAAGTCTACGAATCTAGTTCTTTAGGTAAAGTACCTAAAATACTATTTAATTGGTAATAGTGAAAAATGCCATCGATCTGTAAGCCCTATTCATAGTGAAGTAAGTGGGCCCATATCTAGCTAGGCTAGATATGGATATGAATATTTCGTGACCTTAACGGGTGTGGCATCACGTTATGGTTATGTGTTACTTTTGAAGAACACAAATCAGAAACTTTTAAAGTTTCGACACGAAGTAGACAAACAGATCGGTTAAAGTATTAAAACATCACGTGTTGACCATGATGAAAATACTTAAGCAATGAGTTTCTTAAATACTTGAGAGAGTAAAGTATTCTTTCAAATGAGGACTCCTCCTACGACACGTCAGTTTGACGGTGTGTCCGAATGGACAAACCGAATTTTGTTGGACATGATAAGGTTAACCATGAGTCGCTCTGAGCTACCATTTCCTTCAATGGATAAACATAAACAGTGCAAAACTTATTTGGAATAAGGTTCCATATTAATCTGTTAGACAGAATTCATATTAGATATGATCACGGATAGAAACAGGGTTTCTTACTCCTAACTATTTGGGAATGCCGGGCATATGTTTGGATGATACCAAATGGAAACTCAAATAAGATAAGTGCCAAATTAAGGTTATCCTTGGGATACCATAAGTATTGTACTTATACTTCTCACCAGAGAACAATTAGATTGTTGCTCACCATGCGGTTTTCCTTAGAGGAATACCGATATGCAGTGGTAAGTGGGAAGACAGTAAAACTCGATGAAAATCGGAGTGACACTTTTCCAGGCATGAAGTCCTTAATGGAACAAAAATAGTTCATCAAGGATGAAACTATACCATTAATCTTTGAATACACAAGAACCGCATAGATCGGAGAGAATCAGAAAACAACCTGGGGTATGAGTTTCTGATCTCACCTCATAAAGATGTCAATCTTGTTGAGGTATACCAACCGACTACGAATGAGGAAGTGATATGAGGTATCGACTCCCATCATGGCAAAGTGCCATGAGTCCGAAATGGATTCCATGTATAACAACTATGATTGGATACTAGTTGATGTACCATAAGACATTGTGCCTATAGGTACTGTATAAGTCTTCAAGGAAGACATACATGGATGGCAACATACCAACGTACTAAGCTAGGCTTATTGGCGAAAAGGTATCGTTATCAACATTGTGTTGACTACGGTTCAACCTTTTAACTGTTGCCACGGTAAATCCATTTGGATAATGCTTGCTGTAACTGCACATTTCATTAATACGTCAGTTAAAGGTCAAAATCGCTTTCCTTAAAAGGAAACCTTTTGGAGGATGTTTATAACATCCTGACGATTTTGTCATACTAAAATCAGCAAACAAGGTTTGCAGGTTATTCGATCCATGTTTGGGGTTGAAGCAAGCATAAAGTTCTTGGAACTATCGTTTTGATGTAATCATGATAGTCAATGATTTGATTCAAAACAGAATGATTCTTGTGTATATGAGAGGGTTAGTGGGAGAGCACAGACAATGGCTGTCCTTAAAATAATGATAACATATATCATTTCTTGGAAATGAAATTCCCATAATAACAATCGGCGAAAGCTTGGCTTTCGAGAAAATTCTCCGTAGAATTCTTGGGAGTAACAACCTTTATTCTAGGAATAAAGATCTACTGGGATAGATTAAATTGTTAAAACTCTGCGAGAACTCGTACATTGAAAAATGTACATGACTTGGTGTCTCATACGCTTTGAGCATATGGATTCACGATCGGGCCAATCCAAGTGATAGTCACTGGATTGATGTTAAGAACATCCGTTAGAATCTTAGAGATCTAAGGATGCTATCTTAATCTGTGGAGAAGGAGAACTTGAAGTGACTGGGATCACTACTGTAAGTTTCCAAACCGATAAAACGACTAAAAGTCGCAAACGGTACTATACAGTTTGAATAATGGTACAATGAGCTGGAAAGCTTCCAAGCAAGATACTGTTACCGAATAAACAACAAATGCGGATTATTGCTGCAGCTGAGGCAGTAATAGAAGCCATCTGGGTCAATAAATAAATCTAATTGGATTAGATATAGTTCTGTTAGTGGCTGAGCTGGGCGTCAGCACAGGCTAAAAAATTAATGGTCTCATCAACGATCCAGATACATACTTCGACTATTCATCTGATTCGTTCGGATCATACATCATGGTGATGTGATGATCGAATAAATTACGTCAGACGATAATCATATAAATCCGCTGATGAAAGCAGTTTCTCAGCAGTTTGAGCCAATCGTACATAGTTCGGGTGTTAGACACTCGAGTGACTGGCTATAGGCCAAGTGGGAGATTTTTGGACAGTTATGACCCATAGCGTCACTATTTGTACATATCATAGTGTTGTTGTACAAATTAACTATGTGACAAAGGAGATTGCACTCTTATCACTTGTGATTAGATCACCTTAGATATATAAATGATAGGAGGTCTTTATGATTTGTTCCCAGATTGAGAATGAAATGAGACAGTATCAATCAACGAAGGATAAATCATTAAACATCCCTAGTCAGAGCATTGTCGAGATTGGACATCGATAGATGCGTAAAAGACTAGTATTACACTTGTGCGTGTTATGTGAGATATAACGACATAGTTCTCGTATATCTGGGTATAGGATACTCAGGCAAGTGTAATAGGAGGTTTTGTTTCACCGATGGTACGGGAAACAGCTTCGCTCTGGATTAGACCACCGCAGAATCCCATTGGTAGTATGACTTTGTGTCAGTGGGAGTCTGCAATCAGGGTAGGTGTATTTGGTCTTAACCAGAGACTTGCACCGCTAATACTTGCGTCAATCAATATACTTTAGTTGAGGTCGTCCAGGGCTTTAACAGGTTTTGTGTACGCCAATGCTGGGTATATTGAGAATCGTAGTGTATTGGGTGTGATGTCAAGACGGAAGTGTCACTCCAGTCATATGGAGATGATGGTCGCGTAGGATACGGTATTAGTGCTCTTATATGTTGCGCGGCTATCGGGATATTATGACTCGGTCATGTATGTCCGATTATAGAGACTAGTTACCAGACATCCGACATGTGCTTCGTACGGGGCAGACACATATCCAGCCCCAGGCCTAGCACGTGATCATCCAATACTGGATCGAAATACACAATACTACGTATACTACGCCTGATATAGATCAGATATTCCTGTAAGGATATTTCCGGAGAATTGGGTAGGCATGGCGCTTTACTAGAGGCCAACCTTGTCTTGTAAATCGGTAAAACGTAATACTTGGTACTTACGTGTTCGGATAGTCCGACGACCGAATTTACTGCCAACATATCCAGAGATCTCATGGGTCGCTTCCCAATGATACACCGATGACGTATGACTCACATTATATATTAATCTGGGATTAATCAGAAGAGAGAGAGAATTAATCTGGGATTAATTACGGAGATATTTTATTTAGGATAAAATATCAATTTAAAGAGAGAGAGAATGATTAATTTGAAATTAATCGATAAATAATATATTCGATATATTAAACGAAATTGGATTTCGATTAGGAATTAAAATTAGATTTTAATTCGGGCACTTGAATTAATTTAGAATTAATTCTCGAGCGACGTGATTAGTAAATTGGATTTATTAACGAGGCATCTGAAAAATCATTAATTTGGAATTATCGAAACCGAGCTCGGAATGTGTTTGCGAAGTTACGTCGATTTTGAATCACGTGCCGCAAGTCGCATCGCAAATCACATCGCAAGTCATAAAAGTCAAATCACTTTTTGGAAAAGTAACTTTGACTCTTTGACTTTGACCTTTAAGATTTGGAGGGAAATTTTGGGGGGGGGGGAAAGACTTTTAACTTTTTGGAAAAGTCAAAGGCTTTTCCTTTTCACCTTTTACCAAGGGTAAAAGGATTAAATAAATGTTATTACATTTGTTTTATTTCTTTTTGGAAAAGAAAATAAATGGTAAAACATTTCATTATTTTTTGGAAAGATATAAAGTGAAATGTTTTTACACTTTAACCTAATATCTAATCTCTCCTTCATCTCTCTCTACCAAATTCAACCCCGATTTAACGCACCGAATTTTCAAAGTCAGTATTGGTGCACTGAAATTTTCTGGAAAAAGGGGCAGAATATGAGGTTTTGTGAAATAGCTTAAGAAATCCTCGAACGAGCGTAATAAAAATTGTTAGGGTACACTAAAATGTTAGCAACATAGAGAGTATGAGTTATCAAGACTAATGAACAAATTTTGTTAAGTGAAGATATAATTCACACCCTTGGTACTAACGAATTTTGCTAATTCTATATTATCTTCAGGAGATGCGATCCCGCGAGCATCACAAGGCGTCACAAGCAAGTTCTAAATCAGTGAGTGGACATTTTTTTCTTCCATCTGATTTTTATATTTTTGTACAAACTTATATTTTTACGCTTTAGGGCGTTAGAAACTTTTCTTTCAGTTATTATGGTATCAAATTATGCTTTCAGAAAGAAAATACTTTTCAAGAAATAGTGTTACAGTTTTTATGATTCACATCATAGTTTTTATGTATCTCGGGGCATGAGGTAAAACCTCACCCCAGTATGGAACTAATACAGTGGAATTGACGGATTCAGAGACATGTGCACATGTGGAGGACCGAGAGGACGCTCTCAGATCCTCGAGCAAGACTAGGGATTACAGAGTCCCGAAATCCTGACTTCAGATGTCCATTTGAGTTATGGTCCTCGGCATAGAGTACACCCAGTTGAGTTATGGTCCTGGGTGAAGAGAGACGTCCAGTTGAGTTATGGTCCTGGACGTAGAGCAGTTGTCAGATTTCAGGTTTTTTTAGTACACAATTTTCAGATTTTCCGTATATAGTTTTCAAAATTCAGATTTTAGTAAACAGTTTTCGGAGACTAAAGTTTCAAAAGTAGTTTTCAGAAAGATATAGCTTCAGAATAAGTTTTCATACAAATAAGTTTATTAAAAATTATGGTTTTGGAAATCAAGTTTTCCTTTCAGTTTTCAAGTTTTAGTCCACTCACTTAGATTGTATAGCAATCTAACCCCCCACTAGTTTTAGTTGTTTTGTAGAGATTCCAGGAGGACAAGCTCGAGAGGATGGATACTGATGCAGTCACCAGAGATGGAGTCCACCAACATGGAGTCACGAAGCATAAAAGTCTAGTTCATGGTCAAAGTATTTGTATGCATTAAAGTTGTCATAGTCATTATAGAGTCTAATAAAGTATTGTAAAAAGGAGCATTGCAGAGTATGCATTTTTAAGTAATAAAAGTATTATATGTTGATTTTAGTTAAAGTCTATATGCATGACATTGCATTAGAATAGTTTGTGATACATTCAGAAAGTCAGAGGCTTATGGGGTTAGTATAGCAATCCCCTGTCGGTAACATCTCCCAGGTCGGGGATGTTACATTCTTGTTAACTGGCCATTAATAAGATTGATTTGGTAAACTTAAAATGAACTTAAAAAATAGATTTTAGGTTTAATGCCCTAGACTCAATAACTCACGATCTTCTTTAAGGATAGATAACACTTAACAGATATCCTTACAGGATAGGAATATACCTGTAACGCGAGGGTAGCCATAATTGGAACTTAATCTTAATGAATTCAGATAACTTGGTTGACATAGGACTATGATTAATTGGGTTATTCTGGGTATTTACATCTGACTATCAGAAGAGGCTTTTGCATAAATTCGTGTTCCAGGTTAATAAACCGATATATTACATAAACGTGAGATAACCACTTCATCTTTAAAAGATATTGAAAGAATTCACAACCCTAGATAGTTTTATAATATTGATTTTACTTTTAATTTACTTTCATGCTATTTTATTTACTTGTTTTAGTTTACAGTCACCACCCAATCAAACAACCAATCTATTAGATACTTGTAAATATTTGACTTCATAAATTAATAGTTAAGGTATTAAGTTCTTGTGGGATCGATACATTTTATACTACTTGAACGATACGTGCGCTTGCGTTATACATGTGTGATTACGTCGGTCAATTCCCTAATTAATCTTACAATACATGTTTATAAAATAAAACTATTAAGGTTAAATTATTAATCAACACCAAGTTTTTGCTTCAAACATATATCCAAGATACATATATTATTAAAACATGTAAAATACATATCCAATACATATTTTCATGCTTAAGAAATAAAAAATTAAGAAAATAGAAATTGGAAACTCTTTATTACCTTCATTTCAAGTTCCAATTCTTCAAAATTTCTTCACCTTGGTGTTGGTTAATTTGTTTAGAACCCTAATCCCCTTTTTCTTTTTGTTTCTCAACTCATGAGAATGGCTAAAGCCTAAACAAAATGAAACAATTTCATTTATATATTATTTCTTAATAATTTCGAAAATTAGGGAATTTTTTTAACAAAAATAATAATTATTTTTGGTTAAAAATTTGACACCTCATGATCTTATCCAAAATATAATTATTATTTTGATTTTTATTAATTAAATCCACTTGTCCAAATTACATGGAATAGCAAATAAAAATTTGCCAAGCTAATAAGAATATTCCAATAATATTCTTATATAATTAATTTATTTATCTAATTAACAAAAAGAAAAAATAATATTATGGTATAATATTCCAAGAACATCTTCTATTTTATCATTATTAATAATTAATTAATAACTAATTAATAATTAATAACTAATAATAATAATAAAACAAATGTCAAAATTTAATTGGTTAACAATATGTATCTAATCTAAATTATGTATCGTATACAAATACACATTATTTAATACGCATGTGTAAGTTATGAATAATCCGAATTATCCATAATTAATTGTCCAAGTGCTCAACGAGTACACTTTATACTGTGAGACTCTCTAGGTTCAAGTTTATCTGTCACAGAAATAATTTCTATGTCCGTAATTTATCCACTCATAAATTATGACGACCACAGATAATATATTTGAACCATTCAAGTCGAAGTCATCGCATATATGTAATCCCTCTGTCATAGGTTATCCGAATTGTTCCGGAGATATAGATTAAACGTCAAATCTCCACTATGAACAAGTCATATGTCGCGACATAATTATGATTCTTCAATAAATATTCGGAACTCGTTTCCGAATCATACCTCGGCTGATGATTTCAAAGAATCATAAATTGGACATTTAAATCCCGTACACGGTACTGACAGATCCTCTCTGGATATATCACAAGATATCATGACTATCGGCCCATACCCAACGAGCAGGCAGCAGTCTGATCTTAAAAGATCTTTGACATGACTATTATCAAAGTATGGAGGATATCTCACATATCCATAGTGGTATCTCAAGTCAAATGAGCTAATATGTTATTCGACTCGTAACGATTCATATTGACGTTGGTGTACCATTTATCGGGAATCTTTGAATGAGTCGTTCAATATTTATCCAATAAATACCTACGTGTCTATATAAGTCTCCCAAGACTCGAAGTTTACTGAGACAAACCTTAGAACAATTCTAATATACGACACTTACCGGTCTCACGGTTTATTAACCGACCAGGTATATAAACCTTGACCAGGAACAATTTTAAGAATGAATTTTATTGTGACATTTCTCAGTAACAATTACGGCGCTTTTGAAATTATATCACAACTATTCATTCTAAGGCCTTTTACGTCCTTACCATATAATAGAATATATTGATGGAAATTACTCAATTTTATTCATAATAAAATAAAATATACATAGTATTTAAAATAAATACGATAAAATTTAGCGCGCAGAGCACCAACTCCAATAATTGAGTCCACTCATTTTTATGAGAAGTAGATGAGTATCTTTCTTAAGGGTTGATTCGGTACTTAAACTGTTAGAGCGCTCAAGTTTTTCTATTACGAATAGAAAGATTAATATTCATAATTTATGAATAAATGGTCATTATAGAATATATGATAAAAAATTAGATGGGTATAATAGAAATATTGATCCGACTTTAATTATGAGATAGTTAATCTATATATAATGACTATATCGATGGACACTGAAGTAATTCGACGTATATAAAATATCTACAACCATAGGTTTTTAGTGGAATAACCTTTAGTTAATAATTCGGAATATTTAACTAAAGAGTTTGAATTAATATTCTGGGATTATTGGAGCTAAAAAATATAGGTCCATTTAGTTCTCGTGCTAACTCGATGTACTGTACCAAATTATATAAAATTGAATAGTCTAATTATAAACTCATATGCATTATAATTACTCCCTCAGTCCCTTTTTAATAGGCCATTGGACTTTTCCCCAACAAAATAAGGGAACATGATTAATGTGGTAAAAAAAATTTAATATTTTCCTAATATATTAATCATTAGCACAACACAATCGCTTAAATTTGGCTAAACCACCAAATATTTTTCAATTTTAATATTTGGAGTAGTTACTCCCCTTTTAAAATAGTTAATTGTAAACTATGAGTGAATTTTGGTTTGCACAATGCATTTAAATTATTGTAAATATGCGAATATTTGGATTATTGAGATTATAGAAAGCTGTAGTATTTTTTGATAAAAAATATTTCAAATAAGGGTATATAAGTAAACTTTTTCCTTTAACTCTCTCTAAAAAAGGAAATTGGACTATAATTTGGGATTTCCAAAAATACCGAGGGAGTATTAATATGATTAATAATTAAAGTTACACTCGAAACTTATATTCTATTTAATATAAAGTTATATTTTTCAAAGCAAATGATTATGAGATAATTATTTAATGTTTTAAGACTTTGTAAATATTGAATTATATTTTATAATTTAATATTAATTTTAAATTGATGAGTTTGAAAATTTTGGTGCTAGAGACATAACATTTAAAATTGGAAGTTACAAAATCTTTCTTTGGTAACATATTAATGTCATTATTGATACACTACAACAAAATCATTTTGTTGTTACACAAGTGTGGTGGCCGAAAATGACTAGGGTTGGAGATTGATTTTTTTGTAATTTAATTACAAATTAATCTGACCTAAACCCTAGCTATATAATAAAAAGGTTGTTTTCATTTTAACCTAATCACATTCTCTTAACTTAGCTACATTGTTCTTAATTTTTTCTCTCAAGTGTTCAAAGAAAACAAAAAGAAGAAAAAAGTATGAACTTTGATCTCTAAATAGCTTAGAGATTCTTTTGTGAGTGTAGCATACACTACCTTTTGTTAGTGACAAGTCATAGCACGGAAGTCCACTTGGTGATTGAAAAAAATCCATTTTCCTCTTTGTACTACTCACAGTAGTGAGCAGAAAAATCTGCTCATTACCGCAACTTACACCAATTATTGGTAGTGTTTCGTTGTTCTAATTTTATGCAGGAATTTTGGGAACATCCAAGGCTAATTTGGGGATAATTTTGAAAATATTTTGGAGTAGAAATTAACTATGGAACTATTGTCAAATTCACGCAAAGTAGGGGCTGATTTTCAGTGTGTAGTGCGCATTTTCGGTGTATGGAACTGTCTAGATTTGCTGCTGATATTATGTGGTTGTTCGATATTGTAAAACACATCAAAACGCACGAAACATTAACCTACACATCTGTAAGGTTTTAGCAATAAAGGGAAAAAGAACAACAAATTTATCAAAGTCGGTCCCGGTACTTAAAGACGTTTCTGCTGTGGAAGGGATTGATTTGCGAATAGTTCATGCATCGGTTCATGCACAAAACAATGTTCGCAAAAAAGAGTCAGCTAAACGCCTCGTTAAAGGGCTTGGACGTAATGATAGGGCGATAAAGAGGGTGGAATTGAGGCTTTGGTTTGTATCGATGGAAAGTGATTGTTTATAATGTTATGTAATCTAATGGAATGGAACTGAACCAAACGGAATTGAGAGTTATGAACCATAACCTTATTTGTGAAAAAATAGAGAGGTTTATAATGTAATATTCTAAAATATTGTTTAGTATAAAAATAACGAAATTGTACGTAACTAAAGAAGGTGTATTCAATTAAGAATTTAAAAGATTATTCATGGATAAATAGGTCAAGTGAAATTTAAAAGATTATTTAAAAATGTAATGATTTACAATATCTTATTACATTTTTTTAGTCATGATTTTTTACTTATTAGATTTTTAAAGATTTATATCATAAGAATTTATAAGATTTGAAAGGACCACATATATATATTTTTTCCTTTTATTATGCTAATCCACCAATTTTTAATCCGATTATGAACAATGTTTATCTAGTTCAATGACACATTTTTTTCCTGAGCCATTTTCGTCAAAGTCACCCTCAATTGAATTGTCAATGCTAAATTTCCCATTATGGTTAGGTAGGGATGTCTCAACCTTTACAACTACATTTTCTTTTTGAACAAGCATGAATCAAAGTGTAACTTTTTTAGAACCGGGATTATATAAAATGGAACCAATAGTTATTCATTTATTTAACACAAGCCGCTGTCTCACTCTTTTTTTTTTTTTTTTTTTTTTTGAAAATTACAATAATAATAGTTCAAGCAAAAACCCAAATAGTTCGACCAAAGTATCAAAATAGTTTAACCAAATTACAATAACAATAGTTCAACCAAAATTGAAGTAAAATAACACAAATAAAAAAATAGTTCAACAAAACCCAACATAATCAAAAAAACTAACCACCAACTAATTTGATAGGAAGTAATGGAATAGTTAGCCCATTTAAGCACTAAGAATATTAATCAACAAATCTATTCACCTATTCATCCTCAAACTACTAGTGGGATAAAAAATTAAAAAAAAAAACTTGAGGAAAAAAAAAAAGGAAATAAAATCTCTGACTATGAGTCAAATGCTTAGATAAAGGGTTAAGATGAAATCACCAATAAAGAAGGGGATGAAATCACTAAAAAATAAGTGGATTTTCCACAAAAGAGGATGCTAAAGAAGGTTGTAATGTATTGCATTAGAGGAATTAGATATGGGAGGGCTTCAAACTTTCTTCTCTGTAAGAGTTGCAAAGAGATAAATTCACTATTTGGACAACTAATTTTAGTAAGTTGCTTCAATTCTCGATGGTTATAATTTTTTTAATTATAAATGCCATTGAAGCATAGTGATAAATTAAAGAATATAGGCTCCGGATTTAATTACATGCACTTAATGTATTTAATGATTTCCCCTAAAATAAGGAGAGTTGAGCCACACTCTAAGAATCAAGGTAAGAAAAGCTATATTCTAAAATTGAATGTGAAACCTTTAAATTCCTCTGAAATTAGTAATATAATGATGATTTTTTTTAAAAAATGTAATTTTTTTTATTAATTAAATAATTAAAAATTATATTTTGATTAAAATATGTGATACCTACGTTCATTCGTTCAGAAATTGCAATCAAATGCCATAATAAACCTTACCTGATAGAAAGAATCAAATGTACCCGTTAAGTCCATGAGTTTAAGCCCAATTTAACCATGGCCTGTTTACATTGAGAATGGATATCCGTTAGCACCTTATCAGAACGACTCCGTTTCTGTAGGGGTCTCCATCAGCACACGCATACAAAGGCATTTGGCCGAGTGTGATAAAAGAGTGAACAATGCTAGCAGCTGCTTCGAGAATATTCAGCAAAACACCTCTCACTAAGCCCCCTCTTGCGCGGACTCACCTTCCCTCTGGTTATCGCTTTACAATCCGATCCATGGCTGACTCTGCGGCTTCTCCCTTCAAGAAAATCCATATTCAGAGAGATAATACTGTAAGCTTCATTTCACGATCTCCTTCTCTCTTCCCTGAAGTATTTTGTGTGTTTTTATTTGATGGGTCGTTAAGACTTTGTTATTATTGTTTGTGTCCTACGAAGAAACATGTTAAGTAGACTTTTACCACTAATAATTTGATTAAAATATTTTTTTTTTCCAATATTATATATGTGTAACTAATGTGCTTCACAGCAGTTAAAAGTGTGTGATAAATTTACTCGGAATCAGCTCAAGGCATACTTAATAATAATCTTTATTGCTTTGTTGATTAGTTTCTATTTCCTCGGAAATAATTTGACTGACATTAGTTGTCATGGGCTTATGATTTTTGTTCTTGTAATATTATGGATTAGACTTTTGATGCATATGTGGTTGGCAAAGAAGATGCTCCTGGGATTGTTGTGCTTCAGGAGTGGTGGGGTGTTGATTATGAGATCAAGAACCATGCTATCAAAATCTCCCAACTAAATCCTGGGTTCAAGGCACTTATCCCAGAGTAAGACTCTATGATCTTTATAATTATATATTCCATTTTCTTATATTGTATTTATTGTTATATTTATTTAACGGTTGCTGCTTTTGAATGCTAAACATATTGCTTCTTGTGTTTCAGTTTATATCGAGGAAAGGTTGGTTTGGATGTTGCTGAAGCAGAGCACTTGATGACTGGTCTTGACTGGCAAGGTGCTGTCAAGGATATATGTGCTTCAGTTAATTGGCTCAAGGCTAATGGTTCGAAGAAGGTTCACACACTCTACCTATCTAAGTTAATAATGTATTAGTGTTCTTTTAGTTTCATGCTAGGTCATTTTGTACCCCACCATGGTTTTAAGAGATTGATGACTTGCTTAATGTTAGTATTCTGTGTCGCAATTCATAAAAGATTAGGGTGGTATTACATCATCATCAGGTTTGAAGTCGTGTTGTAAAATGCAAATCATCTGCAGGGCATATGCCTCATTCATTGAAACTTGGGTTTAAGTCAAAATGTATCCCTTTATCATAATAGATTATTGGGCCTTAATAACACAAGTTTTTTCACTTTTTTTGTCAGTAGATCATAGGTGTCAATCAATCAGATAGCTCAAATTCAATGGGGTGCATTTTATTTTGGCCCATATTTTTTAGTAATAGGCGCTGAAGCTTTGCTGGAATGGTCAAAGAGATATATGTGATATATCTATCCCTGATATCCGAAAACCTCCAGCTATCCCCTAAAACTGCCTCCATGACTCGAATCTAGCCTTGGACTCTGATGCTAGGTAGGCCTCAGATCGAAAACATATATATTTATTATGTAAAACCATGATGCTCACGCCTCTAGTCGCATTACGCCTCGCTGCGCCTCACAACGCCTCAATGTGACTCACATGCCTCGCTGCCCCTCGCGTTGCCTTGTTGTCGTTGCGTCGCCTCGACCAATTGATTAAAATTAATTAACTAAAATCTAAAACAGCATAAATTAAACCTTAGAAAACTTATACGAGTAAAAACCTAGGGTTGCAACTTCACCTAGCACGCTAATAGATTTTTGCATTTTCATTCAATTGAGTAATTGTTATGGATTACTAATCTAGAACACGAAATTTTCTACAAGCCTCTTCCGATGGTCGGGTAGAAATGCCCTTCTTAATTCAATTACCTATATTCCTATGATAATTAATCTAAGTCAAACTCATTAAGGTTAAGTTCTAATATTGGCTACACATGCCCTGCTAATATATTCTTATCTTGTATGGAAATCGATTCTAAGAATACGATCACGCGCTATTAATTCCCAAGACTAAATCCAAATTTCATTTTCCAAGTTCCTTACGGTTTACCACATTTATCCTATTGTTCTTAAGGCAATCAAACACATGAAACATGAAGAATAATAAGCAATCCAACACAAAACTCAAAAGAACAAAGAGATGCAAATTGAATTAAATATTGTGCATAGGATCTATTGCGACCTTAGACTATCACACATAATATTCATTATGCACAAATAATTCATTAATACAATGCAAGAATTCATAAATAAGAACTAAAAGAATAAAGGGAAGAAATAATTCGCGGTGAGTTATTCTGCTTCAATCTTCAGTTTGGGTTGAGTCTCTGGTTCTTGTCTTCCGCTGGGTGGTTTTCCTTGCTTTGTGCGCTCCAAAAGTATGATTTTTTAAGATTTAGAATCCAACTTGTTCTTTTAGGAGCTGTTGGAGGCTTTCCTTGGAGTTCTAATTGCACTAGGAATCGGGCTTGCGTCGCGATGTGCATAGACTTGCGTCGCAACGTCTTTAACGTGACATTCTACCTCACCTTTTGCCTTGGATTCGTCGCTACGCATCTGGGTCGCGTCTCGACACGTACTGCTTCAACCTGCATCGCGACGCGTATTCAATTTTACGTTTTGTCACAAAATTGCACTAGGTTGCGTCGTGACGTGCACCTTGAGGTAGACCCGGTCGGCGGTTCGGTTCGGTTCGATTCCGTTCTTCTTGGTTCCGGTTCCACTCGATTTTTTTTTTTTTTTGAAAATAAAAAATTGAGATTGATAAATTAATATAATTTAAAATTATGAAATTGAATTTATATAATAAACTTACATTACATAATTACATTAAATTACAAATAAAATCCCTATCTAAAAAAAAAAAAAAAAATTATTACTGTTATTAGGGGTAATTTGGGAATTCCCCAAATTTTTTTTATTTTTGGGCAGTTGGTGGTGGGGAGCCGTTGGGCTCCCTGCTCCACCCAGCCCAACGGCTACTAGCCGTTGGGGGGCGGTTGGAACTGCTGGAACCAAAAGGGTCTAGCAGTTCCAACCGGTTCGGTTAGGGCAGGACTAACCGAACCGGTCAGGTTCCGATTCCAGAACCGGAACCGTTCAGTTCCAACCGGTTCGGAACCAGAACCTTGGCCGGGTCTACCTTGAGGTACGGAAGATGCCCATTTTTGCATCGAATTTGATGATTTTTCGTTCGATGAGTTCGACTTAGTCGTATTGTCATCCCAACTTATAAATCACACGGAAAACATTTCAAAACGCTAACAAAGCTCGAATTAAACTCACCAAATTCAAGATAGAGGGGTGGTAAATGTAGACTTATTGACCGTTCATCAATAACCAACCCAAACAAAATATCCTTGTTTGGGCTGGGTCTGCAATTAGCATGGGTTCACGGCCCAAATTTTGTTGGTTTGTATAGGTTGGCCTTAATCCTACGCAAATCAACCCGTGCCACACCTACCTATTAGAACTCTTATTCTCGAATCAGCAAAAACAACTGACATACTGTATCTCCTTATCTCATGAGTGCATCTTTAAAATTATGTACTTGTTGGATGATTGGGTATTTTGAATGGCCGATTAAATATGCAAGAGAAATTATAAGATTGGTGTTAAATTAAGGAATAATTTTTTGGCTACATTACCCGGTGCCGTGTTATTAAATCTATCCGAATTTATATAGCTGAATAATGCATATATGCTGGCTTTAATTGTTCAATATGAATTTGTGGCATTTTAATAGGTCGGCGTAACTGGATATTGCATGGGGGGTGCTCTCTCTATTGCAAGTGCCGTCTTAGTTCCTGGAGTTGATGCTGTTGTTGCATTTTATGGAGTTCCCTCACCCGAGCTTGCCGATCCTGCCCAGGCTAAGGCACCCATCCAAGCTCATTTTGGGAGCTTGACATTTTGTTGGCTTTTCAGATGTGAAGGTACAGCAATTTCTTTCAAATCTTCAAGTCAGAATTATTATGTTTGCGTGTGTTTTTTCCTGTTTGGGTACCTGTTAATCTGCATGCATCATCCTAAGATTCTGTTTACAGAGAGAATTTTAAATCAAGAAAGTTGCCAATTTTTGGCGTTGTTTGGCCTTTTTTTTTTTTTTGGTCATTTATCTTGCAGGATAGCCCATATTTTTCTTCATACCTTTGCAATCATGAGCTTTATTCAATTATTTTAAGTTATAAAAGTATGTTTGTTTGTTTTTCGTAAATGAAAAAATTATCTGCACTGTCCTTAGTTATAAAAAATTTAATGTATGCTCCCAGACTGCCAAAGCATTGGAGGAAAAGCTGAGGGTATCTGGTGTTCCGTATGAGGTACAAATTTATCCCGGGAATGCACATGCTTTCATGAACACTTCAACAGAAGGAGTGATGAGGAGGAAAGAATGGGACTGGCTGATGAAGATCCAGCTGCTGTTGAACTGGCATGGTCTCGCTTTCAATCATGGATGACCCGCTACTTATCTGCTTAGGTTAATATTATCTTTGCTACCGTTGTTAAATAAATAACCCCTGTATTTCCTAAACATATTACAGAGACTCTCTGCTTGTGGCTTTTTATGTGCAAATTTGCAAGTCTAGGATTGTTTTTGTATTCTATCCTATATGTTTGCCTAAAGGCTCGTTGGTTTTTATTGTAAATTTGCAAGTGTACTAAAGCGTGACAAGTAATCCACAGGGAATAACTTGCTACCAATTATTGAAATTATTATATATCTATTTATATTAAATAATCGAATAGTCGAGATGATTAATAAAGATAATAAAACTAAACTGAAAACAATAAAGTAAATAAGAGATTAAATGTTCAAGATACTAAGGCAATGATTCCACCATAATCATTCTAAAATAAATTATTTCATAACCGAGGTTGAAAATGAAAACCATTATCTTTCTAAACTCGAGCACAAACTCCGTGTTTCGTGTTTGGGGACCCGGTCTTGTTCAATTCTGGATTTTTTTTTTTGATTAATTTAAAATTTTAATTTTAATTTTTTTTTTTAAAAATAAAATTGATATTTGATATTTATTAATTTGAAATTAATAGTTTGAATTTATATTATATTAACAATTTAAATCTAAAATAAAATAAAATAACTTGAATTTAAATTTTTAAAAACTTCAGTTGTCTACGTATCCTCTTGGGGTAAGAGGAATCAAAGCTCACGTAGTTCCATTACATTTTTTAGATAGTTCACAATTACAATTATTTACTCATCATTATTATCAGTATCTGTTGTTGATCTTTCAACTCTCGTTTCTCTTGTACTTGCAGATGTATTGTGCAACAAGTCTTTAAATTCATTGTGGGTATCTTATTGTTGCCTCAGGTAAGCTCGGGTCTAATCATCTACACATGTTGTTGCTTCTAAAGTGCTTGGATGTAATGAGAATCCTATCGCTTCCAAAATATTGCCTCATAAGCTGAAGGCTTGTTCAACCGCAATGGTGGAAACATGTGCTGCCAGCACCTCTTTAGTAATAATTGATAAAATATGATAGACATTTTGATATCAGTTTCATCAGTCGAGTACTTAAAAAATTTTAGTTACTAAACTTTTAGGAGGAAACTCAAAATTGGTTGATAAATAATTATTTAATTCCGGATTATTAGTCATGGTTTCCCTCTATTTTTTATTTCGTTGTAATAACCAACGATTACCTATACTAAGTCTTGAATGTATTACAGGTTCGCTACTAGATTGTCATGATGATTACAAATATATCTACTGACATAATTATTAAATAAATCTATTAAATCAATTTTTATTCAATCTATTATTTTTCTAACATTAATTTCATATTCTATTCCTAAAAATCATAGTAACTTTGGAAGTCACTATATAAATCTTCTAATTTAAATTTATGATAAAAAGCTGTGACAGTAAGATAAATGAACGGAATGTCTTTAAAATAAGTCAACCATTTTCTCTTCATAATAGTAATAGTTTCAATTAAAATAATATCATTAATATTTGAACTTTCATCTTGCTCATATAGAGTACCAACAATATTAAAACATTCAAGAAGAAATAATTTATTGTAAGATAATACACTTCACTAAAAATATTTGTTGCATCATTAAAAACTTTAAAATTTCTAATTTTTTTCACAAATATCCCATTGACTAGGAAAAAGTATTATATGTTGAACATGTCGGGAAAAAACTACATAATATATCTTTATATTGAAAAGCTTGAGTTAAAAGAAAATAAGTTGAATTCCAATGAGTTTGTAACGCCCCGACAATCCCGATGACTACTGTGTTATAGATGACATAATACATAATGTAAATTATGTTCAAGGATGTATGTGCTCATGGAATAACTTTTCGGACATTCAATAAATTTCTCGCAGTTCCGATATAGAATTCATTCCAAGATTAAATCCGTACATCCCATGGTATTTAGGCCTTAACTTTTTCATATGATTTCTAATTTTTATGAACTTTATATCGTCAGAAAGCTAAGATCGAGACCTACAACTTCCGCGTTGGACATTTTCAAAAATTTGAATAAGAAATAGATAAAAAAACACAGCTAAAAATTTCAAATGAATAGTACTCGATGACCAACCTGGATAATTCTCAATGGTTCTCAAAATTTCTGATATTTTTTCATAAAATCATTACATAAATTAGCCAAATCAGCCCCTAATATAAAAAGGGACACTATGTTGGGTTTCTACCATAGTCCCAAGATCAATTCAATCAGTGGAATCATGTGAATACAATAAAGAAGTATGACGGAATCATACTTGTTAGTTCCATTTTTATTGGCAATGTCCTTAACAAAACAAGTTCAGTTGTGTTGTAATGAGTCTTGAAGATCTCGGAGCAATTGGACAAGTATTTGGCAACATGAGATAGAGATTTCAGAGTGACATTTACTCTTTTGCATATTTCAGAATATTTAGAGCTTCAATTGACATGCGGTCAGTTGCATTGGAAAGTAGACTCGAAGACGATCGCGTACATATAAAGAACTCATGATTTGGATAAGAGACGAGAAAGTTACAAGCGTTTTAAGTTGCCCCTGAAAACCAGTTCACGTTCCGTGTTCGTGTTGCGTTCGTTAATTCGTTCGAACGTTTTGGAGGCATAAACTTTGCGTTTGAGTTACGTTTTAAGTGCGTTCGAACGTCCCTGCGTAAGTAGGTTTTCTTAGACACGTTTTTAAGCCAAAATAACACTAGGAAACCCTTTTTCCTTTGCCCTACCTATATAAACAAACATTGAGCCACCTTCCCCAATAGTTGAAACACAAATCCTTTGAGCCAAAACACTAAAAAGTTTTCAAATCTCTTTGATTCCACCATTGAAGACTTCTTATCTCCTTGTCTTCTTCATTGATGGTATGAATGTTTCTTTGATAAACCTTCAACACAACTTAACCCAAATTTCCTAAGCCTTTAGAGTTCTTTATGAGGAAGTTTGGTAGTCGGAGTTCCGGTGTCATTGGTGATATAATCTACTCAGACTTCAGAGGTTCTGAAGAAAATTGTGGGTCGCGGGCTTGAGGAGTTGCCTTGAGTTCTTGCGGTATTGAGGTACTTGAGTCAGTGGAGTTGCCACCATAGGTCTTGACCATCGCTGTAAGTTTTTTTCTCTATATAGTGGATTCGGGTGGTAGCCTAGACCCGAAGTGGTTTTTTACTCGGAAGAGTTTTCCACTTCGTCACCAAAATCATTATGTTGAATTTTTGTGTGGTTTGATTTAATTTGCTGCTTTAATTCCTGCTATTGTTTTAATATTTTGCAGCATAATTTTATTAATTGTTATTGTGGTTGCCTGTTAATTTATCCATAGTAACAGTAACAGGACTTGTCCTGCTTATTGTTTATAATTCCGCATAGGGTCAGAACCTAGGATAACCCCGAATTTTCAATACTTACAAAGATCGGATGTGAGAAGCTTTGAGCAACAAAAAATTTCTTCATGGATGTCCTCATTGAAGCTCACGGCTTTGGTCCTCATTGTGCTCCATTTGTGTTCTTCAAGCTCCAAGCTTTAAATGTGCATTCCATGCTCATGGGAAAGGTTTCCCTATCACCTTTGTATGTTCTCTTTAGTGTGCTATCACAAGTGAAAATTTGCAACAAATCTTCATATAAACTTCATGCACCTCTGGCCATTGAAGAAAATTGAGAGAGAAGAAAGTGGCCCTTAGCCGAAAATGGGAGAGGAGAGAAGTGTGGAAGATGAGATGATTTTGTGTATTTTGGTTTTCAAAAAACTAATACCAAAATCAAAGTCAAAAAGTAAAAGGCAATTAAGCCTTTCAACTACCCACATCAACTATTCACATCACTAAATGAATAGTGACAGGTTGTCAATCACTCAAGGTGACAAGACATCCATCACTTGAATGACGATTGATTTGACGCTTGATGTGACTTGTGGGCCCCACTCGATTCGAAATGTGAGCGGCCCCGCAAATACTCCCGGGCTCGGATCCGCTAATTCCGAATTAACGATTTTTCCGTCGCGTCGTAATTAAATCAAATTTAATTAAATAATTATGCCTAGCAAAATTACTATCCACGTCGCTAACGAATTAATTCTAAATTAACTCGTTTGCCTAAATTAAAATCCGATTTTAATTCCGCGTCAAAATCCAATTTCGTTTAATATATCAAATATATTATTTTATCGATTAATTCCAAATTAATCGTTCTCTCTTTTTAAATAATATTTTATCCCAGATAAAATATCTCCGCAATTAATCCCAGATTAATTTTCTCTCTCTCATCTAATTAATCCCAGATTAATAATGTGTGAGTCATACGTCATCGGTGAATCTTCGGGAAGTGACCCATGAGATCCCCGGATATGTTGGCAGTAAATCCGATCGTCGGATTATCCGAACACGTACGTACCTAGTACTACGTTTTTACCGATTTATAAGACATGATTGGCTTCTAGCAAAGCACTGTGCCTACCCAATTCTCTAGAAATATTCTTAAAGGAATATATGATCCATGTCAGGCGTAGTATACGTAGTATTATGTATGTCGATCCCGTATCAGATGTCCACGTGCAAGGCCTGGGGCTGGAAATATGTCTGCCCCGTACGAAGCACATATCAGATCTCTATAATCGGATAAACATGACCTAGTCACATTATCCCGATAGTTGCAGCATATAAGAGCACCAGTTCCGTATCCTACGTGATCATCATCTCCACTATGACTGAAGTGATACTTCCGTCTTGACATCACACCCAATACACTACGATTCTCAATATACCCAGAAGAGGCGTACACAGAACCTGTTAAAGCCCTGGATGACCAAAACCAAAGTATATTGATTGTCGTAAGTATTAGCGGTGCAAGTCTCAGGTTAAGACCAAATACACCTACCCTGAATCAGACTCCCATAGACACATAGACATACTACCAATGGGTTTCCGCGGGGTCTATCCAGAGAGAAGCTGTTTTCCGTACCATCGGTAAAACATAATCTCCTATCGCACTTGCATAAGTATCCAATACTTAAATATATGAGAACTATGCCGTTATGCTTCCACAACGCGCACAAGTGCAATACTAGTCTATTCCGCATTATCGATGTCCAGTCTTGATAATACTGCGACTTTAAACCTTTATGGATTGATACTGTCTCATATCATCTCAATCCGGAACTAATCATAGAGGCTTTTATCATTTATGTATCTTGGTAATCCAATTACAAACAATAAAAAAGCAATTTCCTTTTTCACATAGTTAATATTTACAAAAACACCATGATCTGTACAAGTAGTGATTCTATGGGTCATAATTGTCCAACAATCTCCCACTTGGCCTATAGCCAATCACTCAGGTGTCTTACACCTGAACTATGTACGGGTGGCTCAAACTTCTGCTGAGAAACAGCTTTCGTCAGCGGATTTATAAGGTTATCATCTGATGCGATTTATTCGATCATCACATCACCACGATGTATGATCCGACGAATCAGATGAAACCATATGAGGTACATATCGAATCGTTGATGAGACCGTTAATTTTTTAACCTATGCTGTAGCCTAGCTCAGTTGCTAACAGAATTCTATCTAATCTAATTAGAATTATTTAGATCCAAAATGCTACTTTTGCTGCGTCAGTTGTTGTAAAATTCCGCTTTTGTTGTTTATTCGGTAACAGTATCTTGCTTGGAAGATTTTCAGCTCACTGTTCCGTTATTCAAACTATATAGTACCCTTATTACGACATATAGTCATTTTTATCGGTGTGGAAACTTGTAGTAGTGAACCTAGTCTCTTCAAGTTCTCCTTCTCCATATGATACAAGAAAGCATCCTTAGTTCATCCAAGATATTATAGAATGTTCTTAACATCAATCCAATGACTATCACTTGGATTGTCCTGATTGTGACTCCATATGCTCAAAGCATATGAGACACCAGGTCGCGTACATTTCTTTCAATGTACGAGTACTCAGAGAGTGTCAATAACTTTTAGATCTTTCACAGTAGATCCTTATTCCTAGAATAAAGGTTGTTTCTCCCAAGTATTCTACGGAGAATTTTTCTTGAAAGCCAAGCTTTCACCGATTATAATATGGGAATGTCATTTCCAAGAAATGATATATCATCATTATATAGAACATTCACTGTCAGTGCGCTCCCACTAACCTCCTTATATACACAAGAATTACATTCGTTTTGATTTAAATCATACACCATTATGATTACATCAATAACGATATAGTTCCAAGAACGTAATGCTTGCTTCAATCCATCAATGGATCGAATTAACTTGCAAACCTAGTTTGCTTGTACTTTGTACGACAAACCGTCAGGATATTGATAAACATCCTCCAAAAGGTTTTCGTTAAGGAAAGTGATTTTGATGTTCTGCTGCCATATTTCATAACTGAAACATGCAGCATCAGCAAGCATTATCCGAATGGATTTAATCATGGCAACGGTTAAAAGGATTCCTCGTAATCAACACTATGTTGATGACGATACCTTTTCTGTACAAGCCTAGCTATGTACATTTATATGTTGCCATCTATGTATGTCTTCCTTGAAGACCTTTATAGTACCAACAGACACAATGTCTTACGGTACAACAACCAGTGTCCAAACACAGTTGGTATACATGGAATCCATTTCGGATATTATGTCACTTTGCCATAATAGATAGTCGACACCTTGTATCACTTCCTCATACGTAGTTAGTTTTCTCAATAAGATTGACATCTTTATGAGGTGAGATCAGAAACCCATACCTCCCAGGTTGTTTTCTGGCTCTCTCTAACTACGCAGTTCTTGTGTATTCGAAGATTAATGGTACAGGATCATCCCTGATGAACTGTTTATGTTCCATTATGGAATCGGTGCCTGGAACAGTATTACTACGAGTTTCATCGAGTTTTACTTTCCTCCCACTTACAATTGCATATCGGTATTCCTCTTAGGAAAACCGCATGGTGAGCAACAATTAAATTGTTCTCTTGTGAGATGTATAAGTATTATACTTTGGTTTCCCTATGACAACCTACAAAATAGGCACTTATCCGATTTGGGTTCTAGTTTGATATCATCCAAACATATGCCTAGTATTCCCAAATCTTCAGGAATGAGAAAACCCAGTTTCTTTCCTGTTCATATCTAATATGAATTCTGTCTAACAGATTTTCATGGAACCTTATTCAAAATAAGTATTGCACTGTTTAATGCTTATCTCTTTGAAGGAAAATGGTAGCTCAGAGCGACTCATGATTAATCTTATCATGTCTAACAAAATTTCTATTTATCTTTTCGGACACACCATCTGAATTGAGGTGTTCCATGAAGAATCCACTATGAAAGAATACTTATACTCTTTCAAGTAATTTGAGAAACTTATTGCTTAAGTATTTTCCATCTCGGTCTTACCATGACGATTTTAATACTTTAGCCGATCTGTTTGTCTACTTCGTGTCGAAACTCTTTGAATTACTCAAAAGTTTCCGATTGTGTTTTATAAGAAACACATACCGTAACGCGATGCCACATCCGTAAAGGTTACGAAGTGTTCATATCCACCTCTAGCCTAGCTAGATATGGGCCCACTTACGTCACTATGAACGAGGCTAACAGATCGGTGGCATTTACACTTTTACCAAGTAAAAGATATTCTAGGCACTTTGCCCAATAAACTAGATTCGTAGACATCATTTGAGTAGAATCAAATCCGTCCTAGTATCCACTCTTCAAAAGTGTGGATATACGAGTCTTGTTTAATGTGTCCTAGACAACGCTGCCACATATAAGTCTTATCTGATCCAATTAGTTTGAGCTATTGTTTGTCATGTTATACGTTTGAGATTTATTTATATTCAAAATATAAATATTGTTATTCACATCTAATGTGTTTATCTCAATATCATTTTTATAAAATAAAACACTTTAGTGTTTTAAAATATAAAGGTATACTCGCAACGAGTTTTACTCGATATAGAGATAATGTTTCTAGTCAAACTAGTTACATTATAACAGTTTCCTAATTTAAGTACACACCCTAAGGGTAGTTCTAAACTTAGGTATTACGGTTAAAACAGCGACTGTCGTCCCGTTTCCGATTCGCAGATAAATCTCATCTGAAGTCAGTATTCCTACTATCAGTAGATATTTATGTACCACAGTTAGTATCTAAAATCCAATTTTAATGCTAGTAGTGAACATGTTAATGACAAACATACTTGAAGTCAGAGCTTCTTTTATTCCTTTATGTCTGCCTCGTCCATACGGCAGTCACGCTTCTAGTGATCTCGTTTGCCACAGTTTAGGCAGACATCTTGGGATATGTCCTTTGTCTTCCTAGAAGACTATGATGATTTTGCCTTTGCCCTTATTACTACGACTCAGAAGCCTTTGCCCAAGCCTTGGCCTTCTGGGATGTCGAAGTAGGATGCACATTGTGCTTCTTACCCTTTTACAAACTTTGGCTTTGTCTCCTTGAGCATAGCCATTAACTCTCAAGAGTTTTCTGTTGCAATCAATGCTTCTAAGATCTAAGTATAGACCTATGAAGATCCCTCAATTTCAACATCATGGTTTAAAGATCTAATCCTTAGTTATGACGATGAAATTAAAGAGTCATTATGTTAAGGATAACATATTAAGCACTAAATTTATCTTCACATGAATCTTCCAAAGATCATGCTCTACTATTTTCTTAACTCCGGGCTTAGGCCTGAGATGTCATTTTATCAAATAAAATAACTTCTCGGTTCTAGGACTATCCCGAGGTTTTATTCCCAATCTGAAAATTAAAACATTTAAATATATTTTCGTCCAAGATTATGTTTTAAATGCTCAATCTTTCAATTTATCTTGATTTTAATAGTCCAACTCTTTAATCAATGATTTCAGGTACATTTAATATAATGATTACTATAGTCTAACTATATAATCAACTATAATTAAATTAGTTAAATTCAACTATATTGATTACTATAATTCAATTATAAAATCAACTATACATTGAAAAAGTTTTGAATACAGTCCAACTGTTTAATTAAAACAACGATTAAATATTAGTCCAACTAATATGATTATTTATTGATGAAAAATGAAATGAGCGCGTATGACAAGTATCTAAACAATATTGTAATTTTAATACTTGCCTCCCACTATTTTTCGGCGAGCCTCTAACCTTCTGTTGAGTACTCGGGAAAACCTTGTTTCCTAGTGGGCTAGGATCCCGTTAAATAACACATAATCTTGACTTTGGCCAACAAATTGTATGATACTTGACTAGGTAGATCTCTAAGACCAATTAGATCCCATCCAATTTCTAGATCCAGTAGGTAGACATCCAAGTCCGAAACATATTTCTTATATATGCTAATATAACCAATATATTCCCTAACCTTTTTCCTCTGAATCAACTAAGCCTTGGCTTTGGCACAACAAACATTGTGATCCCAGTCAAGCGGAACCCATTGACTATGGAAAGCTTCGTAATCAATGTCGATGGACAAGAAGTGATCTTGACTTTGGCCAACAAATCACAACTTGGACAAGACACCGATATGGAACAAAGCCTTCATGATTCAAACACATCCGTGATTGACAAAGGTCTTGACTTTGGCCAACAAACCAATGCCAATCTTGGATCTTGAGTAAGAATCACTCAATGGAAGGAAAAACACTTAATATATGGTGAGGGTTTTTCGCGTAATTGGTGTAGGCATTGCATTTTTGCATATCAGCCCGATGATGAGTCTCGTATGGAGGCACTATCTCTTTAGTTGTGAAAGCCGCGGGAATTGGAAGGGTAAAGTTGGAAAAAAAGGAATTTTTGTTGGATTTTATCTAGTTGTTTGACTTCGGTTGCTTGTTGGACTTCCATTACAAAGCTTATCTTAGGCCCAAACCCCCATAAACCACTTACTAAACCCAAACCAAACCTATAACACTAAACCCAAACCAAACCTATAACACCCAAGCCAACCAATGAACAAAAGCCCACGCCCAAAGCAGCCTTATTCACTCCCATATTGCCCTTAATTAGGTAAATGCACATTAAACACATGCTTAAATCTTGTAAAATCCATTCCTAATTAAAAGAAATCTCCTAGATCCATTTCCTAATCACATCCAATCACAATCCTAAATTAGGATATCTATTCCTTATGAGACACCAATTAGAATAAATATCACCATCAATGGAGATTCTATCCTATTTGAATAAGGAAAGCCTCCCCTCATTTGCCTATAAAAAGAACCCTTCACCACCCTTCTCAACCCTAGCACACATCTATCACATACACGCCCAAGACACACATCCAAGCCCTCTCTTGCACGCCCAAGACCTTTCCAAAGCTCTATTGCCGCATCCCCTAAAGCTCTCACTGCCGTGAACCACCTTCCTCCACTCATTCCATTCACGCCCATCACCCACTGCCCCTGCCCTTGCCACACCTAAACCTCCCTTCATAGCCCCTAATCCACGCCAAAACAGCCCCTACACAGCCATAAAGTCGCCGCAAACAGCCCCAAACACTGCTCCCCCACTGCACACTAAAACAGTCACACAAAACGCCCTTCACTGCCCATAAAACTACCGCATTCTGCCCTACTGTTCTGACAATTTTCACGCCATTTAGACCCCCAAAATAGTCCAGAAAACACCTAAAAACTGCACTAAAAACTGCACAAAGACCCCCTAAAAAACCCCCCAAAACCGCAGCCAATTAGCCCTCCAAACCGCCCAAAACAGTCCCCAAAACGACCAAAATAGTGACCTGAAACGTATCAGTGAAACAGCAGTGAAACGGACCAAAAATAGTAGCCCGAACATCAAAACAACAAGGAAAGACGTTGAGTAAACAAATCAGAAAAGTAGCGGATCATTCACCCTTCCAACGGACGTGAAGCCCTTTCTTGAGACGATAAAAGAGGTTAGACCTGAGGGCACCTTTTTACTTATCATCTTTCGTTTTCTTTTATTTATTTTAAAATATTATTGCATGAGAGTCGTTTGAGGCATGATGTGATTGTTGGGTGGGCGGAACGTGTGTTCCCTTTTGTGGTATATAGGATGGAAACCCGGACGTAAATTCCATAGTCGAATCCGAATGGACGGTAGTGCGGTTTGTTTCTCGGGATACAACGCCACGTACACCCAAGAGACACATGTTCGTTCCATCCAAACGTGTATTTGAGCATGTT